>CM024753.1:197203186-197603186 GCA_014218235.1 Colocasia esculenta
GATCTTTTCTCAGTGTACATTAGTGTCTACATGCCAGATTAGTGTTACTTGATCGTGCTCGTACATTCTTGCTTGCTTGCTTGCGTGATATGGCCATCCTGCATTTAATGCAATTAGTGATATCTTGCGTTCTTGACATCAAGTGAATTCTTGCGTGCTTGTACAAAGTGATCTATTGTTAGTTCTATCTTATCATCTTGTTCACAAATCTCGTTCTATCATAATCACTCTCTCTAGCTTGTCTTATATATCATATTTTAACGAGTTTTATTTGTACTTGCATATCATTCATCGTACTTGCCTAGTTCTAAAATGTTAATCACTTATATCATTGCCCGCACTTTGAGGTATAAATCCTATTGGGCTAGTTTGCTCATCCCATACCTTTTACCCAATCTAAGTGACTATGAAGTTCAAGAGGAAGAGCAAGTCGAGGATGGGAATGCGTCCGAGTGATGAGCGTTCCAATTATGAGTCTAACTATAGTTAGTTATTTTGAGTGTTAGAACAATGTAGTAGGAAGTGAGGTATTATGTACTTCTACTTTTATTGTGTTTTAGTCTTGTAATAGTTTCCATTTGAAATACAATGAGTTGAGATTTGAATAAAAGATTAATTGAGTTCAATATTTGGGCCCTATGATAATGTATGTTATCATACATTTAGTGCGTGCTAGCTAGAGGCTTATTTTCCGACTGTTCACGTCTCGAATTATCGACTTGAATTCTTCGAATTAATATCCGCTGCGTAATTCTCGGGACGTGACAGAACTTTCAGCTCACAATTTTCACACAACCTGATAAAACACAAAACACCACTCAAAGGCCATACACTGGCCCAAAAACTACCAAACCATGATCCGAACGGCCACAAGGTGCTAACCAGTGGTGAGACCTCCTCGATGTCTAGACGCACCTCCTTGTGCACCTCTAAGGTGCAGTAGTAGCACAACCTCACTAGGATCAGCAACAACAGTAAGAGCCAAGAGGTTGCACCCGTTTGCGCTCCTCTCTCTCACAATAGAGGCCAAAGGGAGGAGAAGGGAAGGAGGAGGGAGGTGAGAGGGCTCCAAAACACCTAACCTATGTGGTTCTTCAAAGCCCCTCTACCTTAAATAGAGGGGTTTCACTCACCTCTGCATAGAGGGACGTGCATGCCATGTTGTGTATGGACAAATCGGACATTGGGCCAGACTTGTGTTGACATAAATACATTGTGTCGTCAAGACCATCTTGATGACCAACGACTTTGACGTTAACATACGTTGACGACAGTCTAACTTGTCGTCAACATGAATGTCAACATTTGTCGATCATGACATCCACAAGAGTTAAGGGTGGTCGATCTTGCCATCAACATGACTTAGACTTGCAGATAAGATCAGTCAAAGTCGAAGTGCTAACGACAGTAGATATCGTTGTCAAGAACTATTCCTGATGACAATAAATACTATCGTTTGCCACACTTCGACTACATGGCAATCCTGGTGAGAAAAGGTATCTTGGATAACTCTTATCCAGTCCTCTATCATCGTCGCGTCATCCACCTCATGTGTATGACCCTATAGGCCCAATACTAAGCTGGCCATGAGTTGGACCAGTCAGAACCCCTTCTAACATAGAACTCCTTCTGACTCAGTGAATTATTATCTCCATAATAATTCATTCAACTCATTGACTATAGACTACTAAGCCACTCTGCTATAGTCCCTAGAAGGTACAAGGGATATCTAATCCATTGAATGATGTGTTCTAGATGTGAACGCGTTGGGGAGGTCTATCGTGTTAAGAACGAGACAGCCCGATCGGTCAAGTTCATAGACAAAATGCCACAACCCAAATCTTGCATCCAAGAACTCCCTAAACTCACCTTCTTACATTTATAGCTCAACTACAAGATGATTTAACAATGCAATTTCATGTATATTGCTCAAGTAAAGCATTTCGATGCATCAAACCACACCAATCGCACAAGAACATAGAAGAATGAGGTTAAACGGAGGAAAATATCTCCTCCACCACGAAGAACATGAAGAATGACACTCGATTGACATTTTCCACACTCCGGGCAACCTCCTCATGTCGAGAACACTCCAAACCTTGAGCTTTTAGGTTGAAATTTCTGAAGAACCCTACAAACCCTCCCCCCCGGCCAAACAGAGCTCCCTACCATATTTGGCTGCCAAACAACTTCTTAACCAATCAGAATAAAAAATGCGACGTAGGGGGCTGTCATGTTGAGAATGCGACTCATCGAGTCGTCGCATTCAGAAACCCGAAGCTACGCAGTAGCCAGACACATGCCACGTGTCGCACATGCAGCCAAACAACTGAAACAAGCAATGGTGAGAATGCAACATAGGAGGGGGCACATTCTGAATGTGACGCACACCCCCATCGTGTTCTCAAATGCAGAACCAGTGGGTCAGTTGGGCCTAAACTTTCAGCTCACAATTTCCACACAACCTGATAAAACACAAAACACCACTCAAAGGCCACACACTAGCCCGAAAACTACCAAACCATGATCTGAACGGCCACAAGGTGGCAACCAGTGGTGAGACCTCCTCGATGTCTAGATGCACCTCCTTGTGCACCTCCATGTTGGATCAAAATGGCAGATACACAGTCCTAGAGGGGGGGTGAATAGGACTTTCCTTACTTTTCATAAATTCTTCTGAAAATCACAACACTAAGTAGATATGTTAGTGCTTGGTGTGATGTGTGTGATTAAAGTGAGAACTTGGCGGAAACAATCACGCAGAAAATTGCACAAGAGATTTATCCTGGTTCTGCCCTTCCCACATGGAAGTCCTACATCCAGTCCTCAAGCCAACCACTTGAGTTTTTCATTAAACTGCCAATCAAATTTGGCCTTCTCTCACCCTTGAGAGGAAATTACAACACCCACTTGCTCCACAGCAAGTCTTCCCTAAACAGGGGGAAACAATACTGCCTTATACCGAAGGCCTTCCCTTCACAAGAGGGGTAAAGCAGAAAAACTTCTGCAGAAATAACAATTAAAGGAGAAAGAAACCTTGTGTGTTTGCCTCAAGGATGATCACAGAACACACACTTTCCAGCAGGATTGAATGAAGAGAAGTGCAGTCTAAATCCTAGTTGAAGCTACTTGGGTGGACTTCAAAAGAAGGAGCAATTACAATTGCCACCCAACAGACAGATCTTCAAAACAGAAATTCCTGAAGATGTGCTCTCACACAGAGGCTGAACAGGAAGACTTAGAGAGCTTTCAAGATGAGCTTTCAGAGAAATGGCTTAAAGGAATTTTTGCACACTCAAATTGTTGTTCTTCATGAGCTTTTCTCCATCTCTTTATAATCTTCAAAAACTAGCTGTTGAGGAAGATAACCGTTGGAGTAAGATGGTTGTTGCATACTATCCGTTTGAGGAGAGTTTTGGGGATCCTTTGGATCCTGGGACTTATATCCAAAGGGTCTTGAACTTTTGCCTCTTCCCAAAGTCTTTAAAAGCAGGAGCCGTTGTTACAGCTAGAAGATCAGCTCTTTGAGACTTGAGCTCAGCAACCCATGCTTAAAACATGTGCTCTAATAAATGCCTGTTTGAAAGGAAAAGACAAAGACAAAAGCATATCCATACCTTTGTGGTAGGTGAGTCAGTGGAGTACAACAAATAGTATGGAACCTAGTATTCTTAGTCCTTTCGGAAAATAAGGCAGACAGACAAAAGGTGAGGTATGGGTCTGTCAGTGTTAGGTGAGATGGTCAGATACCATGCGCCTGATTTTTACATAAATGCTTTAAGTCTTTTTAGAAGGAATAGATTGAGGCAAAGGACATCAAGACTAGAAGTATATTTTAGAGAAATATTTTTTACAGGAATGTAAATATGCGAATGTACTAAATTTTTGTCAGAAAAAAAATATTAAAATAATAATCTTGTACGATCTTAAATGCATATGATAAGCAATATGAAATTTGTCATAGATTTTATGCTTAAGAAGAATTTACAACCAGGAATGACAATTAGAACTGACAAGAGGTACTACAGCTGACAGTGTAGTCGAATTCAGTAGAACAGGTAATTCGACTCAGGAAGTAAGTATGATTCGATTTAGGAAGAATAGTGTAATTCGACTCAAGAAAGAAATCGACAGTCAAATGAGGTGTAAAGTTATGAGTCGAATACAGTATAAAGACATTTGACTGTATGAGTCGAAGGTATGAGTTGAATACAATATAAAGACATTCGACTGTATGAGTCGAAGTCATGAGTCGAATACAGTATAAAGACATTCGACTGTATGAGTCGAATACAGTATAAAGATGTATACTTAGAAAAATTTGGTCTTTCAGGATATTAAATCTGTCTAGAAATTTTGTAGTATATCTATATTTTTGAAAGATATATATATTTGGGAATTTATCATGGTAGACGCAAAATTATTCATTTAAAGATTTGTCTTATCAAAATACTTAATTTTCTGAAGACTTAGAGAAAGTTGCTCAACAATTCTCCCCCTTTTTGTTAATGACAAAAAATCTTTAAATGGTAGCTGATAGCCATGAATATCATATAAATTGTTTGATACAAATTTTGCAAAAGAAACTGAGTAGCTACCTTGTCTTTTCTCCCCCTTTGTGGCATTAACATAAAGGATATCAATGTAGGCAATGCAAAAGACAGGAGAAGATAGTAAATGCTTTGACCAAAAAGATAAGTGTTTGAGTTAAGCATTATACAACTTTCATAAGTAAGAAAAACAATACAATGTTTTCAGTTGTTGCCAGAGCTAGGAAGATAGAGAGCTGGGGGAATTTTAGCCAAGAATGGCTCTATAAGATTCCAAAGCTTCAGCTCATTGGATGGGAAAATGTGGTCAAACTTTGAAGGGTCCACATTGTAGGTAGGGCCGGTGAAAGGCAATTTCTTCAGAGACTTAATGTGGCATCTTCTGTAAAAGGCGCGCTTGAGGTTAGCCTTTTCTGGATCCATGACATATTTGATTTGAAGGGGAGTAAACTTCTTAGTGACTGCCAGTGATAGGAACTCATGTAGAGTGATGTTCCAGTGAAGACCAGACGAGAGAGCTGCATCCTTGGCCTGATAATAGTACAAATATTTATGTGCCCATGTAAGGCCTATGTGCTTTCTCAGGTCGAGGAGGATCTTGGAGTGATACTCATTCAGAGTGAGTTTCATTTTCTGGCACTTAACATGATGATCTGGATAAGCTTTCTCCCATTGATCAGGAGTGAACCGTTCGGATTCAGCGAAGCTTAGTTGGAGATCAAGAAGGTTCTTCTGTAATTTGGGTAAGTGAAGAAAGATGAACCTCTGAAAGCTGAGCTTGGACTTGTACTTGATCTTGAACCTTGAAGAGATCCGAAGGAATCTGTTGTAGAGGGTATTAGCAAAGGGACCTCTATAGAGAACTGCTCCTACAAGGGGTGGATGGAGATCAGGTAATAATGCTGATGTCATTGAGGGAACCACTGGCCTTTGACCTCTGATGAGCATATCATATTGGCCTCTAGAGACATCATGCAGACCAAGTTTGAACCTCTCAAAATTGAAGGCTTTCATGGCAGTAAATTTGGCTTGAGATTCTCTAAGAAGAGTGGCAAATAGGTCATGAAACCGGAGAGAGATATGTGTATACATTTTGAGATGGTGGTTTCGTGGTTGGGCTTCTTGAAATCTCATGGCTTCTTCAAGGTAAAGATCAACAAACTCTTGAGGAGTCAGATAGTGGCTCTTCTGAGAAACAACCTGAAGTTCAGAGATTGAAACCTGGGAAGTGTTGATCAGAGATGGAAGCCAGTGTTCAAAAGTGAAACCTGGCATGTTGTGGATTTCAAGAAAGGCTCTAATTTGAAGATATTCTCTGAATAGAGCCATGCCATGAACTGAGAAGAATGGTAGACAAAGGCATACCAAAATGGAGGAAGGAGTAAAGCTGCTTTGTCTCCCAAATTAGGACCACGGGAAGCTGGTAATTAGAGACTGGGAATCATTTCAATGATTTGTAAATGGGTTTGCTGAGAGCCAGGTTTGGGAATAGTTGGCAGAGATGAATAAAACTGAGGAGGTTGGGTGGACAGGGTTATTGCTACCTCCTTGAGTGGCTTGGGTTGGTATTGCAAAGGGTAGATAGAAAATTGGATATCTTTGAAGTGTGGATCTACTGGGATGTTTGGGGAAGGCATATCTGGAGAGGATACCTCAAGAATTGAGGTGGAGGGAGCAGAGGATGAGGGTGCTACAGGAGTGGTTTCTGGAGGATTAATGACAGGAGGGGTAGGTGAGTTAGGCCTGGAAGAAGAAGAAGGACGGACAGGATGGCCATCTTTCACTAGCCTTCTCTTAACCTTTCTCTTGAAAGTGAGAGACTCAGAGGCCTGAAGAGGTCTTTTTCCTAGGGATACCTCTTCCTCAACTGCTGCTACACCTGGCTGTTGATCAGCCACTGACTTCTGCTGCTGCTCTTGTTGCTGCTCTTCAGGAGGTTGATATACAACCATTGCTAGTGGAGGCTTGGGAGCTTGCTCTTACTTCTGCTAGGGTTCATCGGATATGGGCTGCTAGTCAGCCTGGATCTCTTGATCCTTTTCTACTACTTGCTCAAGCACTTGATCTTCAAAGACTCTCTCTTGAGTTGACTTTTGGTGCTGTGGCTCTTGAGCAGTAGCTGCTGCTTCTTCTTGTTGCTGTGAGGGAGAAGGCCCTGCTGGCTTGGGAGTGCCCAGCTGGCACACTAGCTGAAGCATAAGCTCTTTTATCTGCTTCACTTCATCAGCTAAACTGTCAAACTTGACATCGATCAGTTCAACTTGCATATGAAGAATAGATAGATTTTCTTGTTGGGATTTAACAAGCTCCAGAATTGAGCCAAGGCTGTTGCTACTCTCCCCCTGAGACGTTGGACGGGTCTCAAATTGAGAAGGGGAGTATGAAGACTCTCTCTCTTCAAACATGTCTTCCATAGGTGGGACAGGAACATCCTCAGACAGAATTCCCTTACCTCTGAGATCTTTCAAAACTTCATGAATAGTTTCAGAGGGAGCATCTTGCTCATTAAGAGAGGAGGAGGCTGGAAACTGAACTTCTTCATTTTGAACTGGTGGAGGGATAGTTGGTGAAGGAGGCTGAACAAACACATCTGAGATTGCTGGATCTGCTGGGGCTTCAATTTGAATACTTGTGATAGGAATGTCTTGGGTGAGCACAGAGACTAACTTCTCATCTGGGTACACTTCATGTTCACACTCCGGAACAGAGTCCTTATACCACAAGTTCTGCTTCTTTCCAACTAAGGAGTAGTGACTCCTTCTAAGAGTAATGAGCTCAATCTTCTCTCTGGTGCTTACAGACACTTCTCCAGACAAATCCACAGAAAATTTCTTAAAGATCATGGTAAGCAAAGATCCATATGGGAGAGACTTTTGTATGTCTTTTTCTGCTATCATTCTTTCCAAAATGACTGGTAGAAGGTTGACTCTGTGCCTCTGAATAGCCCAAAAGAGTAGATTCCCATCTCTGGTTGTGATGGAGGAATGGGTACCTGCTCTAGGGGTTATGATATTGGTAATGATACAGTGAATCAACCTCTTTTCTGCAGATAGCTCATTGACTTACATACCTCTCTTGCACAGAGTCCCCAGATTCCCAATAATCCCTAACTTCTGTTTCTCTAAGGGAATAAACTCACTCAGACAGTGTCCGACATTAGGACATTCCAAATCTCCACAAGATATTCCTTAGAAATGGTGATTCTGATTCCTTTAACATATCCTACTATGGTGTTTCCAGTTGAAATCTTCAGGGAAGCATAAAAGGACCTTACTGCACTGGCTACAAAAGGTTCTGAAATCTGACAGAGCTTGGTCCACCCCATTTTTGTGAGGGTTTCCTCTACCCATGCTAGACTGCCACTCAGATAAGAAAACTCAACAGACTTTCCAGAACATATGGGAATCTTGGCTAGTCTTTGGAGTTGGTCAGAGGTGAGTTGGACGGAGTCTTGAGCCCTACAAGATGTCATCTAGACAAACGGACGAAAGGGAAACATAGGAGACCTTCAGAGGAGGAGGAGATATACTCGAAAGGAGTTAAAGATCCTACCTTTTTCTTGAAAGGACGAGGTCTAGCAGAGGGCTTCTGAAGTTCCTTCGCCAGAGAGCAAGAAGGCGCGAAGAAGAAGACAGAGCAGTCGAGGAGATTTCAAACGGGTGTTTCCTTAAAGAAACGAGGGGATATTTATATAAGTGTCGGATGACGACTGTCTCTTCATGAAAGGTCGTGATTTGAGTTCGAAGAGACACACCTTAATTGAGTGTTAATTAAAGAATTTTAAATGTTAAGACATTTCAGGAACTTAAGTGAGTCGATTTAAGAATTCGACTGCATCAGTCGAATGCCAATTTTTAACATGAGTCGAATGCCTTGACTCTTCATGAATCGAATGCATAAGTCGATCTTTGACTTAAAAAAAAAATTTCAGGATACATTTTCACAGAAAACAAAATATTTTTTTTAAGCATGATAATTTAGGAAAACATTAATCAGGATTGCACATACCAATTTCTCTTCTAATAGATGTAAATCTATCTTCTGGTAGGGGCTTTGTAAAAATATCTGCTAATTGATTTTCTATAGAAACAAATTCAAGAGAGATGTTTCCATTACTTACATGATCCCTGATGAAGTGATGTCTAACCTCAATGTGCTTTGTTCTTGAGTGCTGAATTGGATTCTTGGTTAAATTGATTGCACTTGTATTATCACACAGCATTGGGATTTCTTGAAGTTGATGACCATAGTCTTCCAATTGGTGCTTAATCGTTAGTAGTTGAGTACATCAACTTCCAGCTGCAATGTATTCAGCTTCTGTAGTGGATAAGGCTACTGAGTTTTGTTTTCTGGAAGACCAAGATATCAAACATCCTACAAGGAGTTGACAAGTACCACTGGTGCTTTTTTTGTCTAATTTGCATCCAGCATAGTCAGCATCACTATATCCAATTAACTTGAATTCTAAACATCTAGGAAACCATAAACCTAATTTACTTGTATTAATAAGATATCTAAAAATTCTTTTAATAGCAAGAACATGTGATTCTTTTGGATCAACTTGGAATCTTGCACATAAACAAACACTGAACATTATGTCTGGCCTACTTGCAGTGAGATAGAGTAGTGATCCTATCATTCCTCTATAGATCTTTTGATCTGCCTTTTTACCAAGGGGATCACTATCTAGCTTAATGCCTGAACTCATAGGTGTACCTAAAGGCTTACATTTGTCAAATCCATACTTGATCAGTAGATCTGAGATGTATTTGGTTTGACATATGTGAGTCCCTTCTTTGGTTTGCTTGATTTGCAATCCAAGGAAATAATTTAGTTCACCCATCATGCTCATTTCAAATTCACTTTGCATCAATTTTTCAAAGAATTTGCAGAGTGATTCATTAGTAGAGCCAAAGATAATGTCATCAACATAAATTTGTACAATTAGGATTTCATCTGAAATTTTTTTGATAAAAGAGTACTATCTACTTTTCCTCTTACAAAATCATGTGATATAAGATAAGCACTTAGTCTTTCATACCAAGCCCTTGGAGCTTGTTTCAAGCCATACAGTGCCTTCTTTAAAAAAAACATGATTAGGATTTTTAGTATCTTCAAATCCGGGAGGTTGCTCAACATACACTTCTTCTTTTATAAAACCATTCAGAAAAGCACTTTTAACATCCATCTGAAATAAGTTAATATTAAGAGAGCAAGCATATGCTAATAGAATTCTGATCGCCTCTAATCTAGCAACTGGAGCATAGGTTTCATCAAAGTCTATGCCTTCCTCTTGGGAGTATCCTTGAGCCACAAGTCTGGCCTTGTTCCTGGTGATTACTCCTGATTCATCCATTTTGTTTCTAAAAACCCATCTGGTTCCAATAACAGGATGATCAGAAGGTCTAGGCACAAGTGTCCAAACTTTACTGCGTTGGAACTGATTTAGTTCCTCTTGCATAGCAAGGATCCAAGATTCATCACCCAGTGCATCATTGATTGTCTTAGGCTCAAATTGTGAAACTAAAGCAGAGAAATCACTTGGAATTTGCATACCTCTTGTTCTTATCCTAGATTGAGGATCACCAATTATGTTTTCTCTAGGATGATCCCGGTGGTACCTCAATTCTTTAGGTAGTCCTTCTTGTGATTCTTCTTGTTGTTGAAGATCTTCTAGTGGAGGATCTTCTGATTCTTCATCTTTGTTTTGTTCTTCTTCAAGAGAAGTCTTTTCAAGATCCCTGCAAAGATTATCAACACCATCTTCCTCTTCTTCTATCCTTTTGATAGAGGGGTTAGTTTCATCAAACAAAACATGTACAGTTTGTTCTATAGTTAATGTCTTTCTATTGAACACTCTATATCCTCTAGGTTTTGAGACATATCCTAGCAGAAAACCTTCATCACTTTTAGCATCTAATTTTCCTAAGTTATCTTTACCATTGTTTAAGATAAAACACTTACAGCCAAAAGGTCGAAGATGACTGATGTTGGGCTTCTTATCCTTGTATAATTCATAAGGAGTCTTCTTCAGATGGGTCTGATCATACATCTGTTGATAATGTAGCAAGCTGTATTTACTGCTTCTGCCCAGAAGTACTTTGGTAAATTATACTCATTTAGCATAGTTCTGGCCATATCTAGCAATGTTCTGTTCTTCCTTTCTGCTACACCATTTTGTTGAGGTGTTTGGGAGCTGAGAAATTGTGTTCAATACCATTTTCTTCACAAAATTCCAGAAACTCTTCATTTTTGAATTCTCCTCCATGATCAGATCTAATACTGGTAATCTGAAATTTTTGATTCTTCTGAACAATTTTGCTGAATTTCAGAAAGGCTTGAAAAGCTTCAGATTTGGCTTCTAGAAAAGACACCCAAGTATATCTTGAGTAATCATCAACTAATACATAGCCATAGATTTTTCCTCCAAGGCTGACTGTCCTCATAGGTCCAAATAGGTCCATGTGAATCAATTCCAGAGGTTTGGAAGTTGTAACAATTGTCTTGGACTGAAATGAGGTCTTGGTCTGTTTTCCTTTTGCACATGCTGAGCATATTCCAGATTTTTTAATTTTCATCTTGGGAAGACCCTCAACCAGATCATGCTTTAATAATTTCTTGATTACTGAAGTGCTTGCATGACCAAGTCTTCTGTGCCACAAATCAGCTTCTTCGCTTTTGGTAGTAGCCAAACAAAGATTTCTTCTTTTAATTCTGCTAGTTGCAAAGTGTACAGGTTCTTTACTCTTTGTGCTTCAAAAACCTTTTTACTGCCCTTCAGAATTACACACTTATCATTATGAAAACTTACTAAATGACCCTTATCACATAACTGACTGATACTGATTAGGTTGTGCTTGAGACCTTCTACATACATGACATCCTCAATTAAATCTCTTCCTTTAGTACCAATAGTTCCACACCCTAGAACTTTTCCTTTTCCATTATCACCATAGGTAACTTGACCAGATTCTTCTCTAAAACTTGTAAATGGCTTCTTGTCACCTGTCATATGCCTTGAACATCCACTATCCAAATACCATTTGGATGCCCTCAGCTGACCCTGCAAATAAAGCTATGTTTTAACTTTTGGTACCCAAATTTTCTTGGGTCCTTGATGGTTAGTTTTAGGAATCCATCTTAAGTTTCTAGTAGTGCACGTGCTAACTGTGTGACCTAGTTGGTTGCAATGTGTACAGCATAAATCGAAAGAATTCTTCTTGTGTATATTTCTATTGTATTTCTGTTTTTGTTTATAAGCATGTTGATTTACCTTTTTGGTATTTTTTATATCATCCTCTTTTACAAATTTAGGAGTTGGATATATCTTAGGATAAATAATATGTTCTTCATTTTGTGGGGGTGTGTATCCTACTCCATATTTCCTTTTTCCTTTTCTTGCACCTTTCAGATTTACAAATAATGAAGTTTTGCAAGTAGTTATTTTATCTAAAGTGGCTCTTAGATAACTATTTTCCTCTTGCAATTTTTCTTCATTCTTCAGTTTTCTTAGATTTGATTCTAATTCTAATATCTTGTTATTCTTATTTTTCAAATCTTCACATAAAAGTTCATTAGCTCTTTTGGTTTCAGTTGAATTTTTCTTTAACCTTTCAACCTCATTTTTAAGAAAGGTATTGCTCTTTTCTTGATTCAACAAATTTAGCTTGATTATTTTTGTTTGTTTTACAACTGACTTATATTTTTCATAAAGTTCATTGAAGGCATCCTCTAGACTATCTGAATCAGATTCTGAGCAGGAAGTAAAAGATGTTTCAGAATTTACCTGTTCTAGTCCTGCCATGAGGGCTAGATTTGCCTTTTCTTCTTCTTCAGATTCTGAGCTGGAGGAGTCTGAGCTGGTAGCATCTTCGTTGTCCCATGTTGCTGTCATAGCTTTCTTTTTGAATTTTTTGAATCTCTTTTCTTTTCCCTTCTTCTTTTCAGATTTTTCTGCTTGATCCTTCTTTTTGAGTTTGGGACACTCAGATTTGTAATGCCCCGGCTGGTTGCACTCATAACAGGTTGACTCTTTCTTTTCATCTTTCTTGAAGAACTTTCTTGAGCCAAACTTCTTTTTCTTAGCCAATATTCTTTGTAATTTCCTTGAGAGCATAGCCTCATCATCACTGTCATCTGATTTTTCTTTGGAGTCTTCAGATGAAAAATCTGCAATCTTTAGAGCATTTGAAATTTTTTTCTTTGAAGAGCTTTCAAAAATCTTTCCATGTTTATTTCATGTGCCATGAGGGAGCCTATTAACTTATCAATGGACAATTCAGTGAGATCATGGGCTTCCTCTATGGCTGTAACTTTAGGGGTCCATACATTGGTTAGAGATCGTAGTATTTTTCTAACAATTTCTTCATTGGTTAGGATTTTCCCTAAGGCACTTAACCCTACAATTATGTTTGAGAATCTATTGTACATTTGTGTTATATTTTCAATTGGAAGCATTTTGAATTGTTCATATTGACATACTAGTATATCTATTCTGGTTTGTTTAACCCTGTCAGTTTCTTCATAGGTTACCTGTAATTTATCCCACATTTCTTTTGCTGTCTTACAAGCTGAGAGTCTATTGAATTCTCTTTTAGATAAGGCATAACAAAGATAATTTTTGGCTTTATAATATAGGGACATATTTCTCTTATCAGTAATAGATAAACCAGCAGAGGTGGAAGTTGCTCCAACTATTTCATAATCACCTTGTTCAATTACCTGCCAAAGGTCGTAGTCTGTACCTCTGATGAAGCATTCCATCCTCATCTTCCAGTATTGATAATCTTCACCATCGAAGAATGGTGGTCTTGAAACTGATTGGCCTTCATAGTTGTGAGCTTCAGATGCCATTTCTTCTCAAACCTTTAGATTCTTCTAAGAAGACCTTGCTCTGATACCACTTGTTGGATCGAAATGGCAGATACACAGTCCTAGAGGGGGGGTGAATAGGACTTTTCTTGCTTTTCACAAATTCTTCTAAAAATCACAACACTAAGTAGATATGTTAGTGCTTGGTGTGATGTGTGTGATTCAAGTAAGAACTTGGCGGAAACAATCACACAGAAGATTGCACAAGAGATTTATCCAGGTTCGGCCCTTCCCACATGGAAGTCCTGCATCCAGTTCTCATGCCAACCACTTGAGTTTTTCACTAAACTGCCAATCAAATTTGTCCTTCTCTCACCCTTGAGAGGAAATTATAACACCCACTTGCTCCACAGCAAGTCTTCCCTAAACAGGGGGAAACAATACTGCCTTATACCGAAGGCCTTCCCTTCACAAGAGGGGTAAAGCAGAAAAACTTCTGCAGAAATAACAATTAAAGGAGAAAGAAACCTTGTGTGTTTGCCTCAAGGATGAGCACAGAACACACACTTTCCAGCAGGATTGAATGAAGAGAAGTGCAGTCTAAATCCTAGCTGAAGCTACTTAGGTGGACTTCAAAAGAAGGAGCAATTACAATTGCCACCCAACGGATAGATCTTCAGAACAGAAATTCCTAAAGATGTGCTCTCACACAAAGGCTGAACAGGAAGACTTAGATAGCTTGCAAGATGAGCTTTCAGAGAAATGGCTTGAAGGAATTTTTGCACACTCAAATTGTTGTTATTCATGAGCTTTTCTCCATCTCTTTATAATCTTCAAAAACTAGCCGTTGAGGAAGATAGACATTGGAGTAAGATGGTTGTTGCATACTATCCGTTTGAGGAGAGTTTTGGGGATCCTTTGGATCTTGGGACTTATATCCAAAGGGTCTTGAACTTTTGCCTCTTCCCGAAGTCTTTAAAGGCAGGAGCCGTTGTTACAGCTAGAAGATAAGCTCTTTGAGACTTGAGCTCAGCAACCCATGTTTAAACATGTGCTCTAATAAATGCCTGTTTGAAAGGACAAGACAAAGACAAAAGCATATCCATACCTTTGTGGTAGGTGAGTCAGTGGAGTACAACAAATAGTATGGAACCTAGTATTCTTAGTCCTTTCGGAAAATAAGGCAGACAGACAAAAAGTTGAGGTATGGGTCTGTCAGTGTTAGGTGAGATGGTCAGATACCATGCGCCTGATTTTTACATAAATGCTTTGAGTCTTTTTAGAAGGAATAGATTGAGGCAAAGGACATCAAGACTAGAAGTATATTTCAGAGAAATATTTTTTACAGGATTGTAAATATGCGAATGTACTAAATTTTTGTCAGAAAAAAAATATTAAAATAATAATCTTGTACGATCTTAAATGCATATGATAAGCAATATGAAATTTGTCATAGATTTTATGCTTAAGAAGAATTTACATCCAGGAATGACAATTAGAACTGACAAGAGGTACTACAGCTGACAGTGTAGTCGAATTCAGTAGAACAGGTAATTCGACTCAAGAAGTAAGTATGATTCGATTTAGGAAGAATAGTGTAATTCGACTCAAGAAGGAAATCGACAGTCGAATGAGGTGTAAAGTTATGAGTCGAATATAGTATAAAGACATTTGACTATATGAGTCGAAGGCATGAGTCGAATACAGTATAAAGACATTCGATTGTATGAGTCGAAGTCATAAGTCGAATACAGTATAAAGACATTCGACTGTATGAGTCGAAGTCATGAGTCGAATACAATATAAAGATGTATACTTAGAAAAATTTGGTCTTTCAGGATATTGAAGCTGTCTAGAAATTTTGTAGTATATCTATATTTTTGGAAGATATATATATTTGGGAATTTATCATGGTAGACGCAAAATTATTCATTTAAAGATTTGGAAGATATATCTATTTGAAATCTGCTCGATTGATGCTATGACTGTAGTGGCAGTCCTCTTAATCCTTATTACTTACGGATACCCCAGTCTCTCTGAAGAGAAGGAGAAGACTAAACATGATGTTATTAATAGAAAGATGGAAAATATTACATATCTTAGAATTAGAAAGAATGGCTACATCACAAGGAATAAGAAAAGAATTAAAAATCTAGAGGAAATTTGTACAACCAAAGTCCAAATGGACTAATAGAGCCTTGCAAACGAATGACATAAAGGATAAATGTACACCAAGTGAATCAATTCAACTTTTCAGAATCTAGCTTTTAAGGATAGATGTTCAAGGATGCTTTTCTTGAAGTGGTTCAGACATACTAAAATAAGGCAGAAAGCTTTGCATGAAAAATCAAAAGTTCTTTCCAATAGTAATCCCAGTGGGTTTTCTAAGTGGTTCAAGTGGTGCCGAACTAGCCAATATTAATATCAGAAGTTTAAATAGAAAAGTACTTTTCACTAGTAAACCCAGTGCAAGTAGTAATTTACACAAAGCACTCATCATTCCAGATTTTCTAGTGTCCAAGTAGTGATTTAGAAAAAAAAAGGGGTTTTGTAATATAATCATCATAAAAAATAAACACATCATAATGAGAAAATATCTGACAGATTTCTAATTGGATTGTCGATTTGGGTTCGGCGCTCAAACCACTAATCTTTATAAAACCCAAATGAAAAGGATTAGAACATGCAACCCGGGGGTCTAAAATATGAAATAGGGATCCGATCGGTGTGCCGTTAGCTCCGACACGACCTGGTGGGTGAGAGTGACATGTAGGAACTGACGAAATCTGAATCAGATTCCGAGTTTGGGTTCAGTGTTCAAACCACTAATCTTAAAAAACCCAAATGAAAAAGATCAGAACACGCAACCTGGGGGTCCAAAATCTGAAATAGGGATCCGATCGGTGTGCCGTTCACTCTGACATAACCGGGTAGGTGAGGTGACATGTGGGAATTGACGAAATTCTAATCGGATTCCCAGTTTGGGTTCGGTGCTCAAACCACTAATCTTAAAAAAACCCAAATGAAAAAGATCAGAACACGTAACCTAAGGGGTCCAAAATCTGAAATAGGGATCCGATCGGCATGCCGGTCGCTCTGACACGACCGAGTGTGTGAGAGTGACGTGTGAGAACTGACGGAATCCTAATCAGATTCCCGGTTTGGGTTCGGCGCTCAAACCACTAATCTTCAAAAAATCCAAATGAAAGGGTTAGAACACAAAAGTCAGGAGTCCAAAATCTGAAATAGGGATCCAATCGGTGTTGTAACATCTCGGGCTTTCTGGCTTTCTGTTTGTGTGTGTGTGGGATGACTGGCCACTAACACGTCCGGCCTTGGCAACGCGTTAGTGTCACGACGGAGCTAGCCATCGCGAAAGTCATCCGTGTTGCGACCAGTGTCTGCGTCGCGTTCTTGTCTCGCCCGGTCAACGGGTCGTGACTGCTTTCCGCTTTTTGGTCGTCTGACGCATGTCAGAGTGGTGGGCATGGCAGACTAACCTATCAGGTTGTCACGGTGTCCCTTGGGGCGTGTTCTGGTCGCGGTGTGGGAGGCCGTCACGTTAAAGTTGGTAACGCGACGCCCCCGCCCCATCACGTTCTGGGGGCCGGAGGCTAAAAGCCTTGGCCGACGCCTCTTCTTTCCCTTTTGCCTCTTTCTCCTTTCCCTCCTCCTCTCCGAGATGGGAAGCCTCCTTCCCCTTCTTCTTTGGTGGCGTGGAGCTTGGAGGAGCGGCGGCGACTCATGCGGAGCTCTAGAGCATCATTGTGGAGCGAGGAGGTGGCAGCCATGGCTTCGTGAAGGCCCTTGTTGGGGTTTGGCTCTTCATAATCAATAGGGATCTCTTGTGCCTTACTTGCTGGTGTGGATTGGAGCCCTCGGGGTTCATTGCATGCTTTACAGCTTTCCCCATGCTCCCCTCCCCGTGAATGTGTAATTGTAGAGTTGTGGCGACCCCGGGATGTAGCATCCCGACAGTTTGCCTCCCGACTGATGTCGCGACTGCAGTACGCATTGCGACATCAGAGGAGGCGTCGCCCCGGTCAGACGCAACCTTATCGCGGTGCGGTTGGCCGTCGTGATAAGGGTCGTGTCATGAACCGGTTTTCGGTCGTGACAAGGCTGTTGTTGCGAGCCGCTTCCTTGTCGCGACCCTGTGCTTATTGCGGTTGCCCTTCACGTTGCGATGGGATCACGACGGGCTAGAAGGGCGCGAGAAGGCCTGGCTTGCCTCGGGTGTTTTCTGTGGCCACGGTTGGCGTGTCGGCGTGTGCCCCAGGGGAGGGTTGCCCTTAGGACCTTCTGGTGGGAACGTGGCAGGTTGCCTCCCTACGTTCAGTGACCAAAGGTGACACCTTCATGGCCGTGTCCTAGCAGTGGTGCTAGGAGGCTTGCGTTTGTCTAATAATTGATTGTCTGATTGTTAATCATTTATTAGAAGAGTGTTGGTTTCTATTCTGTTTGGTGGTGTTCCAGTTTCTCGGGCCGTGCCGTGTGTGCCGGCGTTGGCCAACGGCCCTTCTGGGGGTTTCCGACAGGGGTGCTGTGCGTGCCTGTGCCTGCTGGGCTTGTCTTGGTTACAAGCCAGCTGTGGCGATTTCTGTGGTGGTTGCCTCGCTAGTTCTCTGTTCGCCCGATGCTAGGCACTTGAGGGCTTGTCTGCGAGACAGGTTGTTACCGTTACCTGGGACCCCCGGTCCCCGCGAGTCTGTGTCAGAGGGAGTTTCTCCGAACGGCAGGGTTTGCTCGAGTCGCTGACTCTGGTAACTGTCGGGGAAAATGGTGGGGACAGCAGCGTGAGTAATTTGTAGAACTCTCTTAGTTGGTCTGGGTCTCTGAGGTGGTTTAGGCACTCTTCCGGTGCGGACCAGCTAGTCCTTCTCACTGCCTCACTCTACGTTGGTTCTGGAGCCGTATAGGGAGGTTAGGCGTGGGGCCGCAACCCAGCCGCACTGCGGTAATTTATTGTTGTTCTTTGCTATGACTCTCTAGCCTCACTCTACTAGGGAGGTTGTAGGCAGGAGTCAGCGGCTGGCGAGCTGGAGGAGTGGACTATGTGTCCTCCTCTTAGCTGCTTGTGGCGGTGGCTTGTGTGCTCTTGCGTGACGATGTTTGTCACACTATTTCCGAGATTGGGTTTCTCGTCGCCCTAGCCTGCACGGTGGTTGTAGCCTAGCCATGTCTAGTTCCGTGGGCTTGGTTGGTTTGGCCTTGTGGGCCGTGTTTAGTGGTTTCCGCTCTGCGGGTTCTCTCGGGGTGCCTTATGTAGGCACCCAACTACTGTTTCTGTAACCCGTTCCTCGGTGCCGTTTGTGGTGGCACCGGTAGGTGTAGTTTTCTGAACTTGTGGCATGTCCGAGGTCTAGGGTGGTTCTGCTTGTGGGCCCTCAACCTTGTGGAGGTCTGAGGAGGCCTTGCCTGTGGTGAGACGGTGCTTCTCACGTGGTTGCTCGATGTCTCTCGTGGTGACACCTGGTTGTTTCTTCCCGACCTCGTGGAGGTCCGGGATGTTGGTGCTTGTGTCGTGAAACTAGGGTCTCACGTGGTTGCTCCGGTGTTCCGTAAGCTTCTTTGTCTCGGAAGGTGTGTGCCGGGGGTTGCTTCCGCATTGTGTTTGAGTCCGTTGGTTCTACAGGAGTCGTGTTTGGCCTGACCCTGGTTGTGGGTCATGGTATTTCTCTGTTCCGCTGCTTTGTAGCTCTCTGCAGTAGGTGTTTCCCACTTTACTGCTTTGTAGAGTAGTTTTGCTTCCGCTTTGTTGGAGTTCCTACTGCTCTGGCTGGTAAGGGACTGGTTATCCCTACTGAGCCTTGTTCACGAGGCTCACCCCCCTACTCTCTTCAGGTAGGGACTCGCTGTCACAGGAGTTCATTGTTGGACGGTCGTGGTGGGGGCTTGTTCGCCGTGCATTGCCAACAGTGTGAGTTGTGAGCGTGAGCGCTTGTGCCGTGAGTTGAGAGTGGCCTTTTTGCAAGTTCTCGGGGTATGCCCCTTAAGGATTGCACCCTCAGTTGGGACATGTTGTAGATATTTTCTTAATTAATATACAAACATCCTTGTTATATTTATTTGAAATTCATTGTTTATCTCACTGGACTAAATTCTAACCCTTACGGGTCTTCAGATCCGTGGGTGGCGGCACGACCTTCGGAGGTCCTTGGCGGGGGGTCTGGGAGGTCGGGTCGTTACAGTGGTATCAGAGCTCAGGGGTCCAACGAGATTTTAATGAGTTAATAACTATGGCTGTCCCAAAGACAGGTACTAGTATGCTGCTGGCCCATCCGTGTATAGTTTCTATTAGGTGAGCATTTGGTTCTTTGTTGCAGGTGGCTAGCTTTCCAGCAGGGTCCGAGTGTCAGCTGCAGGTGAGTGTTTGTTGCTGCTGCTGGGTGCGCGTGCTGCGAGCGTGGTTGCTATTTTCGCTCGTGCTGCGGTTGGGTTCATCCTCGGCCTACGCATCCATGTGAGTGTGTTCCGAAGGCTGAGAGAACCTACGTGTGGTGTGGCCTTCACCGGTGTAGGGCTGTAGTATGCGGAGCCGGTCGAAGGTGTCCTTGCCTTGTTGGCTGTTCCCTTGTGTTGGGGTGTGTGTCCTTGTTGGATGTGTGTCTGGCCTTGTGTGCCAGTGCGCCATTGTGCATTGTGCTCTTCTCAGTCGGCGTCGTTGCTTGAGCTAAGAAGATGTTTTGTATGTTGTGTTGCACCGCTGGTTGAGCGCTGCCACACCTAGCTGTGGTTGTTGTCGGCCTTGCGCTTACTGGTTATGAGTTCTGGTGAGGTGCTCCCAGAGTTCTTCTCTGTTGGTTCTAGTGGAGGTGAGGTTTCCCCAGAACTGTGTTGTGCTCATTTTTGGTTGTTGCGGCGTTGCCCTCTGGGTTGAGGTGCATCGCTTGGCTGCTGTGTTCTGGTGTTGTTCCCAGAACTGTTTGTTGTTGTCCTAGTGAGGGTTCCTCTCCCTCTAGGACTATTTCTGTGCTCATTGAAGTCTTCCGCTGTGTTACCTCTGTGGTTTGAAGTCTCTATTGTCTGGTTGTTTATTGTTGTGCTACCCTCGAGGTTGAGGTGCATCGTTTGGTTGCCTTGTGTTCTGGTGCAGTTTCCCAGAACTATTGGTAGTTGTCCTGGTGAGGTTCGCTCTCAGGACTGTTTCGGGCTTGTTTCTGCCGGTTGTTGTGCTACCTCAGGGTTGAGGTATGCTACTGTTGTGTTGGCCGTTGTGTTCTGGTGGGTTTTCTCAAAACGGCGCCTTGGTGGTTCTGGTGGAGGTTCTCCCAGAATCAGTTTGTGTTGCTTCAGTTGTTTGTTGTGTTCTTTCTGTTGGCCGTTTGTTTGGGCTATGTTCTAGTGATGTTTTCCCAGAACGGCTCTTGGCGCTTTGGGTAGAGGTCCTCCTCAAGCTGGCTTGTGTTTGTTTTGATTGTCGTTGCTCTCTCTCTCTGTAGAGATGAGCTGTCGATGATGCCAGTGGGACTATCCGTGTTATAGTCTACCTAAGTGTTGTTGGTCAAGGCGTGGTGCCTTTGACAGTGTGTCTGGCCGTGGTGTTTGCTAGATTGTCTTCCTGATCGTTTTTCAGGTTTCCCGACTGCACTGGTGGGACTTCATGTGTCCCCAGGGCCGGGAGGTTGGCTTCATTTCTCACGCCCTGCATGCTCTATCAGATGGTAGTCTTGTGAGTGCTGTGGGTGTCTGGCGGATCGTGCTTCTGTGGAAGTGCCAGTCTCACTTAGTGGTTTTCCCTTGCGTGTGGAAGAGACTTGTTGTGAGAGTCTCCTTCCCCTGCTTTCCGTTGGTTGCTCGGGGTAATGTTGCTCCACTGTGGTGTTGTGTTGCCAGGGTGCACATTGTTGCAACCTTCGGGTGGAGTCATCTTCCCTTGAGTTGCTTTTAGGTTGAGCTAGTTGCTCTCCTTGTTCCGGTTTTCCCTGGTTGGTTGTGTTGCACTATTATTTTGCAGTGTTGTGCAGCTTTTGGGTTGGACTGTTGCATGCAGTCTGCCTGTCTGCCTCTGGTCAAGGTGGTGGACCTTGACCCTGTGTGCAGCACCGTGTTTTGGCTAGTTTGCCGTGTTGTTAGATTTCGAAGTTGGTTGTGCCAGTGGGACCACTTGTGGGTCCCTGTGGTTACGTTTGTTGTTGCTTGCGTTTCCGTGCAACACACTCTTGCCGACAGTTGTTTGGCGAGCATCGTGGGTGTTTGGCTGGCTATGCCTCTTGTGGGAGTGCTAGCCTTGCGTTGTTGTTTCCTCTGCTTCCCGTGGTTCGCTTGGGGTGGTGGTGCTCTCACATGGCATTTGATGCCGTGTCGCGCACCGTGGCGACCTTCGTGGCGAAGGTCCCTCCCCTTTTGAGTTGTTTTGAGGTTGAGCTGGTTGCTACTCTCGTGCTTGTGGTTTCATTATGGTGTGATAGGTTGTGGTGACCTATTGTCCCGTCTCTTGCTGTGCTGGTTTCTTATCGCCTGACTAGACGATGTAGGGCAGTGTGCCATGTGTTCAGTGTGAGGCGGCACCGGGTGTTCTTCTGTTTGGCTTGCTTGTGCAGGCATCGTTTTGGTGCATGTTTCTCTTATGCCTCAGCTGTGCTTTGGAGGCACTTGTTGCCGTTGGGCGTGTGGCCCTCCCCACCTGTGGTGGTAGGAGCGGTGCACTATGTTGGCATGCTTCAAAGAGTCAATATGGTTGTTGCGCTCTTGAAGGTGTTGGTTTTTCGTGTGTTTCTCTTGTGGGTCTCTGGTGGAGAGTCCCTTTCTGTTGGCCTTGAGTCGTTTCAGGCCGTTGGTGCGGTTGTGTACTACACCTTTAGCGTGTTTCTTTTCGATGCTTCGTGTCCTTGTGCCTGTGTGGCCTGTTCTGCCCTTTTTGGCTTGTGGCTTCTTGCGGGTGGATTTTGGCAGGTCTCTTGTGGAGAGTCTTTCCTGTTAGCCATGTTGTTTCGGCCGTTGGTGCAACTGTGTTGCATCTTGCCTGGTTTTGGTGCTTGTGGTGGCACCATGTGCTCGTGATCAGGTGGTTTGTTTTGTGCCATTTGGAGCCTAGGTGCATTGTGTTGTACCTTGGGTGGCTCTTGGTGCTTGTGTTAGCACCATGTGTGCCGTGTGTCTTGATCGTAAGCTTAGTGTGTTGTTTTATGAGTTGTTCGGTGTTTGAGGCATTGAGCTTTCCGCCTCTGGGACACATCGTGCTGGCCATGCCTTGTGGCTGTACCGTTACCACTATGGGGTGGCTACTTTGCCTTGTCTAGGTAGCCCTATCGGTGGTACGCCAGGCTTTGGTCGTGGCCTGTGTCCGGGTTTCCCCTCTCGCCTTGGGGAGCGAGTGTGTTTGATTGGGGTACCCTGTTTTGGTTTGGATTTCTTTAAGGTCGACGTGCTGCCCTCCACCTCTGTAGATGTTTCGTTTCCCCTGCGGTTGCCGACGTCTTGAGTTGCTTGGCCTTGCCAACATCAGACATCTTCTTTGTTTTTGCCTCCGTGCCTGTGCCTGTGGAGCGAGTGTTTTAGCTTTCTGTGGCTCCACAGTCGTTGTGTGTCCTGGTCGGACCACGAGGATGATCTGGGTGAAGTCTAGTGGTGCCGGCGAACACTGCCTTGCTCGCCGTGGTTTCTCCACGTGCGTGTTTTCCACTTGCTTTTAGGTCACCATTAAGAAACTCTCATTTGGCCTTGCCATAGGTGCTAGCTGTTGCTAGTTGTACGGAGCCATTCAGCAGAGTCTTATGGTTGACCTCTTGGCGTTTTCTCGGTTGCCGTCAGTAGCTGGGAACTCTATCTAGTCACTGGTGATAGAGGGAGTTACTGACCGGTTGTTCTCAACAACGTGGTTTGTTGAGGGTTTAGTCGCGTGGTTTCCGACTGGCGGTTTTAGTGTTTCTGGTTGGCTTGGTGCACGCTGCGCCTGTCGAGTTGTCGACATCTGCTTGTGTGCTCTGCACCATTGCTGTGCATCCTGGGAGCCGTCGGATGTCTGGTTAGGCACTCCCTTTGTGGCAAGCTTGTGGTGGCGACCACCGGGAAGTCGCAGTGCGACTTACTGGTCCTTTGCACCTGTTGTGTTCTCTGACTGGGTTTCGCCCTTAATTTCGAGGATGAAATTATTTTTTTGTTGGATGTATTTTAACATCTCGGGCTTTCTGGCTTTCCGTTTGTGTGTGTGTGGGATGACTGGCCACTAACGCGTTCGGCCTTGGCGACGCGTTAGTGTCGCGACGGAGCTAGCCATCGCGACAATCATCTGTGTTGCGACCAGTGCTTGCGTCGCGTTCTTGTCGTGCCCGGTCAACGGGTCGCGACTGCTTTCCACTTTTTGGTCGTCTGACGCCTGTCAGAGTGGCAGGCATGGCAGACTGACCTGTCAGGTTGTCACGGTGTCCCTTAGGGGCGTGTTCTGGTCGTGGTGTGGGCGGCCGTCGCATTAAAGTTGGTAATGCGACGCCCTACCCGATCACGTTCTAGGGGCCGGAGGCTAAAAGCCTTGGCCGATGCCCCTTCTTTCTCTTTTGGCTCTTTCTCCCTTCATTCCTCCTCTCCGAGGTGGGAAGCCTCCTTCCCCTTCTTCTCCGGCGGCGTGAAGCTTGGAGGAGCGGCGGCGGCTCGTGCGGAGCATTGGAGCGTTGTTGTGGAGCGAGGAGGTGGCGGTCGTGGCTTCGTGAAGGCCCTTGTTGGGGTTTGGTTCTTCATAATCGGTAGGGATATCTTGTGCCTTACTTGTTGGTGTGGATTAGAGCCCTCGGAGTTCATTGCATACTTTACAACTTTCCCCATGCTCCCTTCCCTGTGAATGTGTAATTGTAGAGTTGTGGCGACCTCGGGATGTAGCATCCCGACAGTCTGCCTCCCGACTGATGTCGTGACCACAGTGCGCGTCGCGACATCAGAGGAGGCATCACCCCAGTCGGATGCAACCTTATCGCGGCGTGGTTGGCCATTGCAATAAGGGTCGTGTGGCAAACCAGTTTCTGGTTGCGACAAGGCTGTTGTCATGACCCGCTTCCCTGTCACAACCCTGTGCTTGTCGCGGTTGCCCTTCCCGTCGCGATGGGATCGCGACGGGCTAGGAGGTCGCGATAAGGCCTGGCTTGCCTCGGGTGTTTTCCGTAGCCACGGTTGGCATGTCGGCATGTGCCCCATGGCAGGGTTGCCCTTAGGATCTTCTGGTGGGAACGCGGCAGGTTGCCTCCCTGCGTTTAGTGACCAAAGGTGACATCTTCGTGGCCATGTCCTAGCAGTGGTGCTAGGAGGCTCGCATCTGTCTAATAATCGATTGTCTGATTGTTAATCGTTTATTAGAAGAGCGTTGGTTTCTGTTCTGTTTGGTGGTGTTCCAGTTTCTCGGGCCGTGCCGTGTGTGCCGACGTTGGCCGACGACCCTTCTGGGGGTTTCCGACAGGGGTGCCATGTGTGCCTATGCCTGTTGGGCTTGTCTTGGTTACAAGCCAGCTGTGCCAATTTCTGTGGTGGTTGCCCCGCCAGTTCTCTATTTGCCTGGTGCTAGGCACTTGAGGGCTTGTTCGCGAGACAGGTTGTTACGGTTAACTGGGACCCCCGGTCCCCGCGCGTCTGTGTCAGAGGGAGTTTCTCCAGGCGGCGGGGTTTGCTCGAGTTGCTGACTCTGGTAGCAGTAGGGGAAAACGTTGGGGACAGTGGCGTGAGTTGTTTGTAGATCTCTCTTAGCTGGTCTGGGTCTCCAAGGTGGTTGAGGCGCTCTTCCGGTGCAGACCAGCTAGTCTTTCTCACTACCTCGCTCTACGTTGGTTTCGGAGCCGCGTAGGGAGGTTAGGCGTGGGGTCGCAGCTCGGCTGGGCTGTGGTAGTTTGTTGTTGTTCTTTGTTGTGACTCTCTAGCCTCACTCTACCGGGGAGGTTGTAGGCAGGAGTCAGTGGTTGGCAAGCTGGAGGAGTGGACTGTGTGTCCTCCTCTTAGCTACTTGTGGCGGTGGCTTGTGTGCTCTTGCGTGATGGTGTTTCTCATGCTATTTTCGAGATTGGGTTTCTCGTCGCCCTAGCCTGCACGATGGTTGTAGCCTAGCCGTGTCTAGTTTCGTGCGCTTGGTTGATTTGGCGTCGTGGGCCATGTTTAGTGGTTTCCGCTCTGTGGGTTCTCTCGGGGTGCCTTGTGCAGAAACCCAACTGTTGTTTCTATAACCCGTTCTTCGGTGCCGTTCGTGGTGGCACCGGCAGGTGTAGTTTCCTGACCTTGTGGCATTTCCAAGGTCCAGGGTGGTTCTGCTTGTGGGCCCTCAACCTTATAGAGGTATGAGGTGGCCGTGCCTGTAGTGAGATGGTGCTTCTCACGTGGTTGCTCGGTGTCTCTCATGGTGACACCTGGTTGTTCCTTCCCGACCTCGTGGAGGTCCGGGATGTTGGTGCTTGTGTCATGAGACTAGGGTCTCACGTGGTTGCTCTGGTGTACCATGAGCTTCTTTATCTCGGCAGGTGTGTGCCGAGGGTTGCTTCCGCATTGTGTTTGACTCTGCTAGTTCTGCGGAAGTCATGTTTGGCCCGACCCTGGTTGTGGGTCGTGGCATTTCTCTGTTCCGCTGCTTTGTAGCTCTCTATAGTAGGTGTTTTCCGCTTTACTGCTTTGTAAAGTAGTTTTGCTTCCATTTTTTTTGGAGTTCCTGTTGCTATGGCTGGTAAGGGACTGGTTATCCCTACTGAGCCTTGTTCACGAGGCTCACCCCCCTACTCTCTTCAGGTAGGGACTCGCTGTCGCAGGAGTTCATTGCCAGACGGTCGTGGTGGTGGCTTGTTCGCCATGCGTTGCCAGCAGTGTGAGTTGTGAGCGTGAGCGCTTGTAATGTGAGTTGAGAGTGGCCTTTTTGCAAGTCCTCGGGGTATGCCCCTTAAGGACTGCACATTTCTTTCTGTACCTGTACTTTTATTTAGGACATGTTGCACATATTTCCTTTATTACTGTACGAACTTCCTTGTTATAGTTATTTGAATTCATTACTTATCTCACTGGATGAAATTCTAACCCTTCCGGGTCTTCAGATCTGTGGGTGGCGGCACGACCTTTGGGGGTCCCTAGTGGGGGGTCCAGGAGGTCGGGTCGTTATAGGTGTGTTGTTCACTCTGACATGACCGGGTGGGTAAGAGTGACGTGTGGAAACTGGCGGAATCCTAATCGGATTCCCGGTTTGGGTTCGACACTCAAACCACTAATCTTAAAAAAAAACCATGTGTAAAGGATTAAAAATATTTTCTAATTAAATTTAGTGAATAATCTTATATTTTGAGTTTAAATTTTTGAAAAATAATGTGTATATTATTTTTATTTATATTTCTAATGTTTATTTTTATAATATAAGATCCTCTAGCACCCGATGATCATGAGAAGGGGAGAGAGGATGATCCAGTATATCTTTCTTGATTTTTTGTTTGATATTATTGTGGATGTTTCATATTTGTTGTGATTGATGATTTTATTTTAATTGTTATTTATTGTGGATGTTCCTATGAATAATATTTTTAGCATGTTTTTCAATTTATCGTTGTTATTTAATTGTATTTTTAAAAAATAATAAAAAGATCATTTCCGTTGGAAAAAAAAAGTCGGTAGACATGATTTCCGACGAAAATTATTCATCAGAAAAATCGTCAGACGTTCTGACAGATTACCGACATATATTTTATGTCAAAAGCTCCCTACTTCCGACGCTCTTGTCCGTCGGCCAAGGTGTCAGAAGTTCCGATGAACTTTCTGACCGAGTACTCCGTTGGAATTTACCGACGGATTTGTTTCATCATTAAATTGGTGGAACAATTTATTTTCCGACGGATTTTTTTGACGATTATTTCTGTCAGAAATATCGACGAATTTTGTTGCCATCGATAATTTCTGACGCTTCTTTTCCGATGGATTGTTTCCAACGGTCAGTCGCCGGAAAGTGGTAGGAAAGCTGGTTTTCCGACAGATTTCAGATGGATTTCCGACGGATGATTGCCGTCGAAAATACTGCTTTTTCTTGTTGTGTCAATCTGATTGACCCTGGTCAGGCATTTGCATGAGTAAGAATAGACGGGATGTTCCTCTCATGATACCGAGAGTAGATGATCATTTATTGACACACAATTACCTTCGTAAGGTTGATTACCATTCCCAATAATTGACTGTACTAGATTTAAAACTTCCAGACCTATAAGTCCGAGATCAAAGAATATAGTACTCAAACAAGGCATCTTTGATGTCTCAAGTCAAATGACCAGTTACACAATTGGGAGCACATAATCACATTTTGATAATTAAGTATTATCAACCATACATCATTCTGAGAGTGGATCATTCAGTGAACTCATTCTCCAATAAGTATATGTACTATACCCTTAATGTCTCCACACAAGTAGTTATGAGACCAGTTGCCTCCATCATATGGACATATATATAGCACACCGATCTATCTAGTTATCCCGATGTCCTTCTCAAGTAACCTATGACTAGGAATATTTAGGATCTGTGTTTAAAGAGTATATGTCTCATTATCATGGTCTCATCATGATCGTTATCCTCATTGCACAGACCCATGGACATCACAATATATAAACATCATCCTATGCATGTAATATAGAGTGAGAAAATACCATTAATAATATTATTATGACAATAGATTAGTACATGATTACAATGCCATCACTAATGTGAGTTGACTTGCAGAGCACTCATATCTAGTAAGCCCAACACCGTTCTTAAGTTGTACTGCACTAGGCAAAGCGGTGATGATGAGTTTAGCTAAAGTGTGGGACTAATGGAACAGAAAGATCAAGAATCACCCAGAGATCAAATAATTTTGAAACTAGTGAAATGTTGTAGTTAAAATTTAATTAGCACTCAAGGTATGGTTAATCCAACAGAGAATGGTTCTAAATTAGTCAGCAAGTAATCATAATAGTTCAACAAGATTGGTAGAAGAATATTTGTACTATCATTTGCTCACTTTTATTTTACAGCAGAGGCAGTGTTATGAATGTAGATGCTTATGCAGATGTTCTCCAATAAGATTTTTAGGCAGTGTTAAGGTAATACAGATGAAAGAGATACTTAAAAGGATTATGGATTCAACTTGGTCTGTCAGTTAGGGAGCAGGTATTGTGATAAATGTATTTGACAAAAGGAATGAATTTTTATGAAAGTCGACTATGATGTTTAGCAAACAAGAAAGCGCAGATTGTGTTAATAACGGTACAATGAAACCCATAGTTTGATCACATAATATAGATGGAATTAAGTTAGGTCTTTAAATGATCTAGTAAGGAAAGAGCAATGATTAAATTGGTAATTAGATATTGAAAGCATCGACAAATTATAGTAGAATGTCAAGGACCAAAACAATTATTACAAGCAGAAACTATTGTTAGTAGAGAAGTTATTATGAATTTTTGGTGAGTTCTATTGACAACTATTAGTGTGAACAATAGGCCAGTTAATGTGTACAAGTTAATGGAATTAAGAAACTACTTTTGGTTTTCTTTGAAAGGATTACCAGTACAAGGTTTATATAGAGACAAGACATGGTTCAAGTTATCACTAGTAAATGGATGGACAAATAACGAGAGTAAGCAGGTGGAAGGTTTGATTTGATAGGGTAAGAGGTACAATGGTAGAGGCTGATCGCGAAAGGTTCAAAGTAGAATAGCAGTAAAAAGTGCTGTAAACACATCAAGAAAAAAAATGTGAAAGTAGGTTGAGTGCAAGGAGATAAAAGCACTCAGCACCTTAACTAGAATTGCTTAGATCGGAGCAATATGATAAATACGAATAGTTTATAGAAAGATATGATAAGTAAAAGAATGAACAAATTGGGTCAGCAAAAATAGATGGACCGAAATAGATCTAAAAGAGGAAGCATATGGAAATTTGCTGAAGATGTGTAGAGGAATGTATCCTTATTTATTACAATTGTGAATTTAATTTTAGTTAAATAGATGTGTCATAGTGATACAATTTTGAGGTGTGTTAGTTTACTTGTTCAATCGTAAATCATCGAATATGTATTTACTCTGGGTTTCTTCTTAATGTCGAGGATGATATTTCTTTTTAGGTGGTAGTAATGTAATGTCGTGATCATTCGGACCCTAGTTTAGCGAACTTTGCATGATTTTTGGGCCAATGTGTGGCCATTGAGCTATTTTTTGGGCTATAGTGTGTCGTGTGGGTGTTGTGGGCTGGGGAGTTTGGCCCACATAATAGTCAATTTCTCTATCTAAGAATGCGATAGGGGAGGGCATCAAAATCATAATGCGGCTTGCACTTGTGTCGTGATCTCCGAACTTCCAGTCTTGGTTCTTCGGCTACATGTGTGACACGTAGCGCTCACTGGGCTACCGCATGGCATTACGTTCAAGAACGAGATAGCCTAAAAAGTCACGTTCTGAATGCAACGGCAGACCCTTTCGCATTTTCAGTCTCCGAAGTTTTAAATAGTGGTTTGTCAGCCAAATAGAGAAACCCTGCTCAGCTAAGGAGAGGGTCCCAGGAGGGCTTTTGGGAAATTTCGGCTCGGGAGTTGGTGATTTTGGGCGGTTTCCACATGAGGAAGGTGATTGGAGAGTGGGAAACACCGATCTAGCTTCGTTCTTCACGTTGATAGGAGAATTTCCTTGCTCCTCTGCATTATTTGTGTTGTTTGATAGATGAAAATGGATGTTTTACAATGTATGTATGGTTTCTTTCATACTTAGTCAATTACAGTGGTTTGCAGAGGGTGAAAATGGGGTTTCCTTGAGATTTTTCTAGGTGGAAACTGTGAGTTGGGCATTCTGTCTGAGAATGCAACGGGCAGGGTGGTCACGTTCATATCACGACCTTTGGCCCTGACACGTTCTCACCCAAAATGCAGTGTATCAGGGCATCGCATTCTTAACGCGAATGTTTCTTCTGTCGGGTTTTGGTTCCTAAGGCCATTGGGTCTCTAGTTTGCAGTGTGGATGTAACGGCCCCGACGCTCGGACCCCCAGCTCCCGTCGGGGATTCGGCCATCGGCACTATCGCCCACGGGATCGAAGACCCAAAAGGGCTAACGGACCGGTCTAACAAGATATGTAACGAGAGTAAGTAACAACAACGACACTAAAATGTACCGATAAGTGAAGGAAAAGCGTCCAATACAAGTACGAGTCTAGTACAGCCCCAAAGTAGTAAAGTACAAATGCAGCAATAAAAGGTAATAACAGATCCCTTACAGACATACCCCAAGGGTGACGAAACAAGTATGAAGGGAACACTGCTCACGGTAGACACCGTCTACTACGGCCCCGTCTCCTCAGCCTGCCATGGAGGGTACTGCTGTGAAGTCTCACCTATAAAGGAGGGAATGAGCTTCACAAAGAAGCCCATTAGGGACTAATAATCTCCCACTGGTTCTAACAAGCAGAATAAATATATATGTGCTATACAGAAATTAAGCAAATAAATCTATCCTACTAACATAGTAAGTGCGGAAACGTAAAGTAATTGCATGGCCATTGGTTGAAACCACACATCAAGACCGGAAACCCGTGCAAACCATGGCACAAGGGAGAACCCAAGGCTGTAAACATAGACAGTGAACAACTGTCTGGACAAGGACACTAGCCACAGAACAATTACCACTAGTCAACTGGTCTGGTGTGCCACGCACCTTACCCTTGACCACCAGTCTATGTCTAGCATCTCCCGTCGGAGTGAGACGCGGAACTAAAGTAACCACAACCTGCCGTAGTCTGGCTGGACTATGGTCCTATGCCTAGCCCCTCTAAATGGTACTGGAACCACGTAGAGTGAGGCAGTGAGAAGGACTAGCTGATCTGTGCCGGAAGAGCACCAAATCACCTCGGCGTCCCAGACTTAGCTAAGAAAGCTCTACAAATGACTCTACACCGCTGTCCCCACTATTTTGCCCTGTGCTACCAAAGTCCGTAAACTCGAGCTCGCCCGCCACCCGAAGAACTCCCTCAACAGACGCGCGGGGACCGGGGGTCTGACAGAACGCCTCGTTCAAGCCCGTTAAACCACTAACGAACTTGATCCAAGTCCGCCTCCCGCGAACGTGCCGAAGCCTCGCAAGGGATATCATACACACGTTCGTGAAAACACAATGGAACACACCTGATCACATATATGATTCACCAACTCATATATAATGTACAGGATTTACATAGCCAAATTTCAACAAAAGTACAAGAAAGTAAAGGAGCCTGAGGCATACCCCGAGGATAAACTAGTACAACTGAGAAAAGAAACTACACTGCTGGAGGTGCTGGCCCAACACTGCTGCGACACGGCTCCGAACTAGACGACGGTAACGAAACGTCCACCTTGCCCTCACCTGTGGGGGGGGGGGGGGGGGGTAGGGGTGAGCCTCTCTAGTCACTGGCTTAGTAGGGAACTCCCCAACACCGAGAAAACCAAAACACAAGTACAGAAGCAGTAAACTACGCTAGCAATTTATAGAACAACTAAGCAGGATATTAAAGCTGTAAATATACTCACAGTTTTCCGACTACGTAAAGAAATTGTAATAAATAAACGACAAACCCAAACAAGTGTATGAGCTACAGTAGAGACCACCACACACGAGCCACGTGAACTGGTTCGCGACACCAGTGTCTGACTCGGACAAACTAACACAGGTCTACCTCTCAGTCTCGCAGCCACGGACGAAAGGTCCAGCTGCCACTCCACGTGGAAAAGTCAAACAACTGTGGAGACCAACTAAACACCACTCCTGCGGGCACACAACCGCAGGCCCATGCCTGGCACCTCTAGGGTCTCTGGCCGGAGCACCCTAGAGTGAGGCACTGGAAAAGGACTAGTCGGGGACCGATGTCGACAACCGGTGTCCGTACCCCCAACTAAGAGCGCGCTATAAGTGACTAAAAACAAACTCAAGAGTCATTGTCCCACTGTCGTCTTTCCCTCAGCCAGACATACAACTCAAACATAGGAGTGAGGGTGTCCAGGACAGACGACACAGACCTCGACGGTACAGTGCAAGTACCAGGACAAAGCCCCGAGCTAACAGCCTGGCTCACAGAGAACCTGGGGCTCCCAACTAGAGAGGTATCCACGGTAGGCGTCGTACTACCTGCCATGCACACAAAACCATGTGCGCACCGCACAAGCCATGTGAAATTTGACGATATTCATGAGCACTGACTATCCACAACACGTGAACACAGTGCAACTCGTGTGCATACCACGCCAACATACAAACCACTAGCTAGCTACGTAACCAACACGCTAGCCTCGTAAACATGCGCTCCCAGAGCGCCACAGGTACCAATGCACCACACGGTATTACCAAATACACCGAATAATAACAATCGGATAATCACATCACATAAGTCATGCATATTCAGACCACTCAGCTGTGGTCGCGACATGGGCCTATGTCGCCTTCAAAACGCGACGGCCCGATAGGTCTCCTTCAACACATTAACGCGACATACAAATAAGTCGCATTCACAACCTGAACGCGACGGGTCTGCCCGTCGCCACTTGATCGCGACAGGGGGATTCGTCACCTTAGCAGGCGAAAACCCTAATCCGGGATCCCCTACACGGATTACCAACCCACACCATGCAAATCACCCTTAATCATTGTTTTTCATGCTTTAATGGGTTCCTAGGCATGATATCTATTGTGTAGAAAGCATTAAACTGATCAAACCCTGCATCCCACGCGATTCTCGCCCTAGAAATGGGTGGAGCCACCCTACCTCACGAAAAATACGCTATACGACAATCCCCCAGCGTTTCTCTCGCTCCACGTGAGCTTCCCACGACACGAGCACGCCGAAAACACGGATTCCCGCAAAAATCGCCACAGCTCCCCTTCCCCTGGACGAGTAGAACTCTTTGCAGTTTTGTCTAGCTGGGGTTTCTTAAAAACACCTAGCGGTTTGGAAAGCGATGTAGGTCGCGACGGACCTAGGCATCGCCTTCCCAAAACTGATGTCCGCAGGTCGCCCAGCTCTCGACACATGGCACACATGCAGACGATCAGCACCACAAAGCGGCAACAAGAACACGCCGGCCACCTTGGTCGTGTTCAGAACGCGACAGTCCTTCTTGTCGCGATGACAGGCTAAGGACATTGGGGTGCTGCTGGCCCAGACTATCAGCCCAATAGGCCCTTGAAACATGCACACGTACCACACACAAACCACATTGGCCTCACGATAGCCATCACAACCACTAAACACAGGATCCACGAAGATCTGAAAAAAACGCGACGTTACATTACTATCATCTAAAAAGAAATTTCAACCTCGAAATTCATAACTTAAATACAAGAAGTTTCATCACATATATTTACAAGTACTATCATCTAAAAAGAAATGCAAAACCTTATTCAAATAAATAAGGATATCCTTTAATCATTTCTTCATCTAGCTCCCAGGTATCCTCACCTCCCAGCCTATTTTCCCATCTGACCTTAACTAATTCAATTTCTTTATTTCTCAGCTTCTTTGTCTTACGACCAGTAATCTGTACTGGATATTCTGGCATAGTCATATCCGGTCTCAAGTCACCACCTTGGTAACTGATTATCTGCGCTGGATCTTTAACGCACTTTCTTAACATAGAAACATGGAAAATATCATGAACATCTGCAAAGTCAGTTGGCAAATCAAGTCTATAGGCTGTTTCCCCAATTCTTTCTAACACCTGAAAGGGTCCCACATATCTCGAACTCAACTTTCCGGTCTTGCCAAACCTTATAATACCCTTACTAGGAGAAACTCTTAGAAAAACAAAGTCTCCCACTTCAAACTGAAGTGGTCTTCTCCGATTATCGGCATAACTCTTCTGCCTGCTTTGAGCTGCCTGCAACTTTTCTTTAATGAGCTTCACTATTTTTGTGGTTTGATAAATTAATTCAGGACCCACCATCTGCCTTTCTCCCACTTCATGCCAGTTCAATGGGGTTCTACATGGCCTCCCATATATAGCTTCATATGGGGCCATCCCAAGACTGGTATGATAACAATTGTTATAGGCAAACTCAACCATACCTAAATGATGCTCCCAGCTACCTCCCCAAACCAAACAACAAGCTCGCAACATGTCTTCAATCGTTTGAATAGTCCTTTCTGTTTGTCCATCTGTCTGGGGATGATAAGCTGAGCTATATCTCAACTCGGTGCCAATTACCCTTTGCAAACTTCTCCAAAAACCAGAAGTAAACCTTGGATCCCTATCAGAAACAATAGATTTCGGGATACCATGCAGTGGAACAATTCTATCAACATAAACCTTCGCTAATCTGTCCACTGTCCAAGACATACTTACTGCCACTAACCTGCATACCTTGGTTAATCTGTAAACAAATACCCATATTCCATTATGTCCTGCTACTGACCTTGGCAAACCTGCTACAAAGTCCATAGCAATATCATCTCATTTCCACTGTGGAATGGGCAACGGTTGCAATAGACCTCCAGGCTTCTGATGCTCTGCCCTAATCTGTTGACAAATTGCACATCTTGCAACAAATTCTGCTATTTCTTTTTTCATATGAGGCCACCAAAAATACTTTTTCATATGCTGATACATTTTAGTACTATCGGGATGAATAGCATATCTGGATTTATGGGCTTCTTCTAATACTCTTTGCTTTACTTCTCTTTCTGTTGGCACAAATAACCTGCCTCTAAGCTTGACCACATAGTTATCATCAATGGTAACTCCTTCCATTTTCACTATTTCAGCTAAATTCACATCTGCTTTTTGAGCCTCAACAATTTGCCAATACAGTGACGGCTCCACAACACTGCTAGCTAATATTGCCCGTCGCTGACTACTTGGCACATGCAGGGAGTTCTCTACTATCTCCTCATACAACTTCCATTCCTTAATCATCATTTGAGTTAAATAGGCTTTTCTACTTAGGACATCAGCCACCACATTGGCCTTACCCGGATGGTAAGCCAAACTAAAATCATAATCTTTTAAATATTCCACCCATCTACACTGACAGAGATTTAAATCTTTCTGGGAAAAGATATATTTTAAACTTTTATGATCTGTAAAAATTTCAAATCTTTCACCACAAAGATAATGCCTCCACATCTTTAAGGCAAACACAACTGCTGCTAGCTCTAAGTCATGAGTGGGGTAATTCTCTTCTGCTGGCTTCAATTGCCTGGACGCATAAGCTATTACTTTGTTATGCTGCATTAGCACTGCGCCAAGCCCCCTTTTAGATGCATCTGTATATACAACAAAACCACCATTACCTGTCGGTAATGTCAATACAAGTGCCGCTGTAAGCCTCTTCTTTAATTCCATGAAACTTCTTTGACATTCACTAGACCATACAAATGGTACACCCTTTCTAGTCAGTCTAGTCATGGGTGCCGCAATCCTGGAAAAATCTTGAATGAAATGCCTATAATAGCCTGCTAACCCCAAAAAGCTTCTAATTTCAGTAATTGTCTTAGGCACTTCCCATTTCATCACTGCTTCCACTTTACTTGGGTCAATTGCTACTCCCTCAGCTGATATGACATGGCCCAAGAACTGAATTTCCTTTAACCAAAATTCACACTTACTGAATTTGGTATACAACTGATTATCTCTTAATAACTGCAAGGCAAATCTCAAATGCGCTGCATGCTCCTCTTCAGATGCTGAGTAAATCAGAATATCATCTATAAAGACCACAATAAATTGGTCCAAATACGGATGAAAGATTCTATTCATCAGATCCATAAAAGCTGCAGGAGCATTGGTTAGCCCAAATGGCATAACCACAAATTTATAGTGACCATATCTGGTTCTAAATGTTGTTTTATCAATATCTTCCTCCTTAATCCTTAACTGATGGTACCCATATCTTAAATCAATTTTAGAAAATAACTTTACTGACTACAATTGATCAAACATATCATCTATTCTCGGTAATGGGTACTTATTCTTAATGGTCACATCATTCAACTTCCTGTAATCTATGCACATACGAAAACTACCATCTTTCTTTTTCACGAATAACACCGGTGCTCCCCACGGGGAATGACTCGGTCTAATAAACCATTTCTGCAATAATTCCTCTAATTGCTTTTTCAACTCTTTAAGCTCTGCTGGTGCCATCCGATATGGAGCTTTAGAGATCGGCATGGTACCTGGTAGCAACTCAATAGTAAAGTCCATCTCCCTATGTGGAGCTAAACCAGGCAAATCTTTTGGAAAAACATCGACAAATTCCTTAACCATGGGAAGTGCCTCCACTGACTGACTAGCCTCTGTCAAACTCACTGAAGCTAAATAAGCCACACATCCTGCATTTATCAACTTTCTAGCTCTAGTTGCAGAAATTATAAACTTAGGAGTACAAAAAGGCATACCTTGATATTCAAACACTGCATCATTAGGATGACAAAACCTGATCCTTTTATTTCTACAATCTAACATTGCTCCATAGGTCTCAAGCCAATCCATTCCCAAAATAATATCATAATCTATCAATTGCAGGGCATATAACCGACCCGGCATCTGGTTCCCTCCAATCACAATAGGAGCTTCATCTATGTAGCTCGAAGTGAGCATAGATTCACCAGAAGGAACTTCCACTACCAACTCACAAAACTTTTCTTCCAAAGGATGAGTTATACAATTCAGGAATTCTTTGGAAATAAAAGAATGAGAGGCACCCAAATCAAATAAAACTCTTGCTGAATAATCATAAATGGGTATAATACCTTCTATCATATTCGATGCCTCCGCCTGAGCACGGGTGATAGCCATAACCCGCCCTCTACCTCACTGCTGCGGTACACCTCCACCACGACCTGTTAAAGGCTGTTGGGGCTACTGCTACTACTGAACACCCCTACCATACCCATATTCTCTTGTATAAGGGCACTTACGGATCAAATGCCCTGGCTGATTGCAATTATAACATCTGCAACCTAGTGGAATAGTGGGCTGCCTGGCAGTACTCTGCTGCGATTCTTCTACCTCTGGCGTGTAACCATGCCCCTGCTGAAACTGCTGACGACTCCCTCTTCCTCTTCCTTTGCCCTTGAATACTTGCTTTAATCTCTGACCCCACTTGCCAAAACCTGAAGAAGAAGGTCCTGCTGGAGCCTTTCCCCTACTAACTCCTGCTGCCTGCTGAGGTAGCCGAAAACTACCCGAACCTGACCCACTTGCTTGACGAGCCCGAATAGACCTTTCAAGTGTAGCTGCTCTCTGGGCTGCTTCCTCAACTGATCTACACATTAACGGTATTACCGCATTCTGCAACTCTTCTCTCAAACCCTGAATAAAATATTCAACCATCATAGCATTATCTGATACTACATAAGGTGCATATCGGCTAAGTGCCATAAATCATATCTGATATTCCAAATCTGAGGTATTACCTTGCTGAAGTGTCTGGAATTGCTCTCTTTTTGCCTGCTGCACTTGAAGTGGAGAGAATGTGTCATTAAATGCCTCGAGAAATTTCGGCCAAGTAATAACCTCCTCTGTCATGCCTGCAAAGGTGGTCTACATCTTCAGACGCCAACACTGCTGCACAAAGCCTCTCAACTGGTATGTGGCTAGCACACCGCTACTGGACACCTCATGGTCGTAAAGACCGTTTCAACCTCATGAATCCAGTGCTCTGCAGTATCTGGATTCGGCCCTCTTGTATAAGTGGGCAGCTGCAACCTCAAAAACTTTTCAACTTGCATCACAGGCTCTTCTGCTGCCATAACTGGTGGTGGTACAGGTGCCACATAGGGTACCTCCACCCTTGGCAGTGGTGAAACAGGGGCCACAGGTACTTCAACAACTGGTGGTATTGCTGCTGGAGGTACCAGTGCCTGCTGATCCATTCTCATCCGAATATCAGTGAGGCTTTCCCAAATCCTCTCAATCATACGATGAGGGGACTCTTCAGGGTCCTCTCCTCCACCACCCCAATCCCTTCTATCAGCCATCTAAACTCCCTGCACAAATAACATATCAATTACGAACAAAACTGGTCATTACAAAACCAGAGTCAGCTACCAGCAGTGTACAAATGTAGAAATATGGCTATAAAATTTAGAACGAGCCGGCCACCTCAAAGCGGCAACAAGAACGAGCCGGCCACCTCGGTTGCATTTAGAACGCGATAGTCCTTCCTGTCGCGATGATCGACTAAGGACACTGGGGTGCTGCTGGTCCAGACTATCGGCCAAATAGGCCCTTGAAACACACACACGTACCACACACAAACCACATTGGCCTCACGATAGCCATCACAACCACTAAACACAGGATCCATGAAGATCCAAAAAACACGCGACGTTACAGGGGGTCCAGGTAACGGTAACTGTAACACCCTCCTCCGGATTCACACACACACATACATATACCATACATATAACCATTGATCGGAAGAGGGGTTACACTCACAATTTTCGTTATGGGTAGACAAATCCGTGTAATGCTCAACATTAGTAAACCATTTCACAAAGGCGTCTTTGAACATATTATACTTCACAAGGTAACAAAGTACTAATACTCATTATTTACAAGCGCTAAGTTTCTCTCTTTAATTTAATACATCATCAACTAAAAGAAACTACTAAAACTATGCTATTATTCTTCATCTCTTCATCGTCTGCAGTGGAATTGAGATTCATCTGTAGCTGAGATTATGCACACCTTCAATCTGAAAGGGTTGGAGGAACAAAGGCATGAGTCGGAATGACTCAGTAGGTGAAAGTAAGCATATATGAATCAAAAACACATTTGCTCATGAATTTCATACTTAACAAAAACATATAGCTCAAATTGAATTCATAATGAGCCCAAACAAATCACAGAATAAGAGTCATATTTGTCTTTCAGAATTCAGACCATAACTTGTTTTGGAAACAAATTTGATAGGCATCACTGCTCTCAAGAGGTTACTAAATAGATGTAAATACATCCTCATTGCCTAGGCGATTCCAGCACCTTAGATCTTGTTGATTGCGCAAGAACGGGGTTTATTACCCATCATCGTCAGTCCATTGACTTGGATTTACCTACAAACTGTCGCCCTCAGCTGATCACAAGTGGCTGGTGCTACCACAAGTGATCCTAAACCCTCTTTTGAAGAGAGCGCTGTTTTCATATCATAAATTTCTTTTCATGAGCATAACAGAAATTGGAAATCCAAATGTAGTTTTGATTGAGAATTAATACAGATATCTTGGTGACAAAGTTGCTCGGAGTTCAATAATATAAGAAAGATAATTGGTTGAGACAGGGTTATGACTCAAAGCCAATAACTTTGAAAGATTGAAATCACATAAGAACCCAAGAAGATGAAGATCCACAATTGTCATCACAAATTATTCACATCTCATAAGGTGTTCAAACATATGAACTCTCAGGTGATCAGGTTTTATAGACTCAGTTACCGAATACAGGAGAATAGACTCAATCGGAGTACTATTTGTAATTGACAATGTTAAGAATAATTCAAGGGGGTTTAAGGTACATAATGTGGGTAAACTTTACTGTAGTATGACAGTAAATACCAAGGTAAATAAGTGGGTAGCTTGCTATGCTAATAGGTTGAAGTTTTGACAAGGATTGGTACAAGAAAGATTGCTGAAATTCAGTTTAGGACAACATGTGTCGACAGCTAGGAGGTGGCTGTCGACAGATAGAGGCTTCCAGAACTGGGTTTGCTGGTCTGGGGCAGTACCTATCAACAGCAATGGGCTGGCTATCGACAGCTACTGCTGTCCCAACAGTTCACAGTTCTGTGAAAGTGAAGTCTATCGACAGGTAGCTTCCCCCTGTCGACAGCCGTTGGTTTTTATTCTAGAAATGACTTAAAGTTCATCCTAAAAACTCTAATCATAGAACCTATGGACCAAGGCATGATTTATATCAAATAGAAGAGTCGAATTGTAGTTCTCACAGGGGTTTATAAGCTAAAGAAGCGAGATGAAAGAGGAGGTTTGCAATTCAAACTTGTCTTGTTTGAAGCTAAACATAGTTTAGTACTAGTAGTAGAGACTTGATAGCAATGGTTCAATGGAAGATTCCTACATGATGAACACTAAACCACAAAATGTTTCACGGATCTAAATCAAAACTTGAAGTACCAAACAACTGAACCGAAGTCTTCATACTATTCTAAAGATAATTGAGACTTCTACAAAACTCTATAACATGAACATGGATCAAGGGTGGAAGAAGAAGTTAGGAACCTACTTGATCTATAAGGGAGTGAAGATTCTTCTTTGGTAATCACATAGTTCCAAAGGTAGTTAGGGAATCAAACAAAGATATAGAGTTATAAGCACGTATACGGAAGATGTACACACCAAACCAAGTTTGGTTGAATAACTCAAAAGCAACATATATGAAGTTATAATCTTTTTAACAAGAGTAGAGAATAAAAGTATGGGGAGAAGATAGGAACCTACTTGATCTTGAAAAAGAAACAAAGATTCTTCTCCTCCTCCTCGTTGAACTAATATCAGTGTAAGGAAAAGTAAAAGAAACTGCAGAAATCTTCAGCCGATGCAGTTGGAGGAGTGTGATTCTACAGAAGAAGGAACAATAATAGCTACAATAAGCAGCTGCAACAGCAACAATAGGAACAAAGGATGGAAATGTTTGTTCGATGGATAAGGAGTGAGCTTTTATAACTCCTCCAGAATGCATACATGCTGGCACGTTGGCTCAAAGGTGTTGAGGTAAAAACCTCACTTCCCCACCCACAGCCACGTCTCCCATGCATACACTCTCTTGGTTACACGTAGGCAACCTTAATGATAGCCCAACCCCATGGCCTAGCCTTATCCTAATGTGTGTTGGCTTCTCCTAAGCCTCACACGTAAGCTCCAGGAAAAACCCAGAAATTGGTCACTGTAAATGACCCTTAATTCAGCTGGCCCAATAATCCCTATGTAAAGGTATTCAAACGACGTCCGTTTGTGATGAAATTTCAACCATAGCCTCATGTGGTGGTTTTACAAATTATGGTAATTTTATTTTAATTTTTATAATTTATTTTCCACTGGGTGAAAAATTGCCCCAAAAATAGTTGCGTCGGCTAAATCTCAAAATCCGGTCGTCAAAATTTTGGGATAATTACATATTTGATATCACCATATTTTTCTAAGAATTATGGTGTTTTCAAATTTCATTTTCGTTATAGTTTTTCGGTGTTGCCCTGTCAGGGTGCGCATGACCGATAGTGATACCTGGGTATGATAAAGTGTCTTAAACACTCCCTAAATCCTAAATATCTTAATGTAATTCTAATCGGTTTGCATAAACAAGAATTTATAAGTAAATCATGTTATTTAAAATTTGAGGGTATTATATTTCTTCCCCTGTTAAAATAAATTTCGTCCTCGAAATTGGCAAAATTTACTTACCGAATAGCTGTTGATACTTTTCTTTCATTTCTCACTCTAATTCCCACGTTTCTTCCTCCACGAGTGCATTTCTCCATAAGATCTTTACCATAGAAACTGCTTTGTTTCTGAGAACTCGTTCCTTCTAGTCCAATATTTTCACTGGTTCCTCTTGTACGGTTAAATCTGACTGTATTTCCACATCTTCATAACTGATTATATGAGAAGGATCCATTATGTATTTCCTTAACATAGATATGTGAAATACATTATGAATATGTGATGAAGAGGGTGGTAGAGCTAACTGATATGCTACTTCTCCTATTCTCTGCAATATTTCAAAAGGACCTATATATCTTGGACTAAGTTTTCATTTCTTACCAAATCTCATGATACCTTTGGTTGAAGAGATCTTTAGAAATACATGATGACCTATGTTAAATTACAATGGCCTTCTTCTCCTATCAACATACTTCTTCTGCCTGTCTTGAGCTATTAGTAATCTCTTCCTGATTAATTTAATCTTCTGTGAGCAGTTTTGAATTAATTCTAGCCCGATGAGACTCTTTTCTCCCACTTCTGCCCAACAGAGGGGTGATCTACAAGGTCTACCATATAATGCCTCGTATGGTGCCATTCCAATACTTGTATGGTAACTATTATTGTATGCAAACTCAATCAAGGGTGGGTAATTATCCCAGCTACCACGCCAATCCAAACTACAGGCTCTTAGCATATCTTCGAGTGTTTGGATAGTTCTTTTTGATTGGCCATCGGTTTGTGGATGATATGCTGAACTGAATTTTAATTGTGTGCCCATGGTTGCCTGCAAACCTTTCCAAAATCTAGCAGTGAACCTTGGATCTCTATCTGAAATTGTTGACAAAGGAATTCCATGAAGTCTTACTATTTCCTTTATATACAATTGAGCCAAATCTTCTAATGATTGAGTCTTTGTAATAGCTAGAAAATGAGCCGATTTAGTTAATCTATCCACAATTACCCAAATAGCATCATGCTTCTTCCTTATCTTTGGCAAACCCATTACGAAGTCCATGGTTATTTGCTCCCATTTCCATACTGGAATTTCAATTAGTTGCATAGGCCCTACTGGCTTCTGGTCTTCAGCCTTTATTTGTTGACATGTTAAACATTTACTCACAAATTTTGCTATGTCCTTTTTCATTCCATGCCACCAAAACTACTTTTTCAGATCCTGATACATTTTAGAGCTTCCAGGATGAATCGAATATTGAGATTTGTGTCCTTCTCTCAACAACTCTCTTTTGATTTCTTCATTCTCTGGTATACATATTCTATTTTGAAATCTGATTATCCCTTGATCATCATTGATGTATCCTGGTTTGTTTATCATCTCTTTTAGTTTCTGATCTTGGTTCTGTGCTTCACTAATTTTATCTAATAATACCGACCTTACTGTCAATAGTGCCAATATCAGATTTTCTGTACCACATCTTGGTGAGTATTTGATCAAATATGTTATTTCTTTCCACTGTTGGTGCAATTACAGTGCTCTTGATTTCTTTCTGCTCAAAGCATCAGCAACTACATTAGCTTTACCTAGATGGTAATTTACTGTAAAATCATAATCCTTCAAAAATTCTAACCATCTCCTTTGTCTTAGATTCAGTTCCTTCTGAGAAAATATATACTTTAGACTCTTATAGTCAGTATAAACTTCAAATTGTTCCCCATTCAAATAGTGGCGCCACATCTTTAAAGCATGTATGATCACTGCCAATTCTAAGTCATGAGCCAGATAATTCCTTTCATGATCTTTTAATTGTTTAGAGGCATAAGCTACCACTTTCCCATGTTGCATAAGAACGCATCCAATTCCTTTTTGAGATGCATCCGTGTAAACTATAAATCCTCCCGATCCTTGAGGTAAAGTAAGAATCGGAGCTGTGGTAAACTTCTCTTTTAATTCTTGAAAACTGGCCTCACATTTCTTATTCTATACAAAAGGTGTCTCTTTTCTGGTTAACTGAGTCAAAGGCATAGCTATAGAAGAAAAACCTTCAATAAATCTCCTATAGTAACCAGCTAATCCCAAGAAACTTTCGATTTCTGATGGACTCTTGGGTCTTTCCCAATTCAGAATTGCTTCAATTTTACTTGGGTCTACTGCCACACCTTTTCCAGAAATTACATGGCCCAAAATGTTCACTTCCTTGAGCCAAAACTCACATTTACTTAACTTACCATACAATTGATGTTTCCTTAAGGTTTGTAGTACAACTCTCAAATGTTCCTTGTGTTCTTCTTCATTAGACGAATATATCAACACATCATCTATAAATACCACCACAAAATTATCCAAATAAGCCAGGAATACCCTATTCATCAAATCCATAAATACCGCAGGTGCATTAGTGAGTCCAAAGGGAAGTACTAAAAACTCATAATGTCCATATCTGGTTCTAAATGCGGTCTTAAGGGTGTCATCTTCTTTAACTCTCAATTGGTGCTACCCAGATCTTAAATCTATCTTAGAGAATATTGTGGCAGACCGAAGTTGATCAAATAAGTCATCAATTCGTGGTAATGGATATTTGTTCTTAATTGTAACTTAATTCAACTTCCTATAATCAATACATAATCTGAGGGATCCATCTTTCTTTCTCACAAACAATACCGGTGCTCCCCATGGTGACACACTTGGTCTAATAAAACCTGTCTAATAAGTCTTGCAACTGTTTCTTTAATTCTGTCAACTCAGCTGGTGCCATTCTATAAGGGGCTATGGATATAGGCAAAGTTCTAGGTAAAAGTTCAATGGTAAAGTAAATTTCTCTAATTGGAGGTAATCCAGATAAATCATTAGGAAAGACATATGGAAATTCTTTTACAACATCAATATCTTGAACTGATACCTATTTATGCTCATTTGATATGGCCATCACACTTGCCAGATAACCTTGACAACCATTTCTCAGCCATTTCATGGCTTTAAGTGCTGATATAGTCTTCTTGTTTCCATTATTCTTTGGGCATGTATAGCTGAAATATGCTAATCCCGGCCTTTTAAATGTTAAAGCTTTCTTATGGCAATCTAATATTGCATGATTTTCTGCTAACCAATCCATTCCCAATATAATGTCAAAATCATGCTTATTATCTAGTACATATACATATGCAGTAAGTTCACATTCTCCTATTTTCAGGTTTATTTTAGGAATAACATAATTAAGTGTAGCTATTTAACCAGTAGGACAGTCAAGTATCATACTTCCTACTAATTTCTCTGGTTTCTGAGATATAGAATTAACAAATACTCGAGAAATAAAAGAGTGTGTAGCTCCAGGGTCAAATAACACTCTAGCATACATATTTTCGGTCAGGAGAATACCTTCAGCTACAGTAGGGGTGTCCTGGGCTTCCTCCTTTGTCAAAGCAAAGACTCTAGCTGGTCCTTTGGGTGGTTGTCTTGGGGCTTACTGAAAGTAAGGTTGTAGATTTTGCACTTTTGACTGGTCTTCTTTGTGTGGATAGTCCTTAATCATATGCCCTTTCTGACCACATCCATAACATTTTCCTGCTACTTTCCAGCACTCATCACTGGGGTGTCTTCCTCCACATTGAACACACACGGGCCAACTCTTTTTCTGTTCTCCCTGCTGCTTGGTTGAATCAACCTTTCGCTTCTGACCTTTCGTTTCCTTGTTATACACATTTTTCTTCTTACCCCCATTGGTTTCTTTGTTTTTCACATATTCCATAAATTCAGATTCCACTATAAATGCAGTCTTTAGTGCCACTTCCATACTCTGAGGATCTAGTGGAGCTACCCTGCTCCTCACACTGGGTTTCAATCCTCTCACAAACTTCTTTACCCTTTTGAGTTCATTATCACAAATGTGTGGTGCATATTTTTCCAACTCAGTGAATTTTGTTTCATATTCCTCCACCGTCATGTCTTTTTGTTCCAATTGCAAAAATTCTACTTCTTTCCTATCCTTGACGTGTGGTAGAGTGTATTTCTCATACAACTCTCTCAAGAATTCTCCCCAACTAATGTTATCTTCTCTATTTCTGAATGCATTTCTCATGATAGATTGCCACCATTCATCGGCTCTATCCTGAAGCATATAAGTCGCCAGTGTGACTTTGTCCTCCTCTTCACATCTAATGGCCTTGAATATCTTTTCCATCTCTCTAACCCATCCTTCTACAACCTCGGGTTGACTACTTCCTATAAAGGCTGGAGGTCCCATCTTCTTAAACTTCTATAACAACGATGCTCCAGAAATTCTTTCTCCACCCACATCTTGTTGGTTCTTCATTAGTGTTTGCACCATTCCCTGAAATGACTGCATAAAAGTAGCAAAATTATGAGTCCCAGTACTTTCTTCTTGAGAGTTTCTGGCTAGTAGTATATTGGGAACTTCCCCCCTAGAACCTTCTTCAATTTCCTCATGTCTATCCTCACTGGATGTGTCGATAGCTTTCCCTTTGTCAGCCATTTCCTGGAACACCATCAAACACATCCAATTAATTCATACTAACCACTTAAATTTTGTTAGAACCAAAATGATCTTTAGAGATTCTAGAATACACACAAATATTTTATTTATTTCCTTTGTGAAAATGGTCACAGAGATGTTTATCACTCAAAACTTTGCTCTGATACCATCTCTATAGCACCCTCCTCTGGCTTCACACACACACATACATATACCATACATATAACCTTTGATCGGAAGAGGGGTTATGCTGACAATTTTCGTTATGGGTAGACAAATCCATGTAATGCTCAACATTAGCAAACCATTTCACAAAGGCATCTTTGAACATATTATACTTCACAAGGTAACAAAGTACTAATACTCATTATTTACAAGCGCTAAGTTTATCTCTTTAATTTAATACATCATCAACTAAAAGAAACTACTAAAACTACGCTATTCTTCTTCATCTCTTCATCGTCTGCAGTGGAATTGAGATTCATCTGTAGCAGAGATTATACACACCTTCAATATGAAAGGGTTGGAGGAACAAAGGCATGAGTTGGAAGGACTCAGTAGGTGAAAGTAAGCATATATGAATCAAAAACACATTTGCTCGTGAATTTCATACTTAACAGAAACATATAGCTTAAATTGAATTCATAATGAGCCCAAACAAATCACAGAATAAGAGTCATATTTGTCTTTCAGAATTCATACCATAACTTGTTTTGGAAACAAATTTGATAGGCATCACTGCTATCAAGAGGTTACTAAATAGACATAAATACATCCTCAGTGCCTAGGCGATTCCAACACCTTAGATCTTGTTCATTACACAAGAACGGGGTTTATTACCCACTATCGTCAGTCCATTGACTTGGATTTACCTACAAACTGTCGCCCTCAGCTAATCACAAGTGGCTAGTGCTACCACAAGTGATCCTAAACCCTCTTTTGAAGAGAGCACTGTCTTCATATCATAAATTTCTTTTCATGACCATAACAGAAATTGGAAATCCAAAGGTATTTTTGATTGAGAATTAATACAGATATCTTGGTGACAAAGTTGCTCGGAGTTCAATAATATAAGAAAGACAATTGGTTGAGACAGGGTTATGACTCAAAGCCAATAACTTCGGAAGATTGAAATCACATAAGAACCCAAGAAGATGAAGATCCACAATTGTCATCACAAATTATTCACATCTCATAAGGTGTTCAAACATATGAACTCTCAGGTGATCAGGTTTTATAGACTCAGTTACCGAATACGGGAGAATAGACTCAATCGGAGTACTATTCGTAATTGACAATGTTAAGAATAATTCAAGGGAGGTTAAGGTACATAATGTGGGTAAACTTTGATGTAGTATGACAGTAAATACCAAGGTAAATAAGTGGGTAGCTTGCTATGCTAATAGGTTGAAGTTTTGACAAGGATTGGTACAAGAAAGATTGCTGAAATTCAGTTCAGGACAGCATGTGTCGACAGCCAGGAGGTGGCTGTCGACAGATAGAGGCTTCCAGAACTGGGTTTTCTGGTCTAGGATAGTACCTGTCAACAGCAATGGGCTGGCTGCCGACAGCTACTGCTGTCCCAGCAGTTCACAGTTCTGTGAATGTGAAGTCTGTCGACAGGTAACTTCCCCCTGTCAACAGCCGTTGGTTTTTATTCCAGAAATGACTTAAAGTTCATCCTAAAAACTCTAATCATAGAACCTATGGACCAAGGCATGATTTATATCAAATAGAAGAGTCAAATTGTAGTTCTCACAGGGGTTTATAAGCTAAAGAATCGAGATGAAAGAGGATGTTTGCAATTCAAACTTGTCTTGTTTGAAGCAAAACATAGTTTAGTACTAGTAGTAGAGCCTTGATAGCATTGGTTCAATGGAAGATTCCTATATGATGAACACTAAACCACAAAATGTTTCATGGATCTAAATCAAAACTTGAAGTACCAAACAACTGAACCGAAGTCTTCATACTATTCTAAAGATAATTGAGACTTCTACAAAACTCTATAGCATGAACATGGATGAAGGGTGGAAGAAGAAGTTAGGAACCTACTTGATCTGTAAGGGAGTGAAGATTCTTCTTTGGTAATCACATAGTTCCAAAGGTAGTTAGGGAATCAAACAAAGATATAGAGTTACAAGCACGTATACAGAAGATGTACACACCAAACCAAGTTTGGTTGAATAACTCAAAAGCAACATATACAAAGTTATAATCTTTTTAACAAGAGTAGAGAATAAAAGTATGGGGAGAAGATAGGAACCTACTTGATCTTGAAAAAGAAACAAAGATTCTTCTCCTCCTCCTCGTTGAACTAATATCAGTGTAAGGAAAAGTAAAAGAAACTGCAGAAATCTTCAGCCGATGCTGTTGGAGGAGTGTGATTCTACAGAAGAAGGAACAATAATAGCTACAATAAGCAACTGCAACAGCAACAACAGGAACAGAGGATGGAAATGTTTGTTCGATGGATAAGGAGTGAGCTTTTATAACTCCTCCGGACTGCATACATGTCGGCACGTTGGCTCACAGGTGTTGAGGTAAAGACCTCACTTCCCCACCCACAGCCACGTCTCCCATGCATACACTCTCTTGGTTACACGTAGGTAACCTTAATGATAGCCCAACCCCATGGCCTAGCCTCTCCTAAGCCTCACACGTAAGCTCCAGGAAAAACCCAGAAATTGGTCACGTAAATGACCCTTAATTCAGCTGGCCCAATAATCCCTATGTAAAGGTGTTTAAACGACGTCTGTTTGTGTTGAAATTTCAACCATAGCCGAATGTGATGGTTTTATAAATTTGGGTGATTTTATTTTAATTTTTAGGATTTATTTTTCACTGAGTGAAAAATCGCCCCAAAAATAGTTACGTCGGCTAAATCTCAAAATTCGGTCGTCAAAACTTCCAGATAATTATATATTTGATATCACCACATTTTTCTAAGAATTATGGTGTTTTCAAATTTCATTTTCGTTACAATTTTCCGGTGTCGCAATGTCAGGGTGCGCACGACTGAAAGTGATACCTATGTATGATAACATGTCTTAAACACTCCATAAATCCTAAATATCTCAATGTAATTCTAATCGGTTTGCATAAACAAGAATTTATAAGTAAAACATGATATTTAAAATTCGAGGGTATTACAGTAACAACCTCTCACTGGACAAGCCCACAAGTGCCTAGCACCAGGCAAAAGACTAGAGTAGGACCGTGCAAGGAAACAACATAGGTGCCCAGAAACCAAGTCGTAGCGGAAGAAAAACTCCGAACAGGTCGCCAAGCCACTCTCTGTTTGAGAAGGCGACACAAGGGCTGTCGCCACCTAAAGGCGACACCTTGCCTGTCGCAACCTAGGTCTGAAGGTGACATGGGAACTTTCGCGAACTGGGTCACGACATGGGCATTGTCACGACCCCAGACAGAGGTTCGGGTAACCTCCCGAGACCTCCCACAGCCCATGGAGGAAAGCTGCGTCAGAAGGCGATGATCACCTTGTCGCTACCAGAACGTGACAGGGTCAACGTTACTACCTAACCAGAAGGTGACGAGTCGCGCTATCACAATTTGGGTCACGGTACACAGATAGGTGTCATCATGAACGACATTGAGCAGCCACATAAGAAGAACATCTCACCACAAACACGGCCACCACAAACCTCCAAAAGGTTAAGGGCCCACAAGCAGAACCACCCTGGACCCCAGACACGCCACGAGGTCAGGGAATCACACACGCCAGTGCCACACGAACTGGAACCAAGGAATAGACTACGGAACAGCAGTAGGGTGCCTGCACAAGGCACCTAAAGAAACACGCAGTGCGGAAACCACCAAGTACGGCCAACGAGGCCAGACCGACATCACCCATTGAAAGTAGACACTGCCAGGTTACAACCACCATGCAGGCTAGGGCAACGAGAACACACTTGGAAACACCGTAAAGGAAACATCGTCACAACATCAACAACCAAGCCACCGCCACTGGAAGCTAAGAGGAGGACACACCGGCCACTCCTCTGCTCGCTAGCCACTGGCTCCTGCCTACAACCTCCCCGAAAGAGTGAGGTCAGCGAGCCACCACAGAGAACACCACACATGAACAACCACAGCTCAGCCGAGCTGCGGCCCCACACCTGGCACCGCAACGTGGCTCCAGAACCGACGTCGAGAGAGGCAGTGAGAAAGGACTAGCCGATCTGCATCGGAAGAAATGCCTCAACCACCTCGACGTCCCAGCCTCAACTAAGAGAGCTCTACAAACGACTTTATGCCGCTGTCCCCTACCGTTTTTCCCTCTGCTACCAGAGTCTGAGCTCGAGCTCGCCCGCCACCTGGACAACTCCCTCAATGGGCGCGGGGACTGGGGGTCCAGGTAACGATAAGAACCTTTAAATGGACAAGCCCTCAAGTGCCGAGCAACAGGCGAACTGGGAACAGACGGGGCAACCACAACAAGCAAACAACACAGTTGGCTTGTAACCAAGACAAGCCCAGTAGGCACAGGGCACACACAGCACACCTCCTGAAACTCCCAGGAGGACCGTCAGCCAACCAAGGCACACACACCACAACCACGAACTCGGTAACAAGAATGTGACCATAGGGGCATCGCCTTCATAAACAGAAGGCGACGACCAAACTGTTGCAGCCAGGTCACGACGACTGGGATGTCGCCTTCTTATCTGAACGTGACGTATCGACCCGTCACGTTCAGCATCAAAAGGCCGAACCCCAAACAGGCTAGCATACCCATAGCCAAACACCACTAGAGCCAGAAAGCGACAAGAAAACCATTGTGACCCAAAGTAGAACGCGACACAGACCTGGTCGCGACCAAAAGGTGACAACCTCGGTGTTACTTTTAGATAATGAACGCGACGTATCAACCCGTCGCGTTCACTCTCTGAAGGCAGAGCCCTTGGGGAACACAACCCCAACGCTCACACCCATAAACCCGATGGTGCAACGATCACGGAAGACCATTCTTGTGCCTAAGTTGTGGAAGACGTATCCCCTAACCAACTTAGTCACATACCACCCTCGAAAAGGCCCAAAAACAGGGAAAACAGAATGAGCAAGGTGAACGCGATGGCTAACCTGTTGCAACCAGAACACGACAGATTGCCCGTCGCCTTCTAACTGGTATCGCGACATCCAACTTGTCGCAATATCAGTCAGAAGACGGGGATGGGCCATCCCACAGTTTCCCCAAAGCCACACAAGCTACAAAAAATAAAGGGGAACGATATGCACACATAGTGCACAACAAGAAAAAGGCTCAAGGGGCACCAACACCACCTCTCCTCGCCCACAAACACAAGGACGAGATTACACAAAGAGGAAGCACCACCAGCAAGCATTCACCCGTGCAAACCCACAAGAAAACTCACGAGCACAGAGAGGATAGCTCGAAACAAAGCTCTATCTTCTCAAGACAGTAAGAGAGATCAAGGGATCCCTACTGAGAAATGATGAGCCCGACCCGTTGGGGCCCTTCATGTCGGATTGGCCACCTCCTCCTCACTCCATGTCGCTCCAACACTCCGCCACGAGCACGCTGGCACCTCCACCATGCCCAAAACATCTGAGAAGGGAGAGGGGAAGCTCCCCCACTACAGAGAGGGGGAGAAGGAAGGAGGAAGAGGAAGAAAGAAGAAGAAAGAGGTCATTGCATGACTTAAGGCCTCAGGATTGAGGTCGCGACAAGAAGAGCGTTGCGTTCTCACCAGAACGCGAGAGGCACCTTGTCGCATTCTCAAAAGTTTTGACAGGCCTTCTGACAGGTAGACCACCTCCAGACCACGTGTCACACATTCACATGCCTCAAATGAACGCGACAACTGGCACGTCGCCTTCACACACATGAGCGTAGACACGTGGCACACCAACCACAGACGACAGCAACGCGACACTGGGGCCGTCGCCTTCTCAACCAGAAGGTGACATGGATCTCGTCGCGTTCAAAACGTGACACCCCGATCCGCCGTGATCCCAAGAACAACTCCAAGGCATCCAAAACCCGGGATGTTACATTTACAGTCCGGCCAGGCTACAGGTGGTGTTGGTTGGTCTCCACAATTTGTTTGTACTTGTCGAGGTGGATCCACAGTGGAACCTTTCATCCATGGCAGTGATACAGAGGTTTTTCTTGTGTTTTCTTGTCCAAATCTGATACTGACATCTCATGAACTAGTAGTCCTGACCTGAGTGGTAGCGTTGTTCTCTTTGACTTAGGTTTCTCATTTTCTTTGTGAGGTATGGTGTAAAACATAAAAAATGAAGTTTTTTTTATATTTTTTGTTTTTAGTTTGCTCTACTTGTTTTCCAGTGGTTTATTTACAGTACTTGTTTTTCCGTAGTGATTCTTAAAATAACAATTTATTTCAGGTCATTTGCGTAGTTACTTTTATTTCTATTGACTATGAATTTCCATTAATTAGTGTAGTTGCTTAGTTGTTACTAATGTTGGGTTCCCTTGCGATGATTGTAAGCATGTTTTAATTCTTGTTATTTGTAAGTTTCTATTAAATGGTTGTATGTAAGCCGACCGGTGAGATCAAATGTTGCTCTTTCTACTCTTTTAGTTATGTGTGGTTTATGTAAGTGGTTTTGATGAATTTCCCTACTGAGCCGGTGACTTTGTGAGGCTTACACCCTTACACCCACCCTTTTTTAGGTGTTTTAGCATACATGATTCTCGGAGGCCGACCTATATCACTAGTAGTAGTGTGAGTCTTTGCTCGTGTTGTACACCTCGAGATATGTCCCAAGATGTTGTATTTTTTTTTAGATATGTATTAATGTATTGAGACAATATAATTTTATGTAATTGTGTATAACATCATGTACTTGTCATGTATCTTTATACATGTGTGGTTGTCTTTTATATATTTACTAGACACGTGTGTCATGTCCTAGGTGAGACTTCAGCTTGTTCACGAGAGGTTAATTTAGATATGGAGCTTTTTAGGCATAAGTATCTAGAGCCGCTGCAAAATTGGTCAAAGAGATTCTTTCAGATGGTGATGTTTTGCCAAATTCATTGTATGAGATGAAAAAATTTTATCAATGACTTGGGATATGGGTAGGAGAAGGTTGACTCATGCCCCAATGTTTGTATGTTGATTTGGAGTCATCAGTGGCACAGAAGCTAGAACAGATGGAGGAATTGATAACAGCATTGTAGGTGTATATGTATATGGAGGTATGTAATTGAAGTTACCTTATTCATTACTAATTTTGGTCCTCATCTCCTTTTAATAGGCTGGCAACAAATTTGAATCATCTCCACATGCGTCTGCACCATAAGTTGCTAGTGCCAATGAGGAAATAGGTATGCAAAATGTCGACACCCTTTACAATCCAATGGAGGAGAAAATATTATGTTGCTACCATAGAATGCGTTTGATTTAGTATGCTTATAATAATTCTAGCGAATTAAGTTTGGAAATACTCATCTTAATACTCTCATTTTCTATGTCATAGTTACTAGGTTGCAAAGTCATCTTGCTAGACCTTGATGATCTTTTCTTCGTAAATATTGCAGAGCCTAATTTTCTACCCTTGACTTGCAAGGTCATGTGCATTTACGAAGAAAAGATCATCAAGGGTAGAAAATTAGGCTCTGCATATTGTGAACTCTCTGTGCAATATGTGCTCGCCATCTTGACACCCCCTTGTTTGTGAAGGATCAAAAAGAAGAAGATTGAAAGATGCTATTGGGAGTTACATCTTGCGGCTCAAAGACTATGTAAGATCATTCCTAATCATATAGTGTCATATCTTCTGATCTTATTTTGAATAATAGTGACTATCATGTTCTCTCTTTTCAGGTGTTCGTCCAGAAATGATATTGCTCGTAAACAACTACTTTTTTCCACATCCTTATTTGGTTCTGATGTAACCAAGTGTATCCCCTTGGTGGATGAGTGTGAACTATTTCTATGGCATGATTTCTGCTTATTGTTGAATATCAAAATTGCAACCTAGTTGTTTTAAATAGTTAAATACTTTTTCCTATTTAGTGGTTTCTTTGTTGTATCCTAAAACTGCAATCTAGTTGCCCTGCTCTGCTTATATTGCAATTCTTTAGGCAATTGGTGAAAAATGTTTTTAACTGTTATTCATATTTTTTTACTTTACCTCTTCTCACAATAAGATGTGGTGAAGAATGTTTGCTTCGATGTGTATATGGTGGTACTAGCTCATGAGGGTAGCTGATGTTGTTGGCTAGAAGGTTTGAGAGTACTGAACAATGGTGAACGCTCTCTTTATTTTTACATGTGAATGGTATCGTCTATTTGCAGCTTGCTACTGAAACTAGGATTGCTCCTTTTTGTACCTTCTTGTGGAAAATATTCTTTGCGAAACATGATGACTACGACGTATAATTTGTTGTTATATCATCTATGTTTATGGAAGCTTCAATTTGTATTGATGTGTTGGCATTGGAGTTTACATGGAGTTCTTTGTTTATACTCATGACTTAAATGTGAGTGTATGAATGTTCAAGTGTGAGTGCAGAATGTGATTGTATGAATGTGCGTGATTGTATGAATGTACTGAATGACATAGGTACACGAGGGGCGCCATGAATATAGTTAATAAAAAAACCAGATTACCTACGTTTATAAACAATTAACACTACTACTTATACTCTACGTTTTTCTCTGAAGTGATGGTAATCCTTTTTTTTTGATAACGAGGAAATCCCGCCCCTTGTGGTTTTGTGGACTCAAGGATTGGTGTTCGTGAACTCCAAGGTCAGGACTTGACAGCTCCTACTTTCCGTATACCCGTATTGCCCTTACCCCACTTGACCAGAAAAATCCCGGATTTACACACCTCGAAGATTACATGTAAATCAGGTAAATCCCCCCCCAGGAATCGAACTCGGGACCTCTTGCTTTTAAGCAAAGTGATGGTAATCCTTACTCCTACGTTTTTGACATTATGTGGCAAAAGGAAATAACTATGTTTTATTATAGTCTTGGTATATCCTCTTTATACGCATGTGTAGATGAGTTATACCTACACTTCGTTAGGACTACTGCCACGCTTCAAAAACGTAGGTATAGTTCGAGTTATGCCCACGTTATAAAAATGCGCGGGCATATCCTATAGTTACGGTGGCAAAGCCCCACACTTCAAAAGTGTAGCAAGCAAGTGTAGCTATAAGATTTCCTATGTTTTATGGGCCTATACCTATGCTTTAATAGCATGGCTAAGAGCCAGTTCTGTTTTAGCAAGAGTCCAGGGAAAGAGTCTTGAACCAAGCGGCTAATCCTCCCTAAAAGATGGTCGGGAAAATTTGACACTTGACCTCACGCGAAACCTCTTAGAAAGAACAAAGAGTCTTGAAGCAATCCAGGTAGTCGAACGGCTCAGTAGTGCCATCATACGGCTTCATGACTAGCATCTCTAGCCTGTGGGGGTGTAGCACGGTCAAGATCACCTTTGTGAATGGAGATTGAAGTCACGCAACACAATAGATCGGCGAGCTCAGAAGCTGAGTACTAGTGACTCTACGGAGTTCCTTAATTTTGGATCTCCTTCAGCCTCTTCTCCAAGCTGCATTCTTACTTTTAGGTGGAGCCATCATAGTCACTTTCCCGTGGATGGCGTTATTATAATGAGGTCATTTTGTTCCGGGTGTTTATGTAGGCAAGCTTCATTGAGTCCAAGATCAAATCTTGGGAGAAAAATTATTTATTTTAATGTGGAAACCCTTGCTTGCTGTTCTCCTAGGTACATAGGGATGACTTTAAAAGATAAGAGTTAGCCCAAAAAGAAGTTTCTGGGGTATTCCCTCCGATACTCTAAGTATGCCTTAACTCAATATTCCAAGAGAGAAAAATACTAAGTGAGAAGAGGAAAGAGAAGGAGAGGAATGAAGGAAAGGGCGCAGTAACACAGGTAACCCCTTTTTCTTCCTAATTTGCCTCTGCGGCTGTTGATCGCCCTTTGAACCCCCCTGTAGCAAGGAGGGAACTCTCTTGGCATATGGGACTAAACACCCTGGACATCTTCCCCCTTCCGGTCTGCCAAATCCACATTTGCGCCCGGACCCAGACTTCGGTCCGGGCCTATGATATATAAACTTTGTTCTTCTCATATGTATGCCCTGCCGCTGCAGATGGCTCTGCAACCTTCTCGCCGAACCGTACACGGGGTCTCAGGTGCTTCATATATGCCAAACTACCGCATGTACGAACGTAGTAGGAGCTCGCGCTATATCTCAGTGAAGGCTAATTGGAAAGAACAAATGGGTCCGGACTTAAACATCACATGCTCTTTTCTCATTCAGCTTGCTTCCCCAACGACAATTGCCGCTTTAACTTCTCCACCTTAATTAGGTCTTTCCACGCATGGCATCTCCCGTGGACATATACATATGCACCTAATTAAGCATGTTCTCGTTGGGTAATTAAACAGAATCCTCTCTAGCTAGCTTGGATATTACACAAAGAATAATATTATATTAACTTCCTGGACATATCGATCGATATGCGGGCATGCTTGTCTCCAAATTTAGCATTCAGCTGCCAAATTATTATGTGATTCAGGTAGATTTTTCTTTCAAAAACCCACGTTCGGCTTCCACAAATATAGGGAATTAATGGTCGTGGGCAAACTCAATTAATTAGGAGCATATTGTCACATATGATCATGCAAGTTAAAGTAGCTAGCATACATCTATATATATATGTACATAATTTTATGGTTATAACGTTTAATTAATACAGCTAGTTGTGAGTTTCACATGTACAATTCACTTTCATACTGTGCTAAATTGTCAACGGTTGCAAGCCGTCCTAAAGGCATTTGCGACGGCTGAAAACTGTTGCAAAAGACATCCCAAATACCCCGCACAAATACTCTGCGATGATTCCAATTTTTGCTCTGTCATTAATGGATGGAACCCACTAGTTAGGCATGTGATCACAATCTCCCAATTATTCATCGAGTGCACAGTTACTTACGACATAAGGAAACATATGTATAATACGAAGCTTATTGTTATAATTTTTTAGGCCTAGGATTCCTGCTCGTGTTGCGCCAGTAAGGTGTTGTTTCTTGTTACATCTTACCCCAGCTATCTTCTTCTTTCCCATCCATCTACGTGCATTTATTGTCTCTTTACGACGATCTTGTAACACCCACCAGGTCGTAGTGACGTGACCTTGTGTCCCGGCCAACGAGAGCGAGAACAACATCACCCATTATGTCCCAACGAGATATGGCCTTGTGAAAGGGTGCAGTAGATCGCTAGTAAATTCTATCATTGTAACTACGCTTATAGGCCACTAACTATTAATGTCCTAGCTAGTTAGTGCGTACAATCTGTATAATTAATCCACTCCACTGGTTGAGCTTTTAGCTTCGATAGCATGATCATGCATCGAGCTAATTAGCATACATATACATGTATGCATACAAATCCAGGAGGCTTTCCGCACGCGGTTCGTACTACTTGACCAGTTGATTCTCTCTCAAAGCAAAGCATAGGCCAATGTAATGCGAAGTCAATTATTCCTTTTGTCTAGCTTTTAGATTGATTCCCTGTACTGTGCATGAAGACCATCGGTCGTCCTTTAAATATTGGGATATATGTTGTCCTCTAATTGCGATGTCTTGTTTTACTACACGGTACTCTTTTATCTGCTTCTTATACTTTCTGCATTTTTCTTTTCTAATTGCTATTTTTCTCTACCTAAAGTACATACATATATATATGATTTTTTTCATATGTAAATTTAGGTATGATTGTCCCACCAAGAAGGCACTTGGTTTCTCAGTTAGACCGGCTTCAAGACAATCACTGATGAAGAGAATGATACATCTTGGAGATCATGCAATCTCATCAAATCTTCTAATTTATTAATTGCTTCTCAATTTCTTCTTACTGTCCTCTCCAACATCTTTTGGCTTTAATCTGTCTTGGAGCACCTATTTAATCCTTCAAAAGTGATTTACCCAGACAATCTCAACTTACCCTGAACTAATGTCATACATCGTATGATTGGATAGGTTTTGTCACATGACATGTGTGGATGAATAAAGCATTCAGATTAATGCATGTATGTATTTGTGCTTTCTTAAGTGCTCGTAGAGAATTTTTGACAGACTTTTTTAGAATGAGGGTGACTGATGGTGGTTTTTTGTTGTGGAAGTCCTCTGCTAATAGAAGACGTTTACATTACAAGATAAAGCGTAGATAGCGACCGACCTGTTCGGTTTCTATTCGATCGCAATTCAGTTGCTAGATTATTCAGCGACCGGTCTACAACTATTTTGCGACCGAACATTTCGATCGCTATATTTTGGTCGTTGTAGAGCGACCGAAAAAAAACCGGTCGCAGATTTAGTCTCTGATAGCGACCAACCGTCAACGGTCTCAATATCAGTCGCCACTAGCGACCGTCCCTAGTGGTCGTTGATCGGTCGCTCATAGCGACCGATAGAATGGTCACAATGTTGGTCGCTAATAGTGACCGAAGTAAGCGGTCGCTATATCAGTCTCTAATGTAGACACCGATCAACGACCAACATGAGTGTCGTCGCTATGTGTGTAGCGACCAACGATAGTGACTGATCAGCGACGGAAATTGATCTGTCACTATTCGGTCGCTAATTTTACATTAATTTTTATATATATAAATTAACATAAATGACAATAAATTACCTGATAAATAACAATAACATAAAACCACAATAAATCAACTACACAAATCACAATATCTCCACAAATCACAAACTCATCACATAAAGTACAACAAACACACAAACCAATCATGCATCCATAATAAAAATACAACATCCACACAACTAAAATGAAATCACAAATCCTCTGCATATGTGTCATCCTGGTCGTCGTCTCGCCCAACATCTCGCGACGGATGATCCTGTTTATCATTTATAAAAAAATTAAAATCAAATACTTAATAAATAAATCTATTTTTTTTAAAATTAAAAGCAAGATGTTTTTCATTTAACTGAATTTGACGAATGATAGTTTTGAATGTTTTGCTCAAATCAGGAGTCCAATTTGGACTCCGTCAGTTTCTACAAGTCACTCTCACCTTCCCGATCAGGTTGGAGTCATCGAAAAATTAATCGGACGTATATTTTTATTTTTGACCCTCTTAAACCCATGTTTATTGACATGAATGTAAGTTCTTTTTAGGAAATGTAAATTTGAGCATCGAGTTCAAATTTGGAGTCAAATTTGAACTCCGTCAGTTTCTACGCGTTACTTTCACCCCCCATGTCATGTTGGAACAATCGATAGACTGATTGAACCTCTCTTTTCAATTTTGGTCCTTCAAATCCAAGTTTATAGATTTGAAACAAAACTAGTTAATAAAATACAAAATTATTTGCCCAGGCCATATCGGGAGTCCAATTTGGACTCCGTCAGTTTCTACAAGTTACTCTCACCTTCCCGGTTATGTTGGAGTCATTGACAAATTAATCGGACCTATATTTTTATTTTTGACCCTCTTAAACTCATATTTATTGACATGAAAGTAAGTTCTTTTAAGGAAATATAAATTTGAGCATTGAGCTCAAATTTGGAGTTCAATTGGAACTCCCTTAGTTTCTATGGGTTATTTTCACCCCCCATGTCATGTTGGAACAATCGATAGATTGATTGGACCTCTTTTTTCAATTTGGACCCTTAAACCCAAGTTCATAGATTTGAAACTAAACTAGTTAAGAAAATGTAAAATTGTTTGCCTAGGCCATATCGGGAGTCTAATTTGGACTACGTCAGTTTTTACAAGTCACTCTCACCTTCCTAGTCGTGTTGGAGTCATTGACAAATTAATCAGACCTATATTTTTATTTTTTACCCTCTTAAATCCATGTTTATTGACATGAAAGTAAGTTCTTTTTAGGAAATGTAAATTTGGGCATCGAGCTCAAATTTGGAGTTCAATTTGAACTCCATCAGTTTGTACGGGTTATTTTCACCCCCCCCCCCATGTCATGTTTGAACAATCGATAGATTGATTGGACCTCTCTTTTCAATTTTGGACCCTCAAACCCAAGTTCAGAAATTTGAAACTAAACTAGTTAAGAAAATGCAAAATTGTTTGCCCAGGCCATATCGGGAGTCAAATTTAGACTCCGTCAGTTTCTACAAATCACTCTCACCTTCCTGGTCATGTTGGAGTCATTGAAAAATTAATCGGACCTATATTTTTATTTTTAACCCTCTTAAACCCATGTTTATTGACATGAAAGTAAGTTCTTTTTAGGAAATGTAAATTTGAGCACCGAGCTCAAATTTGAAGTTCAATTTGAACTGTGTCAGTTTCTACAGGTTACTTTCACCCCCCATGTCGTGTTGGAACAATCGATAGACTGATTGAACCTCTCTTTTCAATTTTGGACCCTCAAACCCAAGTTCATAAAGTTGAGAAAATGATATTTTTCCCTCCTCAATCTAAATTCTTGTAATTTGTGAGATGATATTTAGAGTTAACAAATAAAAAATCAATCAAATAAAATACTTACCGGAGGCTGATGTGCAGGAGGTGCTCTATCACGAAGAATTCCCGATTGTGCGAGCGTCTGGGAGACAGTCTGAGAGACGATGGTTGAGATATTATGAGAGACGGTCTCGTTGATGATCTCCTTAAACAGATCCGGAGTCATGGTCGGGGCGGCACTGGAAGAACCACCTGGGGCTGCTGGTGTGGTAAATGGAGAGGTCACATGTGAGACGGAGCTCGAGCATGATGATATCACCCTGGCCGTGCCCAAGCTATGTCCAAAACCATACACATGGCCTTTCTTGGGTGCCCTAGATGCTGCAACCCAAATATCAGGATCCAAATCTGGACACTGATTGTCATCCCGTACCTCTCATCCATTCCTCTACTATATGACTCCTGCAAAAAAAAATAAATAAATTATTCTACATTTTAATTTTAAATGAAAACTATTAGTGTATACACTTACCGCTACCTCCTGAGCTTTCTTACTAATGTAATCATTCATCCCTTTCTTCTTATGAGTTTCATCAAAAAGTTCTTGAAATTGAGGTGGTCGCTTGAACTGTACTTCCTGTTTTTAAAAAAAATCACTGTTTATTATTAGATTAAAAAAAATTCACAAATGTAGAAGTGTACTTACCAATCACGCTTTATACGTTGCAAAAGAGACAAAGCCACTTGTGTGTACATTCGCTTCAAGATGCGCTGCTCTGTTTTGCTTTGCTTTGTCTGAATTTTCATTCCATTTCTCCGCTCCCCAAATGTCGCTCATGTAAGGCCCTTGAAATTCACCTTGTTTGTTAAGTATATGTATGTGCGTATAAGTGTATACTATTGATGTATGATTATTAGGTATAAGTATTTATTGATATAAATTGTATGGATGAGTATTGTTGAAATGTACTTAGTGTATTTAAGTATATATATATATATATATATATATATATATATATAGTGTGTAGTATTATAAATTCTGCAGAATTAAAGTAAGTTTTGTCGGCCAGTCGGCGTCCACATGGGCTGACGCTGACAAGGGGTAGGCGGCAACATCGATGGACGCCCATTTCTGGATAGGCGACCATGGATATGGACGCCAATATCTCAGATCTGTTACGTTTTCAGATCCGGAAACGCCTCCGGAAATTGAGCCTCTTGATTAGGAAACCCTTCCCAACGGCTCTGAGACTTGCCCCAGTAACCTATCCGACCCCAACCCTTTATAATATTCAGATTTCGGCCAGATCCATCCCTTTGGCTCTTGAGTCAAAAAACCTCTCTTTTCTGTGCAAAAAACCCTAACTTGAATCTGAAAGATCCGGCTTCGGGAGGCTTCGTCTGGCGATCTGCATCAACTGGTGTCGACCTTGAACATCCGGGAACGACTCCCCACGCTGGTGTGCTGTGAAGATCATCAGAAGATCCGAAGAAGGAGAGATTTGGAGACTCTTTGGCACAGGCCGAGGAGGGCTTCTCCGGCTTAAATCATCGTCGGTAGATTTTACAGAAGGCAAGTACCCCATACACATTAACCCTACATGTGTCTAGTATGTCCCAGGATTTTCTCAGATTTTTCTCGTGTCCTGGAACCCCCTGTTCAAGTGATTTATTGGCTTTCAGTCTGTGTTCTGCAGATAAGATATTAACGGCAAGATCCCTTGCCGCTAATATCATGTGTTGACGGCATCATCTAATGCCGTTAACCTATAGACGGCCACCCCTTGCCGTCGAGTTCTTCAGACTGCAACAGTGAGCAAGTCTGTCCTTATATGAACTAATTTTCGAGTTTTTCCGCATGAGGATATACGGTAAAAATTTTATATGATATGTAAATATATGTTTGGGTGTACTGTGAGTTTTTGTGCATTTTTGTAATGTTCACTAATTATTAGAATTTTTGGAATGTGTTACCAATAGAATGTAAATTCTTGGAAAATGTCGTTTATGAATTATGTGTGGAAATTTAGTGTCATAAATTTTCCGTACATTGTTCATAAGATCTGATGCATGATATAAAAATTTGAGCAATTTATAATATCTGTACAGTTTATTAAATTTTCTGGACTGAAAAATAGTTAACATGTCTATTCAATGCATAAAAGCTAAGAATTTTTGCGAAACTAGTTAAATAACTGAATTTTGTGATAGAATTTGTACTGTCAGTATTCATGTATGAAATAAATTGTGAATCCGAATAATGAAAAATGGTATCAGTTTGACTATTTTTACTATTGATATCATCACTGTTAGAATTTTCAGAAAATATGTGTAACTCAGAAAAATGTAAAATTTGGTATGCATGATAGTTAAACTATGATGAATTTCTGGTTAAATTTATGTACTGAACAGATGACAGTATCTATATAAACTTGTTTTATGTTAAGTATTAATGGTTAATACATGCTAATATGATAAATGTTTAATTATGCAAAAATTTCAGCATGATTAGGATTGTTGTAAAAATCTGATTAATACTGAAAACAGTAGTACCATGCTAGGTAATACTGAAGAATGTAAATGTGTGAACATGAGATGAATGTGTGATTATGTTGTGTTTAGAATGTGTTAAAATTGAGAAAATGTATTAATGTGCCAATGTGTGACACTGCTACCTTAGAGGGCTGAGGAACTGTACTGTGGTAAAGTCCCCACGGGAAAGTTCAAAGTGTGTGATGTCCCATGGGCATTGGGATTAAATCCTGGAGGCGAACAAGTATCGCTGGTTAGGGTGGAGAGTGCTTCTCCCGGTTCTGCGCAGTAACTAAGATTGATCACTGGAATGCCTAGGTGATTGATATGTGATGTGATCAGTGTGTGTCCTTCTAAAGTGGTTTGGGCTATGTGTCACGGCATTAAGTGAAAGTGAAATTGTGTTTAAGTGAAAGTGAAAATGTGTAAATTGTGAACCTGTGTAAGTGAATATGTGTTCATAAAATTTTTATGAAAGCATGCAAAATGATAAGTTTCTTATGAATGTGACATGATATTAGTAAAACAGCGAGCTTTTCACTAATATGAATATGTTATCTATGTGTACAATTGCCTTAGAATTCATGTTAAATTAATTGTTATGAAATGTGTAAATATTGTGTAAAATGACCAACATGTGGCTTATGGATGAAATCAGTTTAGCATAGTGAAAAGTGTAGAAATCATGTGATAGGATTTGCTTATTGTATATAAAAACCAAATCCTATGTGAAAAATGTGTAGAAATCATGAATAGACTTTTATTTGAGAAATTGTCACTTCCATGCATTATGTGTAAATGATGTAGCTTAAGAGTATGGATATTACTCGATGCATGTATGTTTAGTGTGCTGGTGTTACTTGTTGAGTTCTTTTGAACTCATTCTTGCTTCGGCGTACAGGTGCAGACGTTTCTACTTCTTCCGAGGAGATCGTTAGGAGCGACTCGGAGCGAGAGTAGGGGAGAGTGTTGTGGAGTTAGCATTGTACTTTTCCATTAATTCATAGTATGTAATAAAGACTCTGCATAGTCTCATGTGGACAATGTATTTGTTGTATTTCAGTTATGAATAGTTAGCTCTCTTTCCTTCTATACGGACTGTGGATAGAATGTGGATGATGGAATAAAATTTCTTTTCAGTTCTTTAAATTCCGCTGTCATGAGATATAATATATATTTGTGTATGTTTCAGCCTATCGTACTAGTGTTGGGTAAATGTCCCACTGTAGTGATACCTTTTATATCGACGTGGGTTGGTGGAACCGTACCGATATGAGAGGGTCGTTACAGCTCAGCTCAATCCAATACTCCTTTCTCATCCACACAGGCCCATGCTTCTTCCATTGGTTCTTATCTGTGCTCGCACATGCTCTTTTGCATTTCTTCGAACATTGTACATAAGATGTTTGAAAATTGCTCTTGCAGTTGTTGTTCATGCAGATCTAGCACGTAACCCATCTGAATGCTCTGTGAATCGATGATTCCTCTGCATATTAACAAAAAATAAATTATATATTACATAACAATTAGTGTGTTAAACTAAAAATTGAAAATGACTTAATATGATAAAATAAGATATAAAATAAGATACATACCATGAATATAGAGAACAGTAAATCCTGAACATCCATCGGAAAATCAGAAAATCGATGGATAAGGCTAGGAAAATGTGCTTGAATTATCTTTGTAATAAATTGTGATGCTTGGGCCGGCTCTATTTTATTCCTGAAATTAAAAATATTAATATCACAATGACGAACAGATAACAAAAATAATGCATTACATACCCTTCATTTATCCACACTGCCCGCATCGTCTCATTATATTTTCCCTCCCCCTCGTGATGACTCCTCTCGTCATCAGCATGTACTATACGAATTAATTAGCATAAATAAAACAAACTATAAAAAAAAATGAACATACCTGGCTCAGATGGAGGAGGTGTAGATCCACTCGCCATGTGTGATGGAGATGCAGAGGCCGTCAATCTACCTGCTGCCGGTGGTAAGGGTGCAGAGGTCGTGGGTCCTGTAAGGATAAGAATTAATAAGATACCACAAAAACATAAAGAATTATATTGAAGAAATACTACAATGTATTATACATGACATATATACCTGCTGTCGGTAGTAGCGGTGCAGAGGCCGTGGGTCCTGTGAAGATAAGAATAAGATACCACAAAAACATAAAGAATTCTATTAAACAAATACTACAATGCATTATACATGGCATATATACCTGCTGCCGGTAGTAGCGGTACAGAGGTCGTGGATCCTGTGAAGATAAGAATAAGATACCATAAAAACATAAAGAATTATATTAAACAAATACTACAATGCATTATACATGACATATATACCTACTACCAGTGGTAGCAGTGTAGAGGTCGTGGGTCCTATGAAAATAAGAATAAGATACACAATGACATAAAGAATTATATTAAATAAATACCGCAATGCATACAAGTCAAAGTATACATACCTCCTGTCGGTGGTAGAGATGTAGAAAAGGAAGTAAATCTCCTCCCACTACCCTCTCCCCTCCCACATGAAGAAGTCCCACGTCGTCCTCGAATCATATCTTCAACTGGTAATAAAATACATGCATATTCATCAAATAGTGGAAGAAAGAAAGTTATAGAATATTAGAATTTCTAGTAAAATTGTCTACCATTAATCAAACATTCTCCATTTCATCTTCAGATGTTGGGGATATATCAAATTCAGCATTGACATCTTCATTATCAGATTCATTTTGATCACTGATATATTCCTCCTCATCGGAGTCCCCAACTGTATTTCAAGTTGTTCTAGATCGACTTCTTCCACTTCATTCTCTTTAGATAAAGATAGTGCCTCCACAGATTCATCACTAGAAGCAGGCAACTCTACATCATTACCTAAGTCTGATTGAAAGAATTTGGCATTCACATCCAACTCTACTGTTTCAGTCAAATCCAACTCATAATCCGGGAAAAGCCTTGTCTTAACCTTGCAAACTACCCACCAATCATTTCTTCCTTTATTTCTAGACAATGGATACTTTGTATAATAGACCTGCTGGGCTTGTGCGGCCAAAATGAATGGATCATAAGTATTCAATTTGGACTTATGTCTGATATCGACAATCCCATATGTTGTGTCATTTCGAACAGAATTAGGATCAAACCAATGACACTTGAACAAAAATATATGGTTGTCATCTCCGAGATATTGCAATTCTAAGATCTCCTCAATAATACCATAATAATCACATTCATTTTCATTATATGTACTTCCTTTCACACATACCCTGCTGTTCATTGTTGACTTATTATGCCCATATTGTCTAGTGTGAAATCTATACCCATTCACAATAAATGCTGGATATGTACGTGCAACTTTCGATGGGCCATAACTAATCTCTCAAATTCTTTGATCAGTAATAAAACCATTTTCAACCTACATATGGAGAGCACACTAGTCAGAATTTGTCATTGGCCTAACAAGAAGAAAGAGTAGTAATAATGCTTACACGATATTTCAGCCAAGAAGCCAATGATTTCTCTCATTCTTTTTCAACCTCCATGTCGGTGAGATATAGACAACTTTCGATTAATTCTGAGTCAAATCGTCTGTATTATGAACATTAGAGCATTATAGATGGAATGAAAAATAACAAGTTATGGATATAACGTAATGTGAGCAGAGCACTTACGCAACATAAGATTCAACCTCCATACAATTTAAAAGAATGTAAATTTCTGCGCACTGCAATTCTTTATCATTTAGCATCTGACTCGAAGAACGTCCGTATGCACGTCCAGGATACTTAAATATAGAGAGCCGATCAAACTGAACGGAGTCTCCCCCATCATCATTACATGGTGGCCGAGTACGACAAGTTTGTATCTCAGGTTCAAAGTACATTGAATAGAAATTTGATATTTCTTCCATAATGTACGCCTCCGCAATGGAACCCTCTACCTTTGCCTTGTTGCGAACTTTCATTTTCAATTCATGCATGCACCTACCAGAAGGTTCATAGGATAATGAAAAACACATCACAAGAAATTGAATTATAAGGAAAAAAAAATATACAAATTACCTCTCAAATGGATACATCCATCTAAATTGTACTGGCCCTCCTACTTTAGCCTCATATGGTAGGTGTATAAGCAGGTGCTCCACTGAATCAAAGAATGCGGGTGGAAATATCTTTTCCAATCTACAAACTGTCGTGATCACATTATGTTCAATAGTTTCCACATCTTCATACTTGAGCTCTGATGTACATAAAATTTTGAAAAACTGACTTAACTCAGTCACTGCTCCCCATATCGACTTCGGCAACATATCATGAAATACAATAGGTAGCAACCTCTGCATGAACACATGACAGTCATAACTTTTCATTCTATATATTTTCCCCTCATTTGTATTCACGCAACGATCAATGTTGGACACATAGCCATATGAAAATCTCAATTGTTTTAGCCAAAAGCATACATCTTTAATCTGTGCAGCTCCAAGGGCGTAAATTGCTTTCGGTTTAACTGTTGTACCATTTCTATCAAGAAGTTCCAGATCTGGATGTTTACAATGTATTTTCAAGTCTAAACGAGCATTCACATTGTCCTTTGTTTTGCCTTTTATGTCCATAATGATGTTGAACACATTATCAAAGACATTCTTCTCAACATGCATGACATCGAGGTTATGTCGTATAAGAAGAGTTGACCAATAAGGCAATTCCTAGAAGATACTTTTTTTGACCCAGTTGTGATCCTTCCCAAATCCAGGGAGTTGTCTTGTGCTGCTAGACAATTGTGCTACATCTGGTAAGTTCTGTACCCTTGCTGCTAAATGTGGACCAGACAACCGTTCAAAATCAGCTTCTTCCAATTCAATTTTGTTCTTTAAGAATGCATCTTTTTGCCTTCTAAACAGATGGTCCCTTGGTAGAAATCGTCGATGACAATCAAACCAGTATGACTTGCCACCATGCTTACTGTCCATATAGTAAGGACATGCTAGTTTTCCATTGGTGCTCCAGCCAGAAAACATTCCATATGCAGGAAAGTCACTTATTGTCCACATCAATGCAGCATTCATAGTGAAATTTTGCTTTCTGGATGCATCATAGGTAGTAACCACATCGTTCCATAACAATTTCAACTCATCAATCAACGGCTTGAGATATATGTCTAGTTTTTTTCCACGACTTTTTGGACCAGGGATCAATAATGATAGAAATAAATGCTCTTGTTTCATGCACATGTTCGGAGAAAGGTTGTATGGTGCCACAAAAACTGGCCAGCAAGAGTAAGAAGTCACTGAACCTCCAAATGGATTGAAACCATCGGTACATAAACCTAGCCTTACATTACGTGACTCTTTTGAGAAAGTAGGGAGAGCACGGTTGAAGTGACTCCAAGCTTCGGCATCTGCAGGATGACTGATTACATTATGTTGACGACGTACTTTTTCGCATGCCATCTCATATGTTGAGCTATCTTTAATGACATATACATTCTCTGCAATCTTGGTGCGAGAGGAAAATACCACAATGACATGTATGGTATATCTTTTTGCTTTGAATTTTCCCCTTTCTTAGGCTTGAATCTATCATGACCACATATGGAACATGATACCTTATTTTTATCCTCATTATAATATAACATGCAATGATTAGGAGATGCATCTATTTTCTCATATCCAAACCCTAAGTCAGTGACCATCTTCTTTGCACGATCAAAATTTTCAGGTAACTTCTCATCTTGTGGCAACATACTTTTGATAATCAGCAACAAATGATCAAAACAAATCTCACTGATGTGAAATTCAGATTTCAAGTTCAATAATTGTGACACTGCAGGCAGTCGAGAGTGATTTTGACATCTATTCCACAATGGCTCATCAGCATCCTTAAGTAGTTGATAAAATCTTTCAACTGTCTTGTTTGGTGGTTCTTCATTGTGTACATGCTCCTCATGAACATTGAATCCTGGACCAGCAGTATCTATGACCATATAAACATATGAACTTCCACTTCCAATATTGGCAGGCTCGTAGGACCACAATGTTTCACAATGACATGTCTAGTTTGTATAATCTTTAACAAACTCTTTTCTGTATAAATGACGTTGTACATCCCATGTTGTAAGCCACTTCAAGTTCTTACAGACTACACAAGGACATCGAAACGACCCTCACAATCTACAGCTTCAATAGGATTTCTCAAAGCAAAGTGAATGAATCTCTCAACTCCAATTTTAAATTCCACAGACACCACCTGATCAACTACTCTATGGTACATCCATGAACGATCTTCAGACATTTTCCCTGTGCGAATGAAATGTAAACACACAAAACTTTAACATGTTTACTAAAATAAAAAGTCCAACCCTTTCCTCACATCGTTCATCTAGGCCATTTTAAATAGGAAGGAAATATTATTTAGATTTTCACTTTTTAACCCATCTGTGAAGGTTTGATAGCATGATTAATTAATATATGTGTTGTGTTATTTGCTAAAAATTTCGGCATCATCTCTCCACACCTCTCCGATATACCACAAAATATTTATTGATTAAGAAATTTTCTTAAACACTTACTAGCAAGTGGTTAAGAAAATAATCAAAATAAATAAAGGTATATTAGAGAGGAGTGAGAAGACGCAACCAAAATTTTAACAAACAACACAAACACATATAGTAATTAACCACCTAAGTGTGATCAAACATTCACAGACTGTTTAAATGGGACAATTCAAGACTTTGAGTTAGATATACACGTTCTCATCATTCAAAATAAGAACGTGCACATCAATCCCAAAGTCTTGAACGGGTAGGTTGACTGACACGGGCTTAACACGCTCTCCTAAGATGCGTGCAATGTTAGGTTGCATCCACGCATCTCAGCTCACATACAACACCCAACTAATTAAATATTGACAAGATAATAACACATTCTAAAAACATAGCAGTCACATGTGAAATTGGCTTAACATCTAACACATTCATAAACATGCTAATAAAAATGTTTGAACATTAATAAAACAATTACACAATAGATTTTAGAGAAATTCTTTGTGCACGTCTCGACGTGTAAATCATTTGCACGTCGGGATGCGCCAGGCGTGCCCGCCGTGCGCCCGCCAACGCGTGCGGGCGCGACCACATGGTCGGGGTGGGCGCTCTTAGCACGTTCCGACGTGCAAATCAAATAGCATTTTACTCGATTTTATCATAAATTGTCAATAATATTTTAATTGATATATTAGAGATATAAATGTTACTACAAAATGCATATTAAAACTTCTAGACACTAAACTATTATTGACAGGAAACAACTTAAACTGCTTTAATATGTCAATATGTACATTAAAACCAAAGACCATAACAGGTCAGATTTTAGTACTAAATACACATTCATTACACTGTAATTCCATAAATTAAGGAAAACAATACTTGTTAAGGTAGTGAGATAGTGGACAGAAGCTGAGTAGTAGGCTCCTTTCCCTGCACATATGGACAATGAAAGGCATGGTTAGAAAACATATATTACATATATTATATGAAATTAAATAAATGTTACAGCATTACACTGAAATATATGCTGTAATGGAAACAAAAATGCTAAGTTGCTAACCCTGCAGCTACCCAAATTCTAGCCCACACGAAAGGGTTGGTCAGTTAAAAGAAGATAGGGATCCTTTCTGGAGTCCTTCTCTGCATGTTAAAGATCCATCAGTTAGCTCCCTCCAAGTAGTCCAAAGGGTTGCATGAAGGACCAACTACTAACTTTTCTCCCTTGTGGGACTGCTTCTGATTCCACCAAAAAAACAACCTTACTTACCACCTAGTCAGGAAGATGAACACTTTCTCCCATCGCATAAAGTCTGTAGCTATACCTCTTAGCAAAGGAATGCCAAAGAAGATGTGGTCCAGCACCACCCCCCAAAAAATAAAATAAAATAAATAAAAGGTCATGTCATCCTGATGGCAATTAATAAATAAGAGAGCCAATCACAACAGGTAATCTACCATGAGATTCCCTAAATTCCTATACTTCAAAATCTGTGGTTTTGAAGGGAGGTGGGGGCATATACTCATAGCATAATACTAAGTTCCCTCGTAAAACAGAAGAAATAAAATGTTCAATTAAACTGCATATTCTCTTTATCTAGCATCCCCCTTAAGCTTCAGTTTCCATGCAACACTTACAGCACAATCAAGAAGGCTCTATCACTACTGCAGCACTGCTGTTGTCACTGATAGCAGTGTTCAGTACAATCAACTTGATATATCAAAACATAATGGGAACAATTTCCAATGTGCAAACATATCTACATTAAAATGAAATGCCTTATTTTAGCAATACTGAAGTTGTTTATTTAAAACATATCTACATTATAATTGACATGCTTACTGGCCACCCTAAAGTGAAATGGAATGAATAGTCTATGACACATTAAATTAAAAACTCAAATTTTCAAATAGACAAAAAAGGTTAATATCCAAGACAACCAAATGACCACAAATCATAATCTTAAAACTCATGTTCTTTAAAAACAAATGAGAAAATGCTCTGCCTCTAATGATGGGTGTTGAGGGAGAAAAGTAGTGATCAAATAACAAAAAAACCTATTAATGCTTAACATCTTAATTGACTTTTCTTTAAAAAAAAACCCACCTAATATTTTTAGTTTAGGACACCATAACACATTCTACATTCCATTGGAACAATATAAACAAAGAGAACAAAAATAATTAAGCATCAATTGTGTCAAGGTATATGTTAGAACTGTGGGGGGATTACAACTGTGCACGGAGGCACTGGAAGGGAGAGAGATAGAGAGATCCAGAGAGAGAGACAGAGGGACAGAGGGAGGGCCGGAGGGGGAGAAGGGGAAGCTAGGTGGGGGAGGGGGCAGGGAGGGTGGAGGAAAGAGGCTGTGGGTGGGGCAGGGAGGGAGGAGGAAGGGGGCAGTAGCGACCATGGGAGTGGGGGGGGCGGGAGTGGGACTTACCGGCGATGGAGAGGTGGGAGTGGCGACGGGGATCTCCACACTTACGACGGCGGTGACGATGTCGTCCACAGTGGCTGCAGGTGGCAGGGATCTCCTCGGTTGTGGCGACGTCGATGGTGGCGGCCGGAGTCGACAACGGCCACAAGCAGCGGCGAGCTCCTCAGCAACTCCAGCAGCGACGGGAGGGAAAGGTTGGTCGGGTCGACGGGAGGGAAAGGTTGGTCGGTGGGGGGGGGGGGGGGGGGGGGGAATAGGGCGACAGAGACCAATTTTGCGACCGACATTAGTTCCATCTCAAAATCGATCTCTTAAGTGCGACTGACAGTATCCGTCACTAGTCGGTCGCTTATAGAGACCGAATTTGCGACCTGTTCAATCGGTCGCAAAAGCGGTCACCATATCCACTTTTTCTTGTAGTGTTAGTTTGTACATGCACTACAACAAAATTGGGTTTCGCTTACGTCTGAAAACCGTTAGTGTAATAGTCAAAACCGTAAGGACCGATGTATACTTACGAAACATTCTACGATTTATTTTCGTAACTACAACAAGCATGGCTATAGCCTTACTTATAGTTACAATACGTAATAAACATATTCATTTAGAAATTGTAATAATAGATGACCTTTTTTATTGACCTTTTTTTATATAAGTATACATATAAGATACATATGACCGTAAGAACTAACCCAATAGAAGATGGCATTCCATAATTTAACCACTACGTTAAAAATTGTAGCTAATCGATACGTTAGAAATCGTACTTGTTATCTGTAGTTACGTATTTCCTAACCATAAGAAAACTCCCAGTGCAAATAAATATAATTCATAATTTGACTAAAACTATAACCTGCATATTTACTCACATACACATAGCACACATATTTTTTGCACATCACCAATATATGACATTTAATACAACCAACTTTCCAAAATTTACATTACACATAACATACACTGTTTGAAATGAAACATTCACATTGCACCACCAAAAAAAGTGCATATAGCACTGATTTATATCACACCACAAATCTACAACATAAAATTTAAACATCACATACACATCATTGTTTGTCCCGAAGACAGGACAAACATAATTGGTTTGGTCATAACATAAATCTAATGACCATAATTGTTTCATAAGGTGAGTGTGGTCAATGTTAGTCCTCTGCTTAAGGGAGAGCTATTCTAATTTTGGCACAATAAAAACCTCAACTTTTTTGGTGTCATGTAACTCAACTTGCAAAATAAAAATCATTCAATTAATATACATGAATTTATGAAAGATAACTTGAAAGAATTATTTTGATCATAAACTTACAAAGTCTCTGAACCACACAATGTGACTTCCAACATATCTTGGATGGTTTTTCATTCATTATCTTTAATGAATAGAGGTGCATTGGGTTTGTAAGCAAACAAAACAACTACATCAAAATACTCATCGCCCAAACTCTTACCCATAACTATCTTAGATTTATCTAATAACATGATTATGGCATTGGTTAGCGGGTGTCCTTCCATGTCACACAACTTCACTTTCTTGCCCAACATTAAACTCTGTTATTCATTTTATAGATCATACATCAAGAGACAATTGAGTTTCTAAAGAGAATATAGAACATAATGAGATATGAACATATTTACCTCTTTTCCTTTAGGTTCTATTACACTTGTAGATGATTGCACCTATCTTTCTATATTGGGAGTACTTTCTACCTATTTTGACTGTCAATAAAGAATACTAGTAAGAAAAAAATATTTCACAAAGAAGACTTCATAAGCACAAGGCAGGAGGTGGTCTTCCTACTTTTGTCTAGATTCTATGGCTTCAATTTTCTTTCTACTACTGCTAGGCTTCCATTAGAATAAAGAAGACTTCATAAGCCATGAACAACATCATTACACAGATCAAATGAAAATTTTTAGAATTACCTCAACAATGATAGACTCAACTTTACCCAATCTCTCTTCCAATTCTTTAACCATAGCATTGAGATGAGCATTTTTTGCTCTTAATTGGGGTTGACATTGGCTTGAAGTACTCCACAAACATGTTGGTGTCAGGCATGTGCCAACTCCACGTACTCGTTCAGGCATATCTTTCCCAAATACTTGTGAATAAATATCATCTGCATTTGCAATTGATGAACTGGAGGATGATAATGGTTGTGTGATTTGTACATATTCCTGAAGTTTTATCTACAATAAACACATAGTATTAATAAAATAAACATCCTGAAGTTTTGTCTACAATAAACACATAGTATTAATAAAATAAACACATAGTAGACATAACATAAAACTAGAAAACAACCAACAATCTATTTGTCATACAATCATTGCAGTAGTCTCTTCACTAACATGTTGCCCACTTTTTTTCACACGAGTCCTTATAAACAGGTCATTGCGATCAAGTTTCACTCCATTTTTTTACAAACTAGAAGATAAATTGTAGACCACTAATGAGAAGAGTTGTTAGAAAAAAATGAGAATAGAAAACAAGTGTTAGCCAAAAAAAGGGTTTGGATTACCTCCATTGTTCCACATTAACTCTTGGATTAGGTGGTATTTCTTGCTCATTTTGCTTCAAAATTGGGTTGAAGTATTTGTTTATCAATTCATATTTCTAAGACCTCCACTTTTGATCCAAGTCCTTCATCACCCACTCTTTCAAATATGTTGGAATATCATATTTTCTCTACAACACATATTCATAGAATTAATATATAATACATTATAAATAGAAAAGAAACATATGTATTAATCTAGGGTAAGTGAAATCACCTAGACATACTCCCACACATCATCCTTATGGGTGGCAGACATTGCCCTCCAAGTTGGAGCATCAATTGGCATTTTATCACCAAGACGGGCAATTGTTCCTAAAAACAATTTCAAAGAATGGCCACCCTCTCCAACTGGTTGTCCAAGTTCCTTTATATGGAGAACAATTTGTTTACCATTATCTAAACCATGCACAGAAGTTAGTTTTGTTGGTCCTCTATGTTTCTTTTTAGAAACTTCCACCACCACCTCTTGCACCTCTATTTTTCTTAAGATCAAGTCATATACAAATTTCTCAAATTCTGCTCTACTGAACCAATCATATGTAAGTTGAAAATTACACTCAATTATTCTGTTGGATCAAAACATGTAATTGATTATATTAATTTTAACGAGGAGCATAACTCACAAAAGATGGGTAATCATCCAAAGAAAATGAGGGTGGATCATTCTGTATGAAATGGTTGATGTAATATAATACAAAAAATCTACACTCTGTGTCATTGCTTTGTTGTAGAACCTATCAAAAAAGAATGACATATAAACAAGTTCCAAAAGTATAAAATAGCAGTTAGATCATGTAGCATGTCTCTAATCATTTACCGATAGAACTGAAATATCTATAGAAGACAATACATCAGCAATCACTGTCTTGTTCTTTGTAGCATATATGTCCTTGAATATATTACCTATGAATCGTAGAGATAATGTAGCACCAACCTTTGAATTGGCCGAGCAAGTTTTGTTGGGTCAATACTATGGAGGGAATCAATAAGCATGATGAATGACAAATCATCTTCTTCCTCATGACACAAAATTACAAGGCTTCAATGCCCCCTACATAACAGAAAAATTATAAGGCCTAACACCTATCTTTTTATAGAAACATTTGTAAAGACATGCTATTTTTTTTAACAACTTAGCACATGCATATGGGCATAAATGAGCACTTCTTTAGAAATACCTCTTTATCCTTGACCCATGTCAACATCTTTTTCCATAGAGAAGCATTAAATTTATAGTATGGAAACCATAAACAATACCAATAGTCATAGGTTTTCAAATGCTCACCTGAGACAATACTCCACAGATAACGACAATTCCTTTTATTGTTAAAAATTCCATCAATTATAATGGAAGGTTTCAAGTTAAAAAAATTAATTAGAAACTCACTCAATATGTTGTTGGAAGCTATTTGTATCCAATTTCTCATATGTTGGAGTTTCTTGGCTTTGTCTTTCTTCTTTGGAAACCCCATAACATTTTGACAAGTCTTTCTTCTTTGCTTTCAGAATATCTGCACTTGCAATAGGGCCAGAAGGCTTACTCATCTTTGTTACATTATGACTTTTATCATCTTCACCTTCATTGGGTTTTACATATTCAACACTTCTTTTTCTCCCCCTGTTATATGCCAACAATATGGTACTAAACGTTATAGGCACTTTAATCATCTTTCTCATCATTAACATCAAGAAAGAAATTAAACTTACATTCTCTTTATCGACAATATCTAAAATTGAGTTCAAAATTGAAAAATGGTTAAGATCTACACAAATTTTCTCTTAAAAAAAAACACTTACATCCATTAGATAATACTAAAAGCATATAATATCTATATCATCACCAAAATTGTATTAAAAAAACCATTACATAAACATTTCAAATATAAATCTCTTGCCTATTAAGGGAAAGTGCTGAAGAACTTTCTTTGCTATCTTTTTTTTTAATATACCCACTATTTTCCCTTGTAGTCCATCTAGATTCTCCACATTTGGGACATTGCTCATGAGACTCATAGTCTTTCCAATATAAAATGCAATCATTTGAGCATGCTTCAATTTTATGATAATCGTATCCCAACTTACTGATGATTTTTTTCAATTCATAAAATGTACTAGACAATACCTCACCTTCTGGAAGAGCCTCTTTCAACAACTTTAGTAGCATGTTGAAGGATTTGTTACTCATTTTACCCATACATTTTATGTTAAACAATCAGATTATAAATGATAGTTTGTTGAAAGTCTTGCAACCTGGATATAATGGTTGTTCAACATCTTCCCGCAAATTTTGGAATGTACCATAGTACCCTTTATTCTGATTGGCAGAGATGTTTTCCATATATATTTTATTTTCCAAGCCAAATGCATCTCGCAACATTGAACGCATACCACCATCCTTGGGAGATCTTCACATGCAGAATCAAGGGTTGTCGGCCTACTACAAGATGAATTAGGAGTCTCAAAACCTTTTTGTGAATGTGTTTTTCGTTCAAAACACCCCATAAAGAATAATTAAAAAAAAGAGGAGGATTTTTTTTTAAATGGAAGAGAAATAGATATAGTATTGAAAGGTGGAGAGAAAAAGGGTGCGTGTGTGCACAAAGAGGAAAGGTGATCGCCAGGTACATGAGGGTACCGAAGGAGTGAGTGAGAGGCGGAGAGAGTACTTACCTTCAACCAAAGATCACGGGAGTTGAAATGGTGGGTTGAGTTCTACTCCTCCAACTGGCCGGCCGGAAGAGAAGACTTTAGCTTGATGTTTATCTTGCAAAATGGAGAAAACAAGCAAACACGTGACAAAAATGATTAGACTATGGCATGTAGAATCAAATTCCAAGAAGTATATGAAAAATGCAGTGGCATGGGCTTGAACACACCTTGTGGAGGTGGTGTTAAACCCCTAAAGTTAGGTGTGGATGAAATGAAGTGAGTGTGTGAGTGATGATGTGATGAATGAACTAAATGAAATTTAAAGAACTAAGAGGGAAATGAGAAATCCGATGGGCAGAAGCCCGCTGCAGTTGATGGATGAAGGGGAAGAAGAATCTTCCTAGCTCCAAAGTAATGAAGCGGAGCGAAGGCTCCGGACTCCAATGGACGGATAGATGTTCGGAGTAGCTTGGGAAGAAGGTCCTTCTTCTTGGCTTCGTAATGCGAGTCTCCAGTGCGGTAGGGCTTCGCCGTAGTGCTTGGGTTATTCCTAAAACAATAGCCACGGGGGTCTCTTTATAGAGAAAAAATTCATGAATCGCGACGGACACAGTGGTCGCCTATTGATGTGAATCGCGACCGACCAAAGTGTCGCGTTTCAAAGATCGACTTGCTCCAATTAAGCCTTTCCAAACATCGAATATAGTAGGTTTTAGAAGCACGATGATACAGACCGACACATTTCAAACACATCCAATATTGATTGATTATTTCTAAATTTAATAAATAGCAACTTTAAATCGCGACGACATGAGTGGTCGCATATTTGAGAGAATCAATGTTCACATGAGAATCGATGTTCATACAACTGAAGGTTGATTCTTTCCACAAATGGCAACTTTGAATCGCGGCGACATAAGTGGTCGCGTATTTGAAAGAATCAATCATCGTTGGAAATCGATGTTCATAAGGAATCGTTGTTTTGATGGAGTCGATGTTCATATGATGGAAGGTCAGAAATGCGACGGACCATGTGGAGGTGATTCTAATTAGCAAGAAAATCTTTCCAAAAACAATTTTAGAAATGCTATAAATCGAAATTGGAAACTCTTAAAACCGATGACTTGAACGGACGCGATTCAAAACAGGGTAAGTGCCAGAAAAAGCAGTGTGATATGCGACGATTTGACCCGTCGTGGATCAAACTCCTGAAACCGCGACTACTGTGTCTGTCGTAACTCTATTGTGACAACAGACCCCTTCAAAGCCCCTAGAAAAAATTCTAAAAATCCTTGAAAAATCTGAAAAAATAGGAAAATATCCCAAGATGTTAATTCAAGAGAGCCACTTTGAGGCATTATAGTATAACCTGAAATGTACTCGATATATTGTCAAAATGGCATGTCTACAGTTTTGTCTTTGATGACAGTATAACATGAAATGCACTCGATATATTGTCAAAATGGTGTGTCTACACTTTTGTCTTTGATGACTCCATTGAAGTATAAATGTTCCCTAACTATGTTCTTGTCCCATTTACACATACATGCACAATTCATACAAGGGCACTTGACACTTGACGACGGATCAGAATACCCACATGCAAAATCGATGAACAAGTCCACTCCATCTATATATAACTTTGAGTGTTTTGGCTTGCCCATCCAACTTCAATCCATTTACTTAATTACTACTTTACTCTAACAAAAAAATAAATCTCATCATATACTCATTGACAAAAATAAATTAAAAAAAACCTATTTCAAGTCCCCAAAAACTGATTTCTACATGTACAATGACCATTCTTATGAGCCTTACATACTTAGTTGCAGTTTGTTCTGCAACACCTTCATAGCTTCCTTCAAACAAGAGTTTCACTGCGAGATGCCTACAAACACACAGAGAAAACATAGTTAAGTAAACTTTACACAGTCAAAGGAGGGATGGGGAGGGCTGGAAGGCCAACAGAGGCTGGCTAGGGACTAGATTTGAAGGAGGGGATGGAGAGGATTGCAGAGGCCAACAGAGGCTAGCTGGAGAGTAGATTTGAAGGAGGGGATGGGGAGGCCAACAGAGGTGGGGTGTCGCTGGCTAGGGAGGCCAACGACGGTGGTGTGGTGCCAGTTGGGGAGGCCAACTCTCCATAGAGGCGGGGGGGGGGGGGGGGGGGGGGGGGGCTCTGACTGAGCCCAACACTCAACGGGATGGGAAGGCCAATGGAGGAATGGACAGCCGAGGCACAGATGGCGGAGGCGGACTGGTGGTCCGACGAAAGGAGATCGGTTGAGAGATAGAGAGTGAGAAGAGAGAGACACATAGAGAGAGCGAGGGAGAAAGCTAGGAGGGAGGGAAAGGCACCTGCTGCAAGAGAGTCTTCTTACAAACTCTGAAATCACCAGTGGTGGAGTAGCATTCGTCGCACGTCGGAGTCGTAGGAGGGGCGCCGAAGTGGTAGGTGGTTGCTGGCTAGGAGCCTGGGTGTCCGTTAGGGATGGTAGAGCGCAGGGGGTTTTGGATTTGGGACTTCGATTGTAGAGGGAAAATGGGCTTTTTGGTACCTTGATCTCGCCGGAAGGGATGCACCTCGATCTCGCATAGGGGGATGGTCCTCAATATCGCCCTTCGCGCAGAAGAATAGTGGGAGACAAGGGGAATAGTAGAGCATGAGGGAGGGGTGGATTTTTTTTTTTTGAGAGAGAGATGGACTGTAGCAGATCACAGGAAGAAGGCATAGACTTTGATGAAACTTATGCATCTGTTGTTAGATTAGAAGCATTAGAATTCTGCTTGCCATCGCTTGTGTTTTGAATTTTAAACTATTTCAAATGGATATGAAGAATGCTTTCTGAATGGTTTCATTAAAGAACTTATTTATGTTGAGCAACCTAAGGTTTTGAAGATTTTAAATTTCCAAATCATGTTTATCTACTACATAAGGCTTTGTAGGACTTAAACAAGTTTCTCGAGCTTGGTATGAGTGATTAAAAAGTTTTCAATGATTTTGAATGTGGAAAAGTTGATAGCACTCTATCATTAAGCATCATAACAATAACTTTTTGATAGTCCAAATATATGTGGATGACATAATTTTTTGTGCTACTGACGAAAGTTTATGCAAGAATTTTGAGAAGCTCATGCAGGACGAATTTAAATGAGTATGATGGGGGAACTAAATTATTTCCTCGGACGCCAAATCAAGCAACTTGAAGATGGTATCCATATAAATCAAAGCAAATACATCAAGGATATGCTCAAGAAGCTTGGATATGACAACACCAAAACCATGCCAGCTCTCATGAGCACTTCAGTCAAATTGGATGCTGATGAAAATGGTAAGAGTGTAGATCAAAAAATTTATAGAGATATATTAGGGTCTCTTTTGTATTTAGTAGCAAGTAGACCATATATACTCTTTAGTGTCTGTCTCTATGCACGTTTTCAAGCTAATCCAAAGAATCTCACTTAAATTGTATCAAAAGAATATTTAAATATATTGTTGGCACTTCAGAACTAGGACTTTGGTTTCCTAGAATTGCAACTTAGAATTAATTATTTTAGTCACTGACTATGCAGGTTGCTAGATAAGTAGAAAAAGCACTAGCTATATTTGTTAGATTTATATAGGATGTACTATTTCATAGTCTTCAAGGAAGCAAAACCCTGTGGCCTTATCCACTGCTGAAGCAGAATGTGTGGCAGTAGGAAGCTGCTGTGCACAAATTATTTGGATAAAGCACCAGTCGAAGGATTATGGAATCCAGGTGAGCAACATCCCTATGCTCTGTGACAATACCAACGCCATTAATTTGACAAAAAATCCTATACAACATCCAAGGACTAAACATATTAAGGTACATCATCACTTCATAAGAGACCATGTTCTTTAGGGAGACATTTCTTTAAGCTTCATAGACACAATACATCAATTGGCTGATATCTTCACTAAAGCACTACCTGAGGATCATTTATCTATGATTTAAAGGGATTAGGTATGTGCAACCCTTGAAATATTATTAGTCAAAATCTTATGTATTCATCAATTTGGAATATGAGAAGTGAAATATACAGTGTAAAATGTCCAAATCCATATCTCTTTAGACTTCTAATATAATTGGTTAATGCTTGAACCCTTGAAGAAAATAATCGGTTAATTCTTGACCTCATGTAAAAATAATCGATTAATTCATAAACCCTTGTGGAAATAATTGATTTAAATTTTTTTAAATAGTCAGTTAAATCCTTGACTAGAATAATATGCTAATTTCTTCTATAAGGAAATAAACTATGTTTAACCGGTTATTCCTAGTAAATCCCATCTGCACTCAAGTGCACTTTAACATCTCTCTGCTAACCTGACACCTAGTTTTTGGTAGAGGCCATTCGCAACGTCTATTCTCTAGACCTCTTGCCACGTGTCATAATCTATGTGAGATCGTCTCACACATCTCTTCAAAACCGACAGTTTCTCTCCTTGTTTAAATATACCTTTCTATCTCTCTCTCTCTTAACTTATTCTTTTACAACAATAGTTTCCTTTCTCTGTGAACGAAACCCTCAATCCTTGCAACACGGATTTCCCCTTGGTTCTTAAGATTTTATTCTCTTGCTTCAAGTAAGTGTGGTTCCCCATCAATCCTTCTATCAAAATATCATGTCTTTTTGTAAAATAATCTGTAATGTCTTTTTCTTTGGTCATCTATCTCTCTATTCTCTTCTAGTCGACAATGGCACCAAAACCCTCCGTCGCCTTTCTAGACAACATCAAGTGTATTGTCTCACCGTGCAAGGTGGTGAATTTTGTGGAACTCAAGAGACAAACTTGATGTCAAGGAAATGATTAGAGCAGCGGGCCTCCTAGGTATTTGTACTGTAAAGAAGCCTGTGTACCCTAAAATCATTAAAGAATTCTTCTTCAATCTGGTGGTTCCCAAGCACGAAGATATGTATACATCTATAAACGGGTAGAAAATTGTGTTGATTGAAGAAGCCATGGTGAAATACTTCAAATGTTCCTCCATCAGAATCACACCTAGCTCCAAGATTCAACAGAAAGATATTTATGAGAAGTTGTCTGAGCAGAGTGCTCGAGGGGCAGATATCATTAGTGTAACTCAACCGAGCACACTACATCGCCTACTGCACAAACTATGTTGTGTGGTGATCACTACAAGAGGCATCAACCATTCAACATTACCAAAGGGATGCCCTTTTGATTTATGGGATAGCAACTAGTCAAAAGATTCAATTAGCAAAGTTCATTCTAAAAGGTTTTGCTAGCATGGTGGAAGGATGAAGCATGTGACAAACTATGGAGTGTGGCTACCATATGGGAATCTCATCATCCATATTCTAGGACAAGAAGGAATTGACTTGGAAGGAGAAAGAGAATAACCAGTCACCATCACCATGTTCACTTCTGATATTCTTAGCGGAAGCGGTTTCATCTTTGAAGATGTCACATGGATAAGGGAGAAGCACACAACCACACCTTCCAGCACAAAGAAAAGGAAGGCTGTGATCTTGTCTAGTAGTGAGGAAGATACACAAGAAGAAAATGAGAAAACCTCTGCATCATTTGAGGAGCCAAAAACTGAAGCCTGCACATCCTCACACATTAAGGGGGAGTCATCATCTCTACTCGCGAAGTGAAGGATTTGGCTAAAGATGTAAAAGAAATTAAGGAAGAATTGAAGGTATTCAGGTATAAGGTGCGTAAATCTCTTACAGCTCAAAGAAGAATGCTCAAGAACATTCTAAATAGACTTCAAGTGCCACTTGAACCAGAGGCAAAAGTCTATGAAGTAGGGCAAGCTGCTCTAGCAGGCTCTCATGATTTGAATGTAGAAGTGGCAGTGGAAGAAAAATGGGAAGAATGTCAGGATCATCATCAAGAACCATTGATTGTGCCAACATATCCTAAAGTTGAGAAGGTAGTCCCAGATCTGCCCATGAATGATGTTGAGGCAGGACGAGAAGAGCATGAGGATGCTCAACCTACAGAATGTAACGGCCCCGAAGCTCAGACCCTCGACTGCCACCAAGGATCCGACCATCGGCACCACCACCCACGGGCCCGAAGACCCGGAAGGGCTAACAGACTAGTCTAACAAGATATGTAACGAAGGTAAGTAACAACAAAATGCACTAAAAAAAGTACTAACAAGTGAAGGGATGAGTCCAACACAGTGTACGAGTCTAGTACAGTCCCAAAGTAAACAAAGTACAAGTGCAAAAGTAAAGGGGATAATAGGTCCCTTAATACCCCGAGGGTGAAGTACACAAATTTGGGGAAGAAGGAGGAGTGTTCTGCTGCCTGCAACCTTTTAATCCTCGAAGTTGAGATGTTCACTTATTGAACATGACGTCCAACCTGTCGCTATCTCAAGTTCTGGTCAAACCTGACCAACGGAAACACCACGTGTCAACCTCGCAGACCTGACACCCGGAATGTGACATCTGACCTATCTCCCTCTTGTTGTCAGGGTTGACACTTGTCCCAACTGTCTCAAGAACAAAATGACAAATTGCATGCTGTGGGCAGAGGGATGAACACGACAACATGTATGTCGCGTTCACAACCAGAACGCGATAACCACCTTGTCACTTTCAGAAGGCGACGTCCCGATGCGTCGCAACCTTCAACAAAAGGTGGCTGACCCACAAGAGGCCCACAAGAGAGGGGGATGTTACAATCTAACCAACAAAAAAACACAATTTTGTCCTTGAAATTAAGGGCGAAACCCGGGGAAAAGAAGGCAGCAAACATACCAGTCACTCAAACAAGTAAGAAAACTATTGTCGCATCTCGTCCTCACGCTCCTACATAGCCTCGCCACCGACGCGATTCTCCCAAACTACCTTGACGAGTGGGATCTGCCTCCTACGTAGCTGCTGCACTCTGCGATCCACAACGCCAACTCGGTACTCTAGCACTGACAGATCTGGAGCGACCTCTAGCTATGAGTAGTCCAACACGTACGACGGATCTGGCATGTACTTCCTCAGCTGTGAGACGTGGAAGACGTCGTGAACACCTGCCAACTCAGATGGAAAGAGCTAACCTGTAAGCGACCTTGCCAACTCGCTCCAGGATGGGAAAGGGGCCAACAAACCTCGGGCTGAGCTTGCCCCTCTTCCTAAACATGAGAACGCCCTTGGTGGGTGAGATCCGAAGAAACACGTTGTCGCCTACCTCGAACTGAAGTGGCCTCCTACGAACGTCTGCATAGCTCTTCTGTCTACTCTGTGCTATCTGCAGTCTCTATCTGATCAGCCTCACTCTGTCTGCACACTGCTGCACCAACTCTGGACCCAGTAGCTGCCTATCACCAACCTCATGCCAGTGCAACAGTGTCCTGCATGGTCGGCCATATAGAGCCTCGTAGGGCGCCATCCCAATGCTGGAGTGGAAGCTATTATTATAAGCAAACTCCACCATAGGAAGGTGCGACTCCCAAGTGCCGCCCCAGTCTAGGCACACACGCTCTCAACATGTCCTCGAGGGTCTGTATGGTCCTCTCCGACTGCCCATCTGTCTGTGGGTGATAGGCTGAACTCAACCTCAACTCGGTGCCCAGTGCCCTCTGAAAACTGTGCCAAAAATGAGAGGTGAACCTCGGATCTCTATTTCAGACGATAGAGACCGGAGTCCGTGCAAAGGCACCACTCTGTCCACAAACAACCTAGCAAGTTTGTCCACTGACCATGCTGCTCTGACCAGAAAGAAACGAGCTATTTTCATCAGTCGGTCGATGATCACCCAATCGTTGTCATGCCCCTGTGAAGTACAAGGTAAGCTAGCAACAAAGTCTATGGTGATGTGCTCCCACTTCCACATAGGAATGGGAAGCGACTGCAGCTCACCACCAGGACGCTGGTGCTCTACCTTCACTTGCTAACGAGTAAGGCAGCGAGAAACAAACTCAGCAATATCTCTCTTCATCCTAGGCCACCAAAAGAGTCCCCTTAAGTTGTGGTACATCTTGGTGGAACTAGGATGAACAGAGTACTTCGATCTGTGCACCTCAGCCAACAGCTCCTACCTAACATCCTCTAGAATGTAGAGCCTACCTCTGAACCTGACCTCACTGTCCTCGTCCATCTCGACCTCAGGCATCTACAACATGTCTGCCAAATCTACATCTGCACTTTGCGCCTCGATCACCTGTTGAAACATCACTGGATGAACTATCATGCTGGTCAACACTGCTCTCTCCCTGAATCTCGACGGCGTGAACACACCCCGAGTGGCATCTTTCAGAAGCCCCAGTGTCTAACCAACAAAGAACTCAAGTGGTGTAACATCACGTATTTTTCGGATCCTCGTGGATCGTGTGTTTAGCGCTTGTGGTGGCCAATGTGAGGCCAATGTGGCTTGTGTGTCGTGTGTGTGTGTGTTTCTGGGGCTTACTGGGCCGACAGTTTGGGCCTACAGTACCCTAGATTCCTCAGCATGTCATCGCAACAGGAAGGTGTGTCGCGTTCTTAACATGACAGAGGTGGTCGTCGCATTCATGTGGCCGTCTTGAAGTGTTGAGCATCTGCATGTGCACCACGTGTAGCGCTCAGGGCAGCGGGCATTGGGAAGGCGACGCTCAGGTCCGTCGCGACCTAATCGCGATGCCACAATGCGTCGCGTTCCGAACCGCTGTAGGATTTTAAATAACCCCAGCCAAGCAGAACGCACAAGGGTTCTGCTCAGCCAGGGGGAGGAGCTGTGGTGATTTCTACTGGGTTTTGGCATCTTCGACGTGTCCTCGCTGCAGGGAGTCCGGAGAAGCAGGGGAAACGCTGGGAGATAGCTGCATAACGCGTTCTTCGCGAAGGTAGGTGAACTCTTCCCGTTTTTGGGGTGTAAATCACATATTCACAGAGGTAATATCAAGACTGAAGTTCTAGCTCCTCTTCTATCTGAATGTGAAAGGCTCTTACCATCTGATTAGGAGAAGCACTATAACCAAGCTGCTCAGTAGTTGCTCAATCTCAACCTCTCCTTGGCCAGATCAAACAAACCCACTCTGTATGCTCATAAATACCTAGATCTCAACTCCATCAATTTGGCTCAGGATCCGTTTGCCATATGGTTTGAGAGGTACAAAGTTTATATACCCTTGAAGAAGGATCTGAAGCAGCAACAGATTTTCTACCCAATATCCATTGACAAGTTCCTGCAGCATGCCAGTTTTGGAACCATCAGTCACTATCGGACATCTCTTGGAAAAGAGGAGTATGCCAATTTCATTGAAGCTCAGAGGCAACTCCACATCCAGAGAATGCTTCCTGATATGGGGCCTTCCTACTCTATGGCTTGGGGTGCTTTTAAAAACTATTTTGAAGAACATGAACTCCAGGCTTGGCCCATAATTACTCGCCATGCCTCTCTTTTGTCTTCTGTCTTCTACATTTCTGATCCCCATTAAGTAATGAAATTTATTCTCCTTGGCTCCATTTATCTTAGTATCTTCTTTCCTTGAATCCTTATCTTTCTTTTTGCTTAATGACAAAAAGGGGGAGAAATTATTCTGAAAGACCTACCCTAAAATTAAATTGAAGTTAATTAAATTTTAGTACTTTTAATGCATGCAATGTTCTATGTTTTGTCATCACCAAAAAGAGGGAGATTGATGATCAGTCCATCTCCATCTAATTTTATTTATTATATGTATTTTTTGATGATTAACAAAATCTCAATAAATATTTCCTAACAAATTCTTTTTAAGTTTATCCACAGGAAATAATTTAAGCAAAATCTGTAAGTTACTCTCACACACTGTCATTCAAAGTTCAGAACATGCATTTCTTCTAAGTACACGTCGACTTCCTTTATAAAATAACGATTTCCATCGCTATAATGATTTTATAAGTAAAATAACGATTTCCATCGCTATAACGATTTCATAAGTAAAACAATGATTTCCATCACTACAATGATTTCATTAGTGAAACATCGATTTCCATCGCTACAACGATTTCATAAGTGTAACAACGATTTTTATCGCTTCAATGATTTCATAAGTAAAAACAACGATTTCCATCGCTACAACGATTCACTTTAACATAAACAACGATTTGCTCGAAAATAACGATTTGATCGCAAATAACGATTCGCTTTCACTCAAACAACGATTTGATCGAAACAACGATTCATTTTAACTCAAACAACGATTTGGTCTCTATAATGATTCGCTTGTACTTAAATAACAATTTGATCGAAAATAATGATTCGCTTGTACTTAAACAACGATTTGATTGAAAACAACAATTTACCTTAGATAAACAATGATTTTGTCGCAAACAACGATTTATCTTCACTTAAACAATGATTTCGATCTCACAACGATTTCTTCATTGAAACAACGATTTCATGATAGATTTCATTATAATATTCATGGATCACATTCTCACATGATTATATGATTGATTTAATTGCTATACAGAATATCCTTTAGCTTCAAATATCTTTATATAGAACAATCATGCATTATTTTCTTTATGACATTTAAAGTATGAATATTTTTAAATCTCTGTAGAATTCAAAAGCCTTCCCGCGCATCATACTGTATCCATGATCTTGTACATTTATTGTGATAGTACAATAACTTCCACATAATATATCCTTGCATACCTTTCCTGTCACATAAAATGTAGGCTTACATAATGACAATTGAAAGGTGCGCGGAATCACCTAGAGCAGTAATGTAGAAGGGGGTTTGAATAGATTACTACTAATTAAAAACACTTTAAACTTCTTTTGAATGTTAACACTGACTTGATGCCAGCTTATACAAATGTATATTGAATTCGAGCTTAGATGAGTATGCAGAACATGATTGGGAGATTAGCAATCTATCAAGCGTGCGAACAAATATTCATGCCTACCATACATCTATCGTAAAAACATGCAAACCACAAGACATGAAGATTTAAGGTGGTTCGGAGTACACAACTCGTGTATCCTACGTCCACCATCCACACTCACACACGGAAAGACTGCTTATAGAAGCGAGTTCAACCCAACAACACACACACGCTCTGTGTCTAAGGCAAACACGCACTCAGAACACCCACACACACGTGGATCAAGCACAAGGGACGCTCAAACCACTGCCACACACACAAAGTAGCGAAAAGTAGAAAGAAGGAACAGTTCTGAGTGAAGAATCAAATCCTATGGAGAACTCTTCGATGTGGTCATCCAGAAGAACTCCAAGCTTTGAGTTGATGATGATCAGATGATGTAGACGAAGCTTGATTCGTGGACTAACTAGATTCAACTCCTCTCACGAGATGGATCTTCCTTGAACAATCTGGAGAGTTGAAGCAGAGCAGCAAAGATGTAGGGAGAAACCTTTCTTCTTGGCCTTTGCTTAGGGTTTTGCTATAGAGGCTCCTCTCTGAAAAAATACCTCTATATGATCTATATATAGTGGTGTCCAAGTATGGAGAGTCGTGTTAAAAGGGAACACCCTAATATAGATCACATCTTTATCTCGTATTGAGACTTATCCTACGGCTGTCGACAGATGCTCCATAGCTGTCGACAGGTACTGCTCACCTTTGGTTTCCAGAACCATATGGGTTGCTGGAAAACTAGGTCTGTCGACAGGTTCCATCTGTCTGTCAACATGTAGGCTTTATCTGTTGATAGGCACACCTCATCTGTCGACATGTACTACTTTTTATTGATTTCCAGAAACTTGTTTTGTTCTATCTTGTCCATCTGTCGACAGGTGACTTCTTGGCTGTCGACAGGTGAGTTCTTGATGTGAATTTTCAGACCTTTGCACCTGGCTTTGGTTGCTTCTCTTTAGTGTTCATTCACACCTACATATAAAAAAACATTTCAAGTAAGATATAAATGAATACATGAATAGTCATAGAAGTATTTTTTTATTTGATCATTTCTTCCATGTCTTTCTCATGTCTTTACAACATCAATCATGTCATTCATCAAAAACATCAATGCATTTAAGCACAATCATCATCATATACATTGTAACCCAACATTCTCCCCCTTTTTGATGGTGACAAAATTAAATTGATGTTTCTTCCCCTTTTGACAACATCCAAAAAGGTAAAGCATGCTCAGATGGATAGAATTGAGCAAGTAAATGTGATTTCATTAATTGAGTGAAAAGTACACACAGTTTAAAATGAGATCCATTACATGACACAAAAAAAGCAAAAAGGGAAATGACAAAACTGACAAAGCTAACAGACTCATGACCCAAGCTAGTGAAAAATAACTACATGACCCCAAACTGATCCCAAACACTCTAAGCATCGTCATTCCTAGGAGCAGTGGGATGATGAAAGGCATGAAACTCCTGTGTGAGGTGATCAAGCTGCTGCTGAATGTGAGTTTGAGAAGCAGCAAGGGTGTCCATTCGAGTGCTAAGTTGATCAAAGCCAGTAGAAAATAGCTGTTGCAACTGGGCCATCTAATCTGCCATGAAGGCCTAAATTTCTTGTCCTGCAGCCGGTGGAACTTGGTCTTCATAAACATCTTCATCTTCATCCTGAACATCCATTTGATCCGTATGTTCATCTTCTTCATTGCCCGCATCTTCATTAGACTCTTCGTCTCCATCTAGCTCTTGACCCTTAAGAGTCCTGGTGACTCTCCCACCAACCAGCTTGTAGCCCATCCGATGGGCAACAGTGATATCCAATGCGCTGCGGGAATTGAGAGTGACAAGCTCACCCTCAGGAATTGGAATGCCAATGAAGGATAAGAGGGAAGTGATGGGGCAAGCATATGGCATTGACCTCTTTGGATTGGTGAAGCATTGCCTGATAAGGTCAACCATGAGTTTAGGCAGATTTATCTGTTGGGCCTTGAGAAAGAAGAAGAAAAGAGACTTGTGAACCTTAGTCACAAGCTCCCTACTGCCATCCTTAGGAGCAATCAAGGTGGTGAATATGTGATGGATCAGCCTGTGAAGTGGGGGAAAGGTGTTGGCATTTAGTTTGACAAAGTCTTTGGTGGAGTCATAGGGCTGTTGAGTGATGAGTGTGTAGTACTCTGAGGCAGGAGGATGGTTGACAAGGATGTCGACCCCAGAGTTAGGAATTTGAAGTTCATGGCTGAGGAGGTTAGGGGTAATCTGAAAGGTAGTACCTTTAATCATGGTATAGAGGTGCTCATCAATTGACATCCCCAAGTTGTTGAAGAACTCCGTCACAGCGATCGGGGAATATCGCTTGTGGGAGTAGAGAAAGACGGTCCAACCCTGGGTGTCAAACAGGGGTTGCAGTCTCGAAAACATGTCCTCCAGGGAGACAAAGTCCACGTAACGTGGATGAAAGAACTTCTGGAAGACGCCTCGGACTCTAGTGAGATGTAGATCCTCAGGAACAACGAGCTCCGGCAGACGATCGTCTCGGTGCTTGCTCCGACATTCCGTAGGTGCCCCAAAACCTTCGCCGACTTCGGGCGAGGTGAGATGCCAATGAGAGACAAGACGTTTGCCCATGGGAGCCATGGGAAAGGAGATGCTCGAGGTAGAGATGATGCAGGAAGAAGAGGAAGACAGGAGGAAGAAGAGATAGGAAGGAAAGGCGGCTGGGTGTTGGCGCTCTAAGGAGAAGGGTTTAGGGTTGAAATATGGAAGAGAGCACCTTTTGGAGGAAGGTGAGGGGGTGAGGAGACATGGTTTCCCTTTTAAGGATGTTTAGGAAGAGTTTGAAACGAAGGGGTCCTATAAAATCCGGCCAAAAATGGAGCCGGTTGGACTTCTGGACCGCCCAAAAAATTGGCTGTCGACAGGTGCCTTGCAGCTATCGACAAATACAAGTCAGAAGTGTTCTAGAGCAGGTTTTCACATAAATGAGTGGGCAATGAGTGTCCAAATGGCATTTTAATGTTGAGAACTGGTATATACCAATTACAAAATGTCATACCCACTAGTTTTAAGACAAATAAAAAGTCTACAATGGTTAAGAGATAATACGCCAGGATGCTTAAGTTGTAGCATTTAGAAAACATCGTTCAGACGCATATAATATAAGATAACCCCATCGAATAAAACCGTTGTAGAAAAACATATTCCTTAGTGGGTGATGTTCAGTTGGTAAATGAAAGTAATGTCAACATAAGCAATTAACGATAAACAACAAATTGCCCTTGATTTAAAGACATGGAGGCTTCACTCTATTTCTTGAATTGAACAAGTTTTGTCAAATTGAATGTAGGAAAAGTGGTAATTAGGTTCACGTTCACCTTTTGACGTGAAGGTAGACATTTGTAATGCCTATACCCCTAGTTACTCAGTGTAAGTGACCATCATACAATTGTGCAGAGATAATACATGGACTTTTTGATGCGAAGATAGACATTTGTGATGCCTATATCCCTGGTTACTCAGTGATGCTTATCATTGTTTTGCCTTTGTTCCAATTTTTATTTATTTTTATTTGGATTTTCATGAATTTTGAAATAGGTAGCTTTTCTCCCTTTTTTTTTAATTGAAAATTTAAGTTCAAAAGTTTATTTAAGGTTCAAAGCCAATGAAAGACATTAAGCTCAAGAACCTTCTTACTTGTCAATCCATTTCAGAAAAATGATTATCCATACGGGAGTTATTCAATTGAGTTAGGTTAAAGCCATTAGATTTGTTCAATGTTTTCAAGATGACACAACCTAGACTCATACACATAATATTATTTCAAAATCATTGTAAGTAAGTCAATGTCTTTGGTACAATGTGGGTAGGAAAGGTTGTAATGAAGTATTAAGGTCCAATTCTCCCCTCGCTTAATGATAATGAACATACTCATTGAGAAGTGTTAAGGAATATTGAAGAATTCAAAGAAGAAGAGCATCTGTCAACAGCTGAAAGGGGGATGTCGACAGCTACTGTGAAACAGAAGAGTTGTGGTTCTGGGAAAGGGGATATGTGGACAGCTGGTGTTCTGGCTGTCGACAGGTACTTGAAAATCAGTTTTAAGGCTTTGAATTAAGTGACATGAGGACCAATTGATTGAGAGATAATGACACAATGGATAAGAAGGGTATCCCTCAAGAATCTAACTCAGCCAACCTAGACTTACTCCCCCATAATATGTGCATGTGTGTAAAGCAACATTCAACCACTTCAAGCAATGATAAATACATTCATGCCAATCATTTACACTAAAAGAGACATCCATAAGCATGTGAGTACCAAAATTCCATTCTTTTACAGAGATAAATGTGCCAAAAATGAAAGAAACCAATTACCTCAAAAGAAGTTGATGACCTTTATGCATAAGAAGACTATGGATACTTGGCGGAGTATTTTTACTCATGCATAATGATAGTTTCCAAACAAGCCTGACTTGTTCTTCTACATGTCACCATTTGATATACCACATAGTCACTACACACAAAGATCATTTACTCAATTTGGCATTAGTTGATTGAATTTTGCACAAGCTCATTTCTCTTCTTAGTATTGTAAACCTATCTTCTGACAAAGGTTTGGTGAGGATATCAGCCAATTGCTTTTCAGTTAGAATGAAGTTAAGCTCCAAGTTTTTGTTGGCTACCTCATCTCTCAAAAAGTGATGCCTTATTTCAATGTGTTTTGTCCTTGAGTGTTGAATTAGGTTCTTGGAAAGGTTGATAGCATTAGTGTTGTCACATACGATAGGTGTGCATCCAATGTCAATGTTGTAATCACACAATTGACTTTTGATCCACAACACTTGAGCTGCATAACTCCCTGCAGCAATATATTCTGCCTCTGCAGTGGAGAGTGCAACTGAGTGTTGCTTCTTGGATGCCCACGAAACCATGCAACCCCCTAGGAATTGACAATACCCAGTAGTGCTTTTTCTATCAATTTTACACCCAGCATAGTCAGCATAAAAATTTGAAACTAATTCAAAACTGCTACCTGCTGCTTACTATAAACCCAAATCATATGTACTTGAGAGATATCAGAAGATCCGTTTAACTGTAATCAAATGGCTTTCCCTTGGACTAGATTGATATCTAGCACAAAGACAAACACTAAACTGTATGTCCGGCCTACTTACAATAAGGTAAAGGAGAGAGCCAATCATACCTCAGAATTTCTTTGCATCTACCATTTTACCTTTCTCATCATTTTCCAATTTTACACTTGTGCTCATTGGTGTAGAGGCTGGCTTGGCTTGTTCGAACTGACATCTTTTCAGTAGCTCCTTGACATATTTTTCTTGATTAATGAAGAAACCATCTTCATATTGTTATACCTGCAAGCCAAGAAAGAATTGAAGCTCCCCCATTAAACTCATCTCAAATTCACTGTGCATGTGTTTTGAAAATTCTTCACACAGTGAGGGGTTAGTGGAACCAAAGATAATGTCATCTACATAGACTTGAACAACAATTATGTGATTGCGAACACATTTAGTAAAGAGAGTTTGCTCCACCTTACCTCTGGAGTAGTTTTTACTAACCAAGAAATTGCTCAGTCTGTCGTACCAAGCTCGGGGTGCCTGTTTCAAACCATAGAGAGCTTTGTGCAATTTATAGACATGGTTAGGCTTATCATTATCCTCAAATCCAGGTGGCTGAGAAACATAGACTTCTTCTTTGATGCATCCATTCAAGAAGACAGTTTTAACATCTATTTGAAAAAGTTTGAATTTGTTAGAATATGCATAAGCTAATAATATTCTAACTGCCTCATGCCTAGCTACTGGTGCAGAGGATTCTTCAAAATCTACCCCAAATTTATGATTATACCATTTGGCTACCAGTCTAGCTTTATTTCTCACCATTTTACCCTCTTCATTTAGCTTATTCCTAAATACCCATCTTATTCCAATTACTGAAATTTCAGGGGTCCTAGGAACTAAGCTCCAAACATTGTTTCTTTGAAATTGCCCAAGTTCCTCATGCATAGCATCTATCAAAGAGTTTTCCTTTAGAGCTTCTTCAACATTTTTAGGTTCCACTTTAGAAACAAATGCTAAATGATCTTGTTCAACAATGTGTCTAAAGTGAGACCTAATGTGAACTCTATCATTTACATTTCCAATTACATTCTAAAGTGGGTGATCTTTGGAGTACCTGACATTTCTGATTGTTTAAGGACCCAGTTGAACTTGTTCTTGAGGATATTGCTCATTTGGATTAGCTTCTTCAGGCCTGTCGACAGCCTCTTCTTGGTCTGTCGACAGTGACTTCTCTTCTTATTCTTCCAGAATTTTTGCTTCTTCATCATCATACCTAGAAGCATTAGAATTGTTAGTTTTTACATGAGACTCATCAAAAATAATATGTGGAGTCTCTTCTACAGTTCTGTTTTTATTGTTAAACACTCTATAAGCTCTAGAGTGTTCAGAGTAGCCTAGAAAAATATCTGGATCGCTCTTGGCTTCAAATTTATCTAAGTCAACTTGGTCATTATTGTGGATAAACACTTTAGAGCCAAAAATTCTGAAGTACCCAATATTGGGTTTCTTACCTTTCAAGAGCTCATATGGGGTTTTCTTCATCACAGGTCTTACCATAGCTCGATTGAGGATGTAGCACGATGTGTTAACTGCTTCTGCCCAAAAACTCCTTGAGAGTTGGCTTTCAACTAGAAGAGTACGAGCCATTTCCACCAAGGTTCTGCTCTTTCTCTCCACTACTCCATTTTGTTCCGGAGTCCTTGGAGAGGAAAACTTGTGATCAATTCCTTGGTTCTTGCAGAAATCAGAAAAAGAATTATTATCAAACTCCCCCCCATGATCAGTGCGGATTGAGCATATTTTGTTTATGTTTCCATGCTTAATCTTGTTAAAGAACTCTTCAAATTTTTTAAGAACTTCATTTTCGTGAGCCAGGAATTTTACCTTAGTGAACCTAGAAAAATCATCTACAATGACAAGCCCAAAACATTTACCATTGAGACTAAGTGTTCTTGTAGGTCCAAAAAGGTCCATGTGCAACAGTTCATATGGTTTTGAAGTAATTATGGGTGCATTAGATTTGAATGACTTCCTTGTTTGTTTTCCCTATGCACATGCATCACAAAAACTCACATTCTTATTGAAATGAATTTCAGGAAGTCCGCTCACCAATTTCATCTTCATGATCATATGCAAAACATTGTAGCTCGCATGGCCTAGCCTACGATGCCATAAAGACAATTCATCCTACTTATTTGCAACAAGACACAAATTTTTGTTTTCTGGTTCATCTACATCAACTAGGTAAATATTATTCAATCTTTTTCTAGAAAACTTGACACTTCCTGAAATTTTATCAATGATTTGACATGCATCTGACTCAAAAATGACTTGATGGCCTTTATCACATAATTGACTGATGCTCAAGAGATTGTGATTCAGACCATCAACTAGAAGCACATTATCTATTGAGTTAGAGGCATACTTACCTACCATACCTATGCCAATTATTTGGCCTTATTGTTACCTCTAAACACAACTTGACCTCCATCTTTTTCCACCAGTAAACAAAATTTATCTTTGTCGCCCGTCATGTGCCTCGAGCAGCCGCTGTCCAGGTACCACTTGTTTTGATTTTGGGCTGCTAGGTATTTTTGCATAGATGGATCAAACAAGAGGTTTTGGTACCCAAATTACTTTGGGTCCCAAACTTTCATTCATGCCAAAAAGTAAATGCTTTGGAATCTATACTTGTTTGCACTTCAACTTGTTTAGTTTATTCCAGCATTGTGTTTCAGTATGGCCAAATTTCTTACAACAGTTACATGGTGGTTTTTAAGTTATTACAGTTCTCTTACTGTTGTATTTGACTTGAGATTGCTTTTGGCCTTTTTGTTGCTTGGTTGGCTTCCTCTTTTCAGCATATTTCCAGGCCTATCGACAGGTCTCTTTGGGTCTGTCGACAGATTTTTTAGTTTGTTGAACAGATGAAGTCTTTTGGTTATTTGTCAATTGCTTACCTTTAGCTTGAGCATTTTTGCTTTTAGCTTGAGCTTGCTTACTTGTACTTAGACTGTAATCAATAAACGATGTAATCAATTTTTCTCCAAGTTTCTTTTATTTTTCAGCTTGAAATCCAAGCCCATGCCTTGTTATGTTTGTTTTGACTCCCAAAACAGCATCCAAATTTTCTTTTCCTTTTACAAATCTTGAGAGATCTTCAGTTTTTCCCTTCAGTTCCTTTTGAGCTTTTTCCATCTTTCTTGATCTCTTGATTCTCATGTTGAAGAGTTTCAACTGATTTAATTAGAGTTTGTTTTTCCTTTTCATTTTCTTTCAGTTTTTCCTTCATGCAATCCATTTCCTCATAGTGACCTTCCTGTTCAATTTTCAGTAGTTCAATTTCTTTAGTTAGGATTGCAATCTGTTCATTATTAGATGTGCTATGAACGAGTGAGGTGATTTTCTTCTTCAGTGCTTTATTTTAAGATTTATATTCACAGAATTTTTCAAAGAGCAAGGTATAAGCCTCTTCCCAGTCATCAACAGTGTAATTTTTAAAGGAAGAGTTTACCTCATTGGAGTCCTCACTCCTTGCCATTAAACACTGAATCTCTTCATCTTCAGTACTTCCTTGAGCGTTATCATCCACATCTTCATCACTCCAAGTCGCCATCATGGCCTTGGCTTTCTTGAATGTGAACTTGTCCTTTTTCAGCTTCTTCTTGAGCTCTCGGCATTCACCTCTCATGTGCCCTGGTTTCTTGCACTCATAGCACACAATCATGTCAGATTTTTTATTAGAATCAAACTTATTTGAGAAATATCTTTTTGGAAGAGTTTTGAAGTTACATGAGCCTTTCTTTTTGAACCTGAGGAATTTTTTGAACTGTCTAGTGAGCATGGCCATTTCATCATTCTCACTATCACTAGACATTTCAGTTTCATCACTTTCCTGTTGAATCTCTTTCTTGGAACTTGATGAGGCTTTATTAGATACTTTCAATGCAATGGATTTTCTATGATTAACCTCAGTTTCTTTTCTTTTCAGATTAATTTTATAAGTCATCAGGGATCCAATTAGCTCATCCAATTTCATTGTGGAAAGGTCTTTAGAATCCTCAATGACAGTGGCCTTAGTATGCCAAGATGATGGAAGAGACCGAAGTATCTTCCTTACTAAGTCACTCTCACTGTATTCTTTCTTAAGACCCTTCAAGCCATTTATTATGATCATGAATCTAGCAAACATGTCTAAAATGGTTTCTTTTTTTTCATCTTAAACATTTCATATTCAGACACTAACATGCTAGCTTTGGTTTCCCTTACCTCAGACGTACCTTCATAAATGAGTTCCAGCTTGTCCCACATTTCCTTTGCTGACTTGCATGTAGAGACTCTTGAGTATTCCTTTGGGTGAACGGCGCACTGCATCATGTTCAACGCGCTCCAGTTCAGTGTTCCTTTGTGGATCTGTTCCCTTGTCCAGGTGTCTTCATCTTCTGGCAGCTCTTATGGTCCCTTGCTGATGATCTTCCACAGCTCATAGTCTTGAGCTCTCAGAAAGATCTGCATACGATTTTTCCAATAGGTGTAGTCAGTGCCATCAAAGAAGGGAGGCCTGGACACTGAGTGTCCTTCAGCCATAAATCCCTTGTTGGTTTCCATTTAACTAGAATCACTCCTGATCATGAGATCAAGCTTTTAAAGCTGTAAATCAGAGAAACCTCGCTCTGATACCAATTGAAAGGTGCACGGAATAACCTAGAGCAGTAATCTAGAAGGGGGGTTGAATAGATTACTACTAATTAAAAACACTTTAAACTTCTTTTGAATGTTAACACTGACTTGATGCAAACATAAACAGATGCCTATTGAATTCGAGCCTAGATGTGTGTGCAGAACGTGATTAGGAGATTAGCAATCTACCAAGCATGTGAACAAATATTCGTGCCTACCATACAACTATCGTAAACATGTGCAAACCACAAGACACGAAGATTTAAGGTGGTTGGAGTACACAACTCGTGTATCCTACGTCCACCGTCCACACACACACATGGAAAGACTGCTTATAGAAGTGAGTTCAACCCAACCACACACACACGCTCTGTCTCTGAGGCAAACATGCACTCAAAACACCCACACACACGTGGATCAAGCACAAGGGATGCTTAAACCACTGCCACACACACAAAGTAGCAAAAAGTAGAAAGAAGGAAGAGTTCTAAGTGAAGAATCAAATCCTATGGAGAACTCTTCGATGTGGTCGTCCAGAAGAACTCCAAGCTTCGAGTTGATGATGATCAGATGATGTAGACAAAGCTTGATTCATGGACTGACCAGCTTCAACTCCTCTCATGAGATGGATCTTCCTTGAACAATCTGGAGATTTGAAGCAGAGCAACAGAGATGCAGGGAGAAACCTTTCTTCTTGGCCTTTGCTTAGGGTTTGCTATGGAGGCTCCTCTCTGCGAAAATGCCTCTATATGATCTATATATAGTGGTGTCCAAGTATGGAGAGTCGTGTTAAAAGGAAACACCCTAATATAGATCACAACTTTATATCGTATTGAGACTTATCCTACGGTTGTCGACAGATGCTCCATAGCTGTCGACATGTACTGCTGACCTCTGGTTTCTACAACCATATGGATTGCTGGAAAACTAGGTCTATCGACAGGTTCTATCTGTCTGTCGACAGGCAGGCTTTATCTGTCGACAGACACACCTTATCTGTCAACAGGTACTGCTTTTTATTGATTTCCAAAAACTTGTTTTGTTCTGTCTTGTCCATCTGTCGACAGGTGACTTCTTGGCTGTCGACAAGTGAGTACTTGATGTGAATTTTCAGACCTTTGCACCTGGCTTTGGTTGCTTCTCTTTAGTGTTCGTTCACACCTACATAAAAAAAAACATTTCAAGTAAGATATAAATGAATACATGAATAGTCATAGAAGCATTTCTTTATTTGATCATTTCTTCCATGTCTTTATCATGTATTTACAACATCAATCATATCATTCATCAAAAACATCAAAGCATTTAAGCACAATCATCATCATACACATTGTAACCCAACAAGAATGGTGTTTCCCTTCTCATGTATATTCATACTGCACATCTACTAACATTGACTAACAATTTAGACAAAGAGAAGCTATATAGGTGTCAACATTTATTGTATGCAGGACTTTTGTAGAAACGCACGTCAAAGACTGACTTGTCGACCTGACAAGAGCATGGAAGATTCAGACAATCTTTCCCTGAAGGTGTACGTGTCTGTCCAAGCATTAATGGCTGAAGTCTCACTTGCTCCATGCTTCAGACCTATCTCTCTAACGTGCATGAAGTTGTGAGACAACGGACACTTCAACGGATCTACAACGGTCAAGTTATTTCAAGGGAGATATGTAGAAGACTGGCAACTCCAAGAACGACAACAAGAACGAGAGTATTCAAATCTTTCAATCCTTAGAGAAGCTTGAAGCCTTAGTCATCTGAAGAAAAAGAAGAGCCAGTTCATCCAATCCAATTTTTCTGTAGCTCTTAGCTCTCTGTGAGAATACTGTATTATTTTTTGAGAGCTTGCGTGGATCTGAGAGGAAATTTCTTGTAATCATCCTGTGCCTCTCAGACCTCACCTCAGATCAACAAGTGCTAATAAGCTTGGTCTTGGGGACTCCCTCCTTCAACTCATTCTTGTGGTGGATCTTCTTCAGTTGTGAAGAGAAGACCTGTTGTTGAACAGGTGGTTGTTTCCCTTTGGTAAGAAGGAAGACCTGTTGGTACATGTGTTGTTCTTTCTCTTTTGGTTGAGAAGAGAAGGTCAGCTACGGCTGGATGTGTAAGTGTCCTTAAGGGGGACCGTACCCTTGTTTAGTGAAATCCCAAGTGATTGCTTGGGGACTAGACGTAGGACTCCTTGAGATAGGAGATCCGAACCAGGATAACTGCCTGTGTCTATGTGTGATTGCTTGTCTTTCTTTATTCTGCACTAACTGTCCAACGTAGTGGTTGTTGTCAAGCATTTTTATTTATAGGTATTTTTTGAAGAAGAATTTTTAGCAATCCATTCACCCCCCCCCCCCCCCTCTGGGCTTGCTATCTGAGCAACACAACTTACCTTCATGGTTGTGTATGAAGCCACAAAGTGTTTTCTTTGTGTGCTGCACTACTTTGGACGATGAACGATTTCCCTACATATGACATATTGTATCTTCTTTGGCCCATTTTTTATTAAGCATATTATGCAGTTTGAAATGAGAAGTATCTGTTATACACATCCTCACACCACTTATTGACCGCATAAGGCATATTGTTGCTTAATGTCTACTCAATGTCCTTTAATTCAATTTTCTTACCTCATTTAGTATAGTGTTGCTCTTGCAGTTCGTCTGCTGTAACCTGTCTTGGTCCAAGGAGAAAGCAAGTTGACTGATGCCCTCCCTGATGTAATTGATTTGGAGAAAGCAACCTGTCTTGGTCCAAGGAGAATGCAACCCATGACAAATCTCCTCCCATCACATGTGAACAATTTGATAGGTTAACACTTAACATCCTCTTTTGAACATATCTTTAGCACCAGTATGTGAATGTGAACAATTTGATGGATTTGATGTGATGATTTACTTTCACCAACATTATTATTTTTTAAAATTTAATGTGTTTTATATTTTTTATGTGTTGTGTATTATGAATGAGTGGGTGTGAATGTGTGTGTGGATGTGAATTTGTGGATGTCAATGTGAATGTGGATCTGAATGTTTTGTGAAGGTGGATACAAATGTGGATGTGGATGTGAATGAGTGGATCTAAATGTGGTTATGTATGTGTTGATCCAAATGTAAACGTGACTATGGATCCAAATGTATGTGAATGTGGATACAAATGTATGTAACGTGGATCCCAATGTATGTGAATGTGGATCTCCAAGTGTAGGTGAATGTGGATCCATTTGAATACATTACTATTTTTTTTTACTGAAACAAATATGCTTTTGGTGTGCGTGGCCATAGGGAAACTTGCCTATGGTTTACCTAGCTGTAAGGGTGTACGCAACCGTAAGTGAGTCTATCCTTACCAAAAACTTGACTATGGTTTATATAGTCGTAGGGGAAAGAGGATATCCTTATGGTGTTACTCATAGCTACAAACACTGTGGGTATAGTTCTCTACCTACAGCGTTTAAAAGCCGTAGCCATAGTCCTTTGTCGTTGGACATTTGCCGACGAAATCCTATCATAGGTTGATGATTAGTTTATCCCCATGTAATTTAAATTAATTACATATTTATTTTGGTGATTAACAAAACTATAATAAAGTTTAATCTAACATATTTTTTGTATGCTGTAACGACTTCCTCCTCCATCATAACGATTTCAATAGATTCACAACGATTTCTTAAGTGAGAACAATGATTTGCTCTCACAACGATCTGGTCTTTGCATCAATTTCTTAAGTGATCACAACGATTTGCTCTCACAACGATTTCTTAAGTGAGAACAACGATTTGCTCTCACAACGATTTGGTCATCACATTGATTTCTTAAGTGAGAACAACGATTTGCCCTCACAATGATTTGGTCTTCGCATTGATTTCTTAAGTGAGAACAACAATTTGCTCTCACAACGATTTCTTAAGTGAGAACAACGATTTGCTCTCACAACGATTTCTTAAGTGAGAACAACAATTTGCTCTCACAACGATTTGGTCTTCACATCGATTTCTTAAGTAAGAACAACGATTTGCTCTCACAACGATTTCTTAAGTAAGAACAATGATTTGCTCACACATCGATTTCCTAAGTTAAACAACGATTTGCCTATACCGTCATAATGATTTGATCCTTGTAATGATTCGATAAGTTACACAACGACTTTGTCATTGTAACGATTCACTTAGTTACATAACGACTTAGTCTCCGTAACGATTCGATACAACAAACGACGATTTGTTCACATCGTTTTGTCTCTGACAACTTGCTCATAACAATTTGCTTATGGAGTCATAACGATTTGTCAATATATCGATTTGTATGTACATCGGTTTGCTTATAAGTGCACAACGATTTACATGGATAACGACTCCGTTGCATAACGATTTCATAAGTCATGCATGTAACGATTCCATTAATTATAACGATTTGATACTTGAACTCATTTCTGAGTTCGTTGAAAAGTCAAAGTCTTCACGTATATATTTCTGACAACCATGCATTTATTATGACTGAACGTATCACTACAGTACATGCAAAACAATATCTTTTATTTCCATACTTACACTGTAAACATTTTTTTAGAAGAACATAATGGAACTTCCTTTTTGATATAAAATAAATCTAACATTGACTGACAACAAGAGACAGTCTAGTTGTCTATTGTTTTAGCATTTAATGTGTGCAGGTCTCTGACAGCGCACCTCAATACAACGTTGGACAACATGGAAGATAACGGATATCAGAGAAGATCCTGTTGCGTGCATGGAAAGCTAAAGACTGTTCTACAGTGACATGCAATCTAACGTAAACAAAAGCTTAGAGACAACAGGCTCTTCAACGTTCAAATTTCAAATAGAAGATATATAAAGAAGACTGAACCTACAGAAGAAGACTCCTTGAATAGAGAGAGAACACTTTCAACGATTTTTTCAAGTCTTCTGTGAGAAAACTGAAGAGTCAAGTTTTTCACTCACATCTGTTCTAGCTCTTGCTCTCTAAGATTAGTGAAGATCCTTGAGAGAGCCTCTTGTACTGAGAGAGATCAATTTTGCAGATCCTTTCTTTCTCAGTCTTAGCTTTAGATCTAGCATTGCATAAGCTTGATGTAGGGGCTTATTTTCGTTTCCTCATTCCTGTGATCTTTCCCTTCGTGTTGAAGGAAGACCTGGGGGTTCCAGGGTGTGTGTTCCCTTCACGTAGAAGGAAGACCTGGTGGTATCTAGGGTGTTGTAATTCCTCTTCAGGTTGTGAAGAGATGACCAGCTGCGGCTGGGTGTGTAAGGGTCCATAAGAGGGACTGTACCCTTGGGTAGTGAAATCCTGAGATATTGCTCAGGGACTGGACGTAGGACTCCTAAGGAGATGGGATCCGAACCAGGATAAATCCTTGTGTAGTGTGATTGCCTTTGTGTGTTTGCTGTTTATCTTTACTAACACTAACAACTATCGAAGTGTGTTTTGTGTGACTGTTTTTGTGAACATATTTTAGGTTCTCAATAATTTTAAGAATCCCATTCACCCCCCCCCCCTCTGGGCTTGCTAGCTAGGCAACAAGTGGTATCAGAGCTAGTCTCTTCGACAAAGAAGAAGATCCAACAATCTGAAGAGAAAAGATCAAATGGCAGCCCAAGGTCACTCTGAAGGTCAGTCAGTCAACAGGCCACCATTGTTCGATGGTGAAGATTATACATACTGGAAAATAAGGATGGAGTACTTCCTACAAGGATTCAATTTTCAAATATGGTCCATAGTAGAAGAAGGCGATCTAGTTGTTCTAAACAACAGAGACAACTGGACAGAAGATGACAAAAAGAAGATTTCTCTCAACTGCAAAGCTAAGAGCATATTATGCTGTGCATGTAGCAAGAAAGAATTTAACCGAGTTTCAGCCTGCAAATCAGCAATGGAGATGTGGGAGAAGCTAAGAATCACATACGAAGGTACTGACAAAGTAAAGGAAACCAGAATAGACATTCTGATGACACAGTACGAGAGGTTCCAGATGGAGTCAGGAGAAACCATTACACAGATGTTCAACAGATTTACAGACATCACCAACGGGTTAGCAGGATTAGGAAAAAGCTATGAGATGAGAGAAATGGTAAGGAAAATCCTTAGATCTCTACCATCTTCTTGGACTCCCAAGGTAACAGCTATAGAAGAAGACAATGACTTGAAAAGGATGTCATTGGAAAATGTCATTGGGTCCCTCATGACCCATGAGATATACATGGAAAGATTGGGAGAATCATCAAGTAGAAACAAGCACATGAATGCCCTCAAAGCAGCAGAAGATAGCTCTGAGGAAGAATCTGAGAACGAAGACAGTAGTGTAAACAGTGAAGATGAAGAAGCTTTGTTATCAAGAAGACTACAACGCATCTTAGCCAAGAAGAAAAAATATCAATTGGAAGACGCTACTTCAAAAAGGGCAAAGATTTCAAGAAAAATGAAGCAAAGGACATCAAGAAAGGTGAGCCAATTTGCTATGAATGTAAGAAGCTCAGACATATCAAGACAGAGTGTCCAAAGCTCAAGAAATCTGAATACAAAAAGAAGGAAAGTTCAAGAAAACCAAGAAGATTCAAGAAGAAAGCTATGACAGCAGCTTGGGACAACACCAGTGACTCAGACAGTGAGTCGAGCTCAAGCTATGATAGCTTTCATGGGCAACATAGAAGACAATGTAACTTCAGACTTATCCTTTTCTTCTTGTAATGATTCTGATTCGGATAACTTAGAAGAAGCCTTCAATGAACTATATTGTAAATATAGAGAAGTATCTAAATTACTAAAAGCAAGCAAGAAAAACATTGCATGTCTAGAAAATACTAATTTAGATTTAAAATCTGAAAATGAGCAAATGGAAAAACAAATTAATGAACTAAAAAGGAGAAATGAATTATTGTGTGACGACTTGAATAGTAAAAATGGAAAATTAGAAAATTTGGAAAATCAAGAAATAGTAAATAATTTAAAACAAGAAGTCAACACGTTGACCGTAGAAAATGAAAAATTATCAAGCACTCTAGAAAAATTTAAAAACGGTAAAACTAGATTAATATTGAAAGGTGCTAGACGGTTAGGTAAAAAGAAACATGAATTAGGTTATACATCCCCCGATAACAAAGAAACTAAAGTTTATCCTAAAATATATCCTACACCTAAATTTGTACTTGAACAAGACACAACATACAAGGCAAATCTTAAATACACACCAACTGAAAAAGTAACTAAGATGTCTTGCTACAGTCATTGCAATGAGCTAGGTCATATTAAAGTATCATGTCCTACTAAACATAAAATATGGATAATAAAAAAGAAAAATGATGACACTAACCAACTAGGACCCAAAAGAACTTGGGTACCTAAAGCTTATTGTTTTTAATGCAGGGAAACCTACGACCATCCAAATGGTATTTAGACAGCGGTTGCTCAAGGCACATGTCAGGGAACAGGAAGCTATTTTCCCATTTAAAAGATGAAGAAGGTATAGTCACCTATGGAGATAATGGAAAAGGAACTGTAATAGGCAGTGGTTCAGTAGGCAACAAAGGCAAGATAGTCATTGAAGAAGTTCTATGCGTCAAGGGACTGAAGCACAACCTCATCAATATCAACCAGCTGTGCGACAAAGGACATCAAATCAGATTTCAAGAGTCAAAGTGCAGCATTATGAAGGATGGTGCAATCATCTTTGAAGCCAACAAAGAAAAGAACCTGTACGTGCTCTATCTAGAGGAACTAAAAGATCAGGACATTTATTTGGCAACAAATAAAGAGCAGTCAACAGAACTGTGGCACCGAAGACTAGGTCACTGCAGTCTTGATGGCATGAGAAAATTAATCAAGAGAAGCCTAGTGGAAGGCCTACCCAAAGTAAGTACAAAATTGAATAGTATATGCGGACCATGTGCAAAAGGAAAGCACACCAAGTCATCCTTCAAGTCGAAAACTATGGTAACAACCTCTAAACCCTTAGAACTTTTACATATGGATTTATTTGGGTCAATGAGGACCACCAGTCTTGAAGGAAAGAATTTTGGATTTGTTATTGTAGATGATTACTCCAGATTCACTTGGGTATCCTTCTTGGAGCACAAGGATGATACATTTGACAGTTTTGTAAGCTTCAGTAAGAAGGTACAGAAAGACAAAAAATTCAACATTGTTGGGATCCGGTCAGATCATGGAGGAGAATTCAAAAATTCAAAATTTGCCAAATTCTGTGATGACCAAGGAATAGAACACAATTTCTCAGCACCAAGGACACCACAGCAAAATGGAGTTGCTGAGAGGAATAATAGAACCCTGTTGGATATGGCAAGGACAATGCTATCAGAATATGATTTGCCAAGGTATTTTTGGGCTGAAGCAGTCAACACGGCATGTTACATTATCAACAGAGTGATGATCAGGCCTATCTTGAAGAAAACAACATATGAACTGTACAAGGGAAAGAAGCTGAAGATCAGTCACTTCAGGACATTCGGATGTCCATGTTTCATCCACAACAATGGCAAAAGAGACATTGGTAAGTTAGATGCAAAATCAGATGATGGTATGTTCATGAGGTATTCTTTTAAACCTAAAGGCTATAGAGTATTTAATAAGTGTACTTTATTAATTGAACAATCAGTACACATCATTTTTGATGAAACTAACCCTTCCTTGAGAGAGAAAGAAGATAGTGATATTGATGATGCAGAAGAATTTTCCAAGAAATTAAAGAATACATCTATTGAGGACAAGGAAGATCCACCTCTAGAAGACCTGCAACAAAAGGATATTTTACATGAAAATCTTTCAAAGGAATGGAGATATAAGAAAGATCACCCACTAGAAAACATCATTGGTGATCCATCTGTAGGGGTAAGGACAAGAGGTAATGTAATTCCATGTGATTATTTAGCTTTTGTCTCGCAAATAGAGCTTAGGACAGTTAATGAAGCTCTCACTGATGAATCTTAGATTTTGGCCATGCAAGATGAACTTAATCAGTTCAAGAGAAACCATGTATGGTCACTTGTTCCTAGACCATCAGATCATCCAGTGATTGGCACCAAATGAGTGTTCAAAAATAAATTGAATGAAGCTGGTGTGATTATAAGAAACAAAGCCCGATTGGTAGCTCAAGGCTATTCCCAAGAGGAAGGCATAGATTTTGATGAAACCTATGCACATGTAGCTAGACTTGAGGCTATTAGGATTCTACTTGCATATGCATCTGCATTAAACTTGAAGCTATTTCAAATGGATGTTAAATCAGCCTTTCTAAATGGTTTTATTAAGGAGGAAGTTTATGTAGAACAGCCTCCAGGTTTTGATGACATTGATTTTCCGAATCATGTATTTAAGTTTCACAAAGCATTATATGGATTAAAACAAGCACCAAGAGCATGATATGAACTTTTAAGTGCATTTCTATTAAACTATGGTTTCATTAGAGGTCAAGTAGATAGTACACTATTTGTTAAGTCTAAAGTCAAACATATTTTGCTTGTTCAAATATATGTTGATGATATAATATTTGGTTCAACTGATGAATCCCTTTGCAAGTATTTTGAAAAGCTCATGCAGGGAGAATTCGAGATGAGCATGATCAACTACTTCCTTGGATTGCAAATCAAATAAGGAAAGGAAGGAACTCACATCTGTCAATCCAAGTACACCAAGGAGTTGCTAAAGAAATTTGGATTCGAAAATAGCAAGCCACTGTCAACGCCTATGAGCACATCAACAAGAATGGACAGTGATAAGGATGGTAAGAAAGTAGACCAAAAGATCTACAGAGGTATGATAGGTTCACTACTATATTTAACTGCCAGTAGACCTGACATACTGTTTAGTGTATGCATGTGTGCTAGGTATCAGACTGACCCTAAAGAATCTCATTTAATTAGTGTCAAGAGAAATTTTAGATATTTAGCTAAAACCCATAATTTAGGTTTATGGTATCCAAAATCATGTGAAATAAATTTAGTAGGATACTCTGATGCTGACTACGCTAGATGCAAAATAGATAGAAAAAGCACCAACGGCTGTTGTCAATTTCTTGCAGGATGCCTGATATTATGGTCCTCAAGGAAGCAAAATTCAGTAGCATTGTCTACAGTTGAAGCTAAGTACGTGGCTGCTGGAAGTTGTTGTACACAACTCCTATGGATTAAGCAACAACTTGAGGATTATGGACTCCAGATCAAGACAATTCCCATATTATGCGACAACACCAGTGCAATAAATCTAACCAAGAATCTAGTACATCATTCAAGTACTAAGCACATTGAGGTTGGATATCAATTTATTCATGATCATGTAGCTAATGGTAACATAGATATTTCTTTCATTGATACTAATAATCAGTTAGCAGATATCTTCACAAAGGCCTTACCTGAAGAGAGATTTACTTCTCTTAGAAGGGAATTAGGCATGTGTAAATTGTGAAAGAATCATCTGTATAAAACTGAGATATTAATATTTAGAATATCAATTATTTTTCCTCCTTGAATTTAAGCAAAATTCCAATTGTTGTCTGCTTGTTTAAATATCCTTGACGGTTCAAATTTTTAAAAGGACTTATTTGTCTCGAACTAGTCAGTTTGTCATTTTCTGCCATCATGTCGCCTTCGTTTTCGAAAAGTCTCTTTATCTTTAATTTATATATCTCGAAATCTATGTGGCAACGATTCACATCCCGCCTTCATCTCCATCTACCTGCCTGAGGAGATACCCTATCGACTCCGGCATCGACTCCCTGAGATTTCAAGCTTTCAACTGCTTCCCGCCAGAAATTTCTTGAGGGTTTCTGTTCCAATCCTCTTTCCAATCCTCCAGAAACCTTTCTCGTTCAACTTCATGGCATCTTCCGGTGTTTTTGGGAGCGTCGGGGGCTACGGAACTGAGTTCCTGTCATCAGAGCAGTAGGAAAGATTTACCACCGTGAAGACGAAGCTCTGTGGAAATAAAGCTGTGAATATTGCAGATTTGGAGAAATATCAGATGTACAACATCGTGGCAACCATGGATAGGATGAAATGGATATAAATCGCAACCTTCTCTGAGGTAAGCTATCCAGATTTGGTGAAGGCTTTCTTCGTTTGTTTGAGGACTGAGGAGGATGGATCCTTGACTTCCTCTGTCAAAGGAATCCCAATAAGAATCACTTATGATCTTTTGAAGTCCTTATTTAGAGTTTGCACCACCGGTCACAGTGGGGTTCACACTGTCGACACCCAGATAAAGGGGCTAGGTATTATTGGTCCCGAGTTCAAGCTGAAGGATGGAAAGTTGGATATTAACCAGATGAATGCATTCAATCCCTTACTGCATTTTATTGTTTGTCAAATCTTGGTTCCGAGGAGTGCTACCTTCTCAACCTGCACTAAAGCAGATTCGGACATGATGTTCTGGGCCATCCAGAACCAGGAGATAAATATGGCCGAGGTCATCTTGGAGTGAATGAGGTTTGCCCATGCTCAGATTTGGGACACGAAGAGCAAACTAAATGTGTCCCTACCTTATGCCCATCTGCTCACCAAGATCTTTAAACATTTTGGCATTAATCTGTCTGGAGCAGTTGTAGAGAAAATGGGGCAGTCAATCCACAACAGAAAGGTAAGGAAGAGCGGGTTTTCAGTTGCAAATGGTGTATGGACAAAGACTTCTATGGCTGAGGGTGAGGCCATTATTGTAGAAGCCCAAGAAGTCTAGGAAGAAGTAGGAGAAGCAGCTGTAGCAGCAGAAGTCCCAATGATTCAAGACGAATCAGCAGCAGCAGCACCAACAGCAGTACCAGCAGAGGAAGCTAGAGTAGCAGTACCAAGTATTCTAGAACAGCAGGAATAGATTCCCTCTGTTTCGGAGGAACTAGAAGCAGCATCAGCAGATGTTAAGGTCAATGCAGCAGCCAGCAGAATTGAGGATCTCTTGCCTGAGCAGATTGAGCTCATTGAGCAATGTTCAGAAGTTGTTCCTCCTCCTTCCCGAGTAGCCTTAGTACTCAGGGATGTACTGGACTCCATCCAAAGCACTCTAGGGGAGCCAGTAATTAGTGATGATCAAGTAGCAGAAGCTGTGGCATCAGGCCACATTGCAGAAAAAGTAATGGAGGAAGCTCCCAGTCAGGGGGAGCAAGTAGTTGCTCATGAAAGTGTAACATTGGAAGATGCTCCTATTGAGGGGGAGCAATCTATTGATGAGGAGGCAGCTCCTCAGGGGGAGCACATTGAAAGTGTCCCTATGAATAATGAAGAGCATGTTGAATTCGAGGAGCCCATTGCAAGGGCACATAACAAAAGTAAAAGAGTAGCACATAGGAAGCCAAAAGAGAAGTAGCTGAAGATTCAGTTGAAGCCCATTATTAAAAGGCTGAATGAGCAAGGCAAGACTCTCTAATCTCTGCAGTCTGATATTCAGTATATCCTTATTAGCCAGACCTCAGCAACAAATGAGATTGGAGCTGTGTCCACTGAGGTACATAACTTGAGAGATGAATTTAAAATGTTCAAGCAATTATGCAGATGGATGAAAGGTGAGTTTGACAGTGTCAAGAAGCTTATCTCTTCCATGGTGCAATCCACCTCTGCCCCTCCAGCTCACTCTCCTTCTGAACCGGTGAGTAGTTCAGGGCCAAGGCCAACAAAAGAAAATGCAGGGCCATCAGGGCCAAGGCCAGAAGAAGAAAATGCAGGGCCATCAGGGCAAGGCCAGAAGAAGAAAATGCAGGGCCATCAGGGACAATTGTAGTAGAACCAGCTGAGCAACAAGCTGTTGAGAATGAAGCACATGTTGCTAAAGCCGTAAAGTCTGGGCCAGCAGGGCCATCTGAGGTTATGGTTGAGCCACCATGGCCAATGATCTCCGAGGGTGTGAATCCAAGAGTAGAAGAGCCTGTAGCTGCTCTCGAAGCCCCTGAGTCTTCATCTCTTGCAACACCAGCCCCTACTTCACCACCTTCTTCATCCACAGCACCTCCAACACCCATCACCTTCAAACAACCAATGCCTCACACCATCTCTTCCCCAACTTCTTTTCAATCTCAATCCTCTCCTTCTCCTGCCACCTCTACATCCATTCCACCACCTCCTATTCCTGATGACCCTCCACCCTCATCATTAGCTGGAGCCTCATCTTCCTCTGGCCTTTCTTTAGATGGACCATCCATCACACCTTCTTCTACCCATCAATCATTTCTCCATCCTCCTACTCCTCCTTCCTTTGTCACCTTTATTCCTGAAGGTGCTCAACTCAAAAGTCCATTTCTAGAAAATTTTAAGGATGAGTTGGAAATCACCAACATCCGTTCAGTTCTTGAAGTTGCCTCTCATATCCACAGGACTGACTCTTCTAGTCCTGTCTCAAAAAAGAGGAAACTCTCCACTACTCTTGCTCTCCCCACCGAACCTAAATTTTCTCCTCTTTGGTTTTCCCTCACTATTGAAAATTGAAGGAAACCACTCTATCGAGAATATCTCCAAAAATATATTCTTGCCACCATTTTTAGTGTTCCTTTTCTAAATCGCACCAATCACCTCAATGTTGTCCTTCCCTACAACCACTTCTCAAAAGCTGATCAATCCAAAATCTTCAAAATGACTGAATACAAATCTGAAGATCAATGGGCTAAAGGGCACTCGGCTCTCTACATGAAATATCTTCTTGCAAAATCACATAGGTTTCCACCCAGGGACTCTCCACTAACTCTCTCTGAGTGGTTTGTCATTCATCATAAATCCCTCTGGGCACCTTTTATTCAAAAGGAAGTGAAGCTCATCAGGTACTTCCAATTATTCAATAATTATCGGTATCTTCATAAGTTACCTGATATTTAGTTGGGACAGTTCTAGGGAGCCGTTGCTTCATTAAAAACTGAAAATCCAGTCAACTGCTCTTTCAAAGTGGATTTCGCCACCCTGAAAATTCCAAACTCTGTTTCTTTCTAAGCTGCACTCCTTGGTCATGGACTCCTCAGTTGGTCCTGTCATTTTTAAGAGATTTGCTCGAGTCATGGGTAGGATATCAGCTTAACAGGGTCGACTTCCCTCCTTCCAAAGGTTTATCTTCAGAGAATTTCACCTAGGCCATATTTCCTCTAAAGTCCTTGCTCCTCTGCTATCAGAATGTGAAAGGCTTTCTCCCACGGACTGGGAAAAGCACTACAACCAGTCAGCTCTTTAATTGGAAGCCTTAAATAGCTCCCTGTTTTAGGCCGGCAAGCCTACTCTCACAGCTGAAGCCTTCTTGGACCTGAATTCTATCAATTTGGTTCAGGACCCTTATCGTCAGTGGGTCTAGCGGTACAAGCTGTTCTTGGACTTGATGAAAGATCTTCTGCAGCATAAGTTATACTATCCTATCAAGATCAATCAATTTCTTCGGTTCGCCAGCTTTGATTCATTCAATACCTACAAACATTCACTTGGCACCGATGAATATGGCAGTTTTCTGCATACTCAGCGACAGCTTCATATTCAAAGGATGTTACCTGACATGGGACCATCATACTCCATATCTTCTGGGGGTTTTCAGGCTTATTTTGTGGAGCATGAACGACAGGCCTTGCCCATTATTCGTCGGCACACCTCTCTCTTGTCTCCTGCTTTCTACATTGATGTACCTCCTCAGGGAAACTAAATATATCTCTCTTGTTTTCTCACTATTTTTCTCTCTGTCTTTATCACCTTGTGGTTTCTTTTTGCTTAATGACAAAAAAGGGGGAGAAATATAGTACTTCTGAAATATATCTCTTATATTTCCGCAATTTTGTTTAGATTTATTTCAGATCATCTATGCTTATTGTTAAGTTTTGTCATCACCAAAAAGGGGGAGATTGATGATCATTTTATCCCCATATAATTTAAATTAATTATATATTTATTTTGGTGATTAACAAAACTATAATAAAGTTTAATCTAACATATTTTCTATGAGATTTGAGTACAGGAAATGAAACAAGAAATATCAAGCTAAATGGGTAAGTCTTATTTACTATGTAGCAATGTAAGTTCAAAGCATGAAATTTCTCTAAGTACACATCGATTTTCTGTATGCTATAATGACTTCCTCCGCAATCATAACGATTTCAATAGATTCACAACAATTTCTTAAGTGAGAACAACGATTTGCACTCACAACGATTTGGTCTTCGCATCGATTTCTTAAGTGAGAACAACGATTTGCACTCACAACGATTTGGTCTTCGCATCGATTTCTTAAGTGAGAACAACGATTTGTTAAGTGAGAACAACGATTTGCTCTCACAACGATTTGGTCTTCGCATCGATTTCTTAAGTGAGAACAACGATTTGCTGTCACAATGATTTGGTCTTCACATTGATTTGTTAAGTGAGAACAACGATTTACTCTCACAACGATTTCTTAAGTGAGAACAACGATTTGCTCTCACAAGGATTTGGTCTTCGCATCGATTTCTTAAGTGAGAACAACGATTTGCTCTCATAACGATTTCTTAAGTGAGAACAACGATTTGATCTCACAACGATTTGGTCTTCGCATCGATTTCTTAAGTAAGAACAACGATTTGCTCTCATAACGATTTCTTAAGTAAGAACAATGATTCGCTCTCACATCGATTTCCTAAGTGAAACAACGATTTTCCTATACCGTCATAACGATTTGCCTATACCGTCATAACGATTTGATCCTTGTAACGATTCGATAAGTTACACAATGACTTTGTCACTGTAACGATTCTCTTAGTTACATAACGACTTAGTCTCCGTAACGATTCGATATAGCAAACAATGATTTGCTCACATCGTTTTGTCTCTGACAACTTGCTAATAACGATTTGCTTATGGAGTCATAACGATTTGTCAATATATCGATTTGTATATGCATCGGTTTGCTTATAAGTGCACAACGATTTACATGGATAACGACTCCGTTGCATAACGATTTCATAAGTCATGCATGTAACGATTCCATTAATTATAACGATTTGATACTTGAACTCATTTCAGAGTTCGTTGAAAAGTCAAAGTCTTCACGTATATATTTCTGACAACCATGCATTTATTATGACTGAACGTATCACTGCAGTATATGCAAAACGATATCTTCTATTTCCATGCTTACACTATAAACATCTTTTTAGAAGAACAGAATGGCAATCTAACATTGACTCACAACAAGAGACAACCTAGCTGTCTATTGTTTTAGCATTTAATGTGTGCAGATCTCTGACAGCGCACCTCAATACAACGTTAGACAACATGGAAGATAACGGATATCAGAGAAGATTCTGTTGCGTGCATGGAAAGCTAAAGAATGTTCTATAGTGGCATGCAGTCTAACGTCAACAAAAGCTTAGAGACAACGGGCTCTTCAACGTTCAAATTTCAAATAGAAGATATATAAAGAAGACTGATGCTACAGAAGAAGACACCTTGAACATAGAAACAAAGCTTTCAATGATTTTTTCAAGTCTTCTGTGAGAAAACTGAAGAGCCAAGTTTTTCACTCACATCTATTCTAGCTCTTGCTCTCTGAGATTAGTGAAGATCCTGATGATCAGTCTATCCCCATGAAATGTCAAGTCATTACATATTTATTTTGGTGATTAACAAAACCCTGTCAAAGTCTTCTAACAAATATTCTATAAGTTTTTGAGCACAGGAAAAATCTCAAGGAAAATCAAGCATATTTGGTCAGTATTAATCCTCTGTAGAAATATCAATACCGAGTTGTAATTTCTCTAAGTCCACATCGACTTCTATTGAAAACCAACGATTCTTTAAGTCATCGCATCGATTTCTTAAGACCTCGTAACGATTTGCTCATCGCAACGATTCTTTAAGTCATCACATCGATTTCTTAAGACCTCATAACGATTTGCTCATCGCAACGATTCCTTAAGACATCACATCGATTTCTTAAGTCCTCGTAATGATTTGCTCATCGCAATGATTCTTTACGTCATCGCATCGATTTCTTAAGTCCTCGTAACGATTTGCTCATCGCAACGATTCTTTAAGTCATCGCATCGATTTCTTAAGACTTCGTATCGATTTGCTTTCTGCAACGATTTCTTAAGTGTTCATAAAGATTTCTTTATTGAACACAACGACTTACTTTCCATAACGATTTCTTCAGTGAATATAACGATTTCATAAGTCATGCGTGAATCGACTTCTTTAGAACTAATAACGATTTGCTTTGCGCATCAATTTCTTTAGAGCTCAAAACTATTTGCTTCGAGCCTCAATTTCTTTAGAGCTCATAACGATTTGCTTCGCGCATTGACTTCTTTAGAACTCATAACGATTTGCTTTGCGCAACGATTTCTTAAGTGTTCATAACGATTTCCTTAATGAACACAAGGATTTGCCTTCTACAACGATTTCTATATTGATCACAACGATTTGTTTATATCGTCTTGATCATAACAATTCTTTTGTAGTAACTTAACGATTTGATTTGGCGGTTAGTACATAACGATTTCATAAGTCATGAATGCATCGATTTTATAACGACTTGATATTTAACAGCGTTGAATAGTCAAAGTCTTCGCACATATCTTTTCTGACATCTGTGCATGTAATGAAGACTGATCGTATCTCTGCATGCATGCAGACGATATCTTCTATTATCGTGCTTACTCTGTGTGCATCCTTTAGAACAACAATTTGGCATTACTATTTCTGTGATTATTTGTTCTAACGTTGACTGACATCAGAGATAGCTTAGCTATCCACCATTTAAGCTTGAAATATGTGCAGATCTCTGACGACATTTCATCTTACAACGTTGGACGAAAAAAAGGAAAAGGATAATACAAAAAAGTTTGGCGTGCACAAATAGATAAAAGACCGTTGATTAAAGCTTCCAAGGACCATTCAGTCTAACATCCACCAAACTAGAGACAACGGATACTTCAACGAATACATTTCAAATTGGAGATATAAATTCGAGAAAGAATTTCCAGAAGATCAAGCGAAGAATATATATACAACAATAGAACGCAAGTAATTCAAATTTTTCTGTGAGAATCCTAGAGCCAAGCATCCCACTCAAAATTGTCTCAAGCTCTTTGCTCTCTGTGCTGTATTAGAAATTCCAAGAGAGCCTATGTAGTTCTGAGAGAGTGCTCTGTTAGATCTCTTGCTCTCAGGGCTATTAGCTTCAGATTACTACTTACAAAAGCTTGATCTAGGGGCTTACTTTTCCTGCTTAATGATTGCTGGTTGTTTCCCTTCTGTTGTGAAGGAAGACCTGGGGATCCAGGGTGTTGTTTTTCCCTTCTGTAGTGAAGGATTACCTGGTGGGGTATCCAAGGTGTTGTAACTCCCTTCGTGTGAAGGAAGACAAGCTGAGCTGGGTGTTGTAGTGTCCATAGGGGGACTGTACCCTTGTTAGTGGAATCATGAGTTATTGCTTAGAGACTAGACGTAGGACTCCTAAGGAGAGGAGGTCTGAACTAGGATAATTCCTTGTGTTGTGTGATTGATTTCTTGTGTGTTTGTTGTTTATACTAACATTCACTAACCTTCATCGAAGAACATCTTTGTGTGAATGTTTTAAGTACAGGTATTGGCTAAGTAATTTTTTTAAAGACCCATTCCCCCCCCCTCTGGGCTCGTCAACTGGGCAACAAGTGGTATCAGAGCGAGTCTCTTCGACAAAGAAGAAGATCTAACGATCTAAAGAGTAAAGATTCTTGGGAGCCAAAGGTCACTTCGAAGGAAAGTCAGTCAACCGACCACCATTGTTCGATGGAGAAGATTACACTTATTAGAAAACCAGAATGGAATACTTTCTGCAAGGTCACGATTATCAGATATTGTCTATAGTAGAAGAAGGCGATCTCTTGGTCACAAATGAGAAGGCTCAGTGGACAAATTATGACAAGAAGAAGATCTCCTTGAACTGTAAAGCTAAGAGTATTCTGTGCTGTGCCCTAAGAAAGAAAGAATTCAACAGAGTTTCAGCCTGCAAATCTGCAATGGAGATGTGGGAAAAGCTCAGAATTACTTATGAAGGCACAGACAAAGTGAAGGAGACAAGAATTGACATTCTTGTAACGCAATATGAAAGATTCCAGATGCAACGAGGTGAGTCCATAACCCAGATGTTCAGTAGATTTACAGATATCACAAATGGGTTAGCTGGACTAGGAAAGACTTATGAAATGGGAGATATGGTCAGGAAGATCCTTAGGTCTCTACTATCCTCATGGACCCTAAAGGTAACGGCCATTAAGGAAGCCAATGATCTAAAAAGGATGTCTTTGCAAAAGCTTGTTGGGTCCCTTATGGCCCATGAGATAAATATGGAGAGACTGGGAGAGTCCTCGAGTAAGAAGAAGCACTCAAATGCTTTGAAAGTTGAAAAAGAGTCATCAGAAGCAAGCTCAGATGATGGTGAAAGCATTGAGGATAGCGAAAATGAAGAAGCAATGCTATCAAGAAGATTGCAACAAATCTTAGCTAAGAAGAATAAGTTTCAATCTGACAGAAGGTTCTTCAAGAAAAATAAAGAGTTTAAGAACCCAGAAGGAAAGAATCTGAAGAAAGGAGAACCGATATGTTATGAGTGCAAGAAGCCTGGACATATCAAGGCAGAATGTCCAAAGCTTAAGAAAGATGAAAACAAGAAGAAAGATAACTTCATAAAATTTAAGAAATACAAAAAGAAGGCAATGGCAGCCGCATGGGAGAACAGCAGCGACTCAGACAGTGAGTCAAGCTCGAGCAGTGATGAAGAAGAAGCCAACTTGGCTTTTATGGCAAATACAGAAGAAAAGATAACTTCTGACTCCTCTTTCGATTCATGTAATGATTCAGATTTGGATAACTTAGAAGAAGCTTTCAACGAGTTATACAACAAATATAGAGAAGTAACTAAACTGTTAAAAGCAAATAAGAAGAATACTGCTTGTTTAGAAAACACTAATTCAGACCTAAAAATAGAAAATATGGAACTAGAAAGGCAAATAACTGAACTTAAGAGAAGAAATGAACTATTATGTGAAGATCTAAAAGATAAGAATAAACAAATAATTAAACTTGAAAAACAAGCAGGCTCAGACGAATTGAAAATAGAAATTAATACATTAACAGAAGAAAATAAAAAGTTATCTAGCACATTAGAAAAATTTACGAATGGTAAAAACTCCTTAATATTAAAAGGTGCTAGAAGATCAGGTAAGAAGAAGAATGGATTAGGTTATACACCCCCAGATAAGGCAGTGGATGTTGTAGATCTTGAGAAGAATCAGATGCATAGTATAGTGGATGGACAGAATGAAGTGGACTGGAATTGCAACCCTTTCAGAGGTAAGCTACCCGGACCTTGTAAAGGCGTTTTATGTCTGTTTGAAGTCAGAGGCAGATGGGTCTTTGATATCTTCTGTCAAAGGTACCCAAATCAGAATAGATCATGATTTGTTTAAGTCTTTGTTTGGTATGTCTACATCTGGGCACAGTGGGATCCACACATAGGATACCCTAGTTAAGGGACTTGGGATTGTTGGTCCCGAATATAAGTTAAAAGATGGGAAACTGGATATAAACCAGTTGAATGCCATCAATCGTCTTCTTCACTTCATAGTTTGTCAGATATTAGTCCCTAGAAGTGCCACATTCTCAACTTGCACCAAGGCAGACTCAGATGTGATGTATTGGGCCATTCAGAACAAAGAGATTAATATGGCCAAGTTATGATAGAGAGGATGAAATTTGCCCAAGATCAAATTTGGGATACTAAGAGCAAGCTGAATGTATCTATGCCCTATGCCCACTTGCTCACCAAGATTTTCAGACATTTTGGCGTGAACTTGTCTGGAGTAGTAGTTGAGAAGATGGGGCCAAGCAATTAGGTCCAGAAATCTGAGAAAAAGTGGTTTCTCAGTCGTCAATGGAGTATGGACCAAGAACTCTATGGCTGAGGGTGAAACCATAATCGGCGAACCCCAAGAAGCTCAGCAAGGAGTAGTAGCTGATATAGCAGAACCAGTAGCAGCAGTAGTAGAACCAGAGGAACCAGCAGCAGAAGCACCAGCTGAAATTACAGAGGTAGCAGACAAGGTACCAGAAGCATCAACTTCACCTGCAGTAGCAATGGAATGAGAAGGTGCAGTGGAAGCCTCAGTAGCTCCTACAGAGGTAATAATGGAAGAAACTAGTAGAAGAATCAAGGACATTCCTCCTGAGACCATTATTCCTATTAGATCAATATTAGATGATCCTCTACCCTCTTCCAGGGTAGCTTCAGTGCTTCGAGATGTCCTAGTTTCCATTCAAAGTACTCCAGTTATTCCAGAAGGTAATGGCAGCACTGTAGAAGAGGCTGTGACATCTGGCCACCTGGAAGATACTGTGTTGGAAGATGCTCCCATTCAGGGGGAGCAAGAAAGAATTGCAGAAGATGCTCCCATTCAGGGGGAGCAAGAGATTGAGAAAGAAGCAGCATCATAGGGAGAACACACTGAAGATGTCCCTGTGAATGAAAGGCAAAATGCAGATCATGCTGAAGTTGAAAATCCAGTGGAAAAGAAAAGCAAGGAAAAGAGAATTGCTCACAGAAGGCCAAGGAAGATTCAGAGGAAGGTAAACCTAAAGCCCATCCTTAATCAGTTGGATGGTCAAAGCAAGACCCTGTGCTCTGTACAGTCAAACTTGGAGTCCATTAAAATGAGCCAGGCATCAACCTCCAAGAAATTTTCTCAGATTAGAAATGCAATGAAGTGGTTTAATAAGGAAATGGGGAGTATGAAATCCTTGATGTTTGAGATCCTGAAGGCGGTTGGAGCTCCAGCTCCTCCTCTGTCTCCCCCTCCTGGAGCTCAGAGAAATGAAGTAGATTCTCCTAGGCTTTCAGGGCCAATTGAGCAGGAGTCAGGACCATCAGGGTCATCAGTTCAAGTGTCAGGGCCACCAGGGTTGGTAGCAGCAGCAGAGGTTAGTGAGTCAGGGCCATCTGGGCCAGCTGAGCAGGTGCAAGTGTCATCAGGGCCAATGGAGTTAGAATATGTGCAGACTGTGGGTGAAGAAGAAGTTATGGCTTCTGAGTCCCCAACCCCTTCTTCCTCTCAAACCCCAGTTCCTCCATCACCACCTTCATCCTCTACAGCTCCACCTGCCCCTCAAACCTTCAAGAAACCTCAACCTAGACCCATCTCTTCACCAACACCTTTTCCATCTCACTCCATTTCCTCTCCTACCTCTTCAACACATATTCTTCCACCTCCACCCATCTTCGAGATCCCTCCGGCATCCTCTGCTGGAGCCTCCTCTTCCTCTGGTCCCTCCTCTAGACCAGCAGATGACCCCCTTTCTCTATCTGATTCTTTTCTTCATCCTTCTCCTCCACCCTCTTTCATTACTATAATCCCTGAGAATGCTCAACTTGAATCTCCTTTTCTTAAAAAAGTCAAGGATGAGTTTGAAGAAGCCATTCTTAGGTCTGTATTGAAAGTTGGGGATCATATTCATAGGGCAGACTCTTCTAGTTCTGCTCCTAAGAAGAGGAAAATTTCATCCACTTCCTCCCTTTCCTCTGACACTAAATATCCCCCTCTGTGGTTTTCTCTCACAGTGGACAACAAAAATAAACCACTGTATAGAGAATATCTTCAGAAGGTTGTTTTTGCCACCATCATCAACCTTCCCTTCCTCAATCTTACAGACCATTTAAATGTTGTTCTATCCTATACTCCTCTATCTAAAACTAAACAATCTAAACTTTTCTCTATTGCTCACTCCAAGTCTGAAGAGCAATGGGCCAAGGGGCACAAAGAGCTCTATAACAAATTTCTTCTAGCTAGATCTGCCAGATTCCCTCCAAGGGACCATTCTCTGACTTTATCAGAATGGTTCCAAATCCACCATAAACATTCTTGGGGCCCATTCATTCAGAAGGAGATCAAGATGGTCAGGCACTTCCTGCTGTTCAACAATTTTAGATATGTCCATCATCTCCCAGAAGTTCAGTTGGGCCAGTTCAAGCAGGCCATCACAGCTCTTACTATAGCTGAAGCCCACATAGAAGCTGTCGAAATTGATTTTGCTTCCCTTCAACTGCCAGAGGAGATCTCTCTTCCCCAAATTCACTTGCTAGTCATGGAATCCTCTGTTGGGTCTATCATTTTTGAATGTTTTGCCAGGGTTATGGGAAGAATTAAGGTACAGAAAGGCTTTCTGGTTGCATTTCATAGATTTCTCTTTAGAGAATATCACCAGGGCCATGTCAGTACTGAGGTTCTTGCACCCATCCTGTCAGAATGTGAGTGGTTGACTTCCTCAGAATGGACCAGATTTTACCCCCTTTCTGCTCAACAGTTGTCTGATCTGAATGAAGCTCAAGCCAGGGAAGGTAAACCTCAAGTTTCTCCAGCTACCTTTTTTGGACATGAACTTCATTCACCTGGTAAATGATCCCCTTAAGACTTGCGTTGAAAGGTACAAGGTTTTTGTAGCCATGCGCCAAGCCCTGAGGCAGAAGCAAAACTTCTACCCTATCTCTATGGATCGGTTCCTTGCTTGTGCCAGCTTTGGGACAGTCCTCTTTCTCAAGATGTCCATGGATACGGGCTCCTATGCTGATTTCCTTGACCAGCAGTTAACTCCTCATCTCCGCAGGATGGCTCCCTCCATGGGACCAACCTACTCTTTAGCTCCTGGAGTGTTCAAGTTGTTTTTTGAAGAGCAGAAAGAACAGGCATGGGAAACCATTTCTCATTTAGCCTCTCTTTTGTCTCCTGCTTATTATCTACCTGTACCTCCTCCGAATTAATCAATACTTTTTGTTTGCGTGCCCTTCAATCTTTTCTCTTCTTCTTTGTCTCTGCTTATTTTTTTTGCTTAATGACAAAAAGGGGGAGAAAAATATTTTTCTAAAATACATTCCGCAAATATCTAGATTTTTATTCATGCTTTTGTTAGGTTTTGTCATCACCAAAAAGGGGGAGATTGATGATCAGTCTATCCCCATGAAATGTCAATTCATTACATATTTATTTTGGTGATTAATAAAACCCTGTCAAAGTCTTCTAACAAATATTCTATAAGTTTTTGAGCACAGGAAAAATCTCAAGGAAAATCAAGCATATTTGGTAAGTATTAATCCTCTATAGAAATATCAATACCAAGTTGTAATTTCTCTAAGTCAACATTGACTTCTATTGAAAACCAACGATTCTTTAAGTCATCGCATCGATTTCTTAGGACCTTGTAACGATTTGCTCATCGCAACGATTCTTTAAGTCATCACATCGATTTCTTAAGACCTCGTAACGATTTGCTCATCGCAACGATTCTTTAAGTCATCGCATCGATTTCTTAAGACCTTGTAACGATTTGCTCATCGCAATGATTCCTTAAGACATCACATCGATTTCTTAAGACCTCATAACGATTTGCTCATCGCAAGGATTCGTTAAGTCATCGCATCAATTTCTTAAGACCTCGTAACGATTTGCTCATTGCAACGATTATTTAAGTCATCGCATCGATTTCTTAATACCTCGTAACGATTTGCTCATCCCAACGATTCTTTAAGTCATCGCATCGATTTCTTAAGACTTCGTATCGATTTGCTTTCTGCAATGATTTCTTAAGTGTTCATAATGATTTCTTTATTGAACACAACGACTTACTTTCCATAACGATTTCTTCAGTGAATATAACGATTTCATAAGTCATGCGTGAATCGACTTCTTTAGAACTAATAACGATTTACTTCGCACATCAATTTCATTAGAGCTCATAACGATTTGCTTCGCGCATCGATTTCTTTAGAGCTCATAATGATTTGCTTCGCGCATCGACTTCTTTAGAACTCATAACGATTTGCTTTGCGCAACGATTTCTTAAGTGTTCATAATGATTTCCTTAATGAACACAACGATTTGCCTTCTACAACGTTTTCTTTATTGATCACAATGATTTGTTTATATCGTCTTGATCATAACGATTCTTTTGTAGTAACTTAACGATTTGATTTGGCGGTTAGTACATAACGATTTCATAAGTCATGAATGCATCGATTTTATAACGACTTGATATTTAACAGCGTTGAATAGTCAAAGTCTTCGAACATATCTTTTCTAACATCTGTGCATGTAATGAAGACTGATCGTATCTCTGCATGCATGCAGACGATATCTTCCATTATCGTGCTTACTCTGTGTGCATCCTTTAGAACAACAATTTCGCATTACTAATTCTGTGATTATTTGTTCTACCGTTGACTGACATCAGAGATAGCTTATGTGCAGATCTCTGACGACATTTCATCTTGCTCTCAGGACTGATCTCTGTGCTGTATTAGAAATTCCAAGAGAGCCTGTGTAGTTCTAAGAGAGTGCTCTCTTAGATCTCTTGCTCTCAGGGCTATTAGCTTCAGATCACTGCTTGTAAAAGCTTGATCTAGGGGCTTGCTTTTCTTGCTTAATGTTTCCTGGTTGTTTCCCTTCTATTTTGAAGGAAGACCTGGGGATCCAGGGTGTTGTTTTTCCCTTCTGTAGTGAAGGAAGACCTGGTGGGGTATCCAGGGTGTTGTAACTCCCTTCGTGTGAAGGAAGACCAGCTGAGCTGGGTGTTGTAGTGTCCATAGGGGGACTATACCCTTGTTAGTGGAATCCTGAGTTGTTGCTCAGGGACTGGACGTAGGACTCCTAAGGAGAGGAGGTCTGAACCAGGATAATTCCTTGTGTTGTGTGATTGATTTATCGTGTGTTTATTGTTTATACTAACCTTCATCGAAGAACATCTTTGTGTGAATGTTTTAAGTACATGTATTGGCTAAGTAATTTTTTTAAAGACCCATTCACCCCCCCCCCCTCTGGGCTCGTCAACTGGGCAACAGATCCTTGAGAGAGCCTCTTGTACTGAGAGAGATCAATTCTGCAACGACTTTCTTTCTCAGTCAGCTTCAGATCTAGCATTGTATAAGCTTGATCTAGGGGCTTGTTTTCATTTCCTCATTCCTGTGATCTTTCCCTTTGTGTTGAAGGAAGACCTGGGGGTTCCAGGGTGTGTGTTACCTTCACGTAGAAGGAAGACCTGGTGGTATCTAGGGTGTTGTAATTCCTCTTCAGGTTGTGAAGAGAAGACCAGCTGCGGCTGGGTGTGTAAGGGTCCATAAGGGGGACTGTACCCTTGGGTAGTGAAATCCTGAGATATTGCTCAGGGACTGGACGTAGGACTCCTAAGGAGAGAGGATCCAAACCAGGATAAATCCTTGTGTAGTGTGATTGCCTTTGTGTGTTTGCTGTTTATCTTTACTAACACTAACAAGTATTGAAGTGTGTTTTGTGTGACTGTTTTTGTGAACAGATTTTAGGTTCTCAATAATTTTAAGAATCACATTCACCCCCCCTCTGGGCTTGCTAGCTGGGAAACAAGGGTAACATCATAAGCGAAGGCTATGCTTACGATTTGTGAGTCTCTACTTATGGTGTTTTAACGTAAGCAAAGCCCGATTTTCTTATAGTCAGCCCCATCAAAAGTTTAATCACCACTATCAAGGCTTTGGTCAGTTTAACCTGCACAAAAGGAGAGGATTTTGCCTCCTCACAACCAACTCCAACAATTGAAAAAAGCTCTGATCAGCCTACCTTTGATCAGACACCTATTCAGTCACTGACCATAGCTTCATTTAATGCAACCTAGCTGGTCCCTCCACTTCACAAGCATCAGCAAAAGATGAATTTGATTTTGATATCAAGGTTGAAGAAGAGGTGTATGAGACCATTTTTATGGCTGATTACAAAGAATTTTACAAGCCGCATACATGGAAAGCTTCAGAGATTTTACCATATGAATCTGACACTCTTGAAGGTTACCCCTTATTCAGAGATGCCTTTGTGTTGCTCAAACAACACAAAACTTGTTACAGGGAGATGATGGAGTTAAACCAAAGATTGAAGTTTTGGAATTTGCCACTCTACACTTTTGAAGATTTTCTGAAGATGTTTCTAAAAGAAGGAAAATTATCTCATTATATTGTGAATGAAGCAAGGAAATTGGCAGGATCATTATCCAAATTAGAATGGGCAGAAAAGCATCCAGGGTTGGCACCCGAGTATATAGCTTACATGGGTTTATCAGAAATTAAAGAGCAAGATGATCTTTCATTTGCCATCTAGTTACTTAGAAAACACAACAGTGCCATGCAACATGATGTTGATTGGCGTGTTAACATAATTTTAAAGTATATGGAATTCAATAACCAGAGATCAAAATAAAAGACAGGTCAACTTACTTTTGTTGAATATAAAAAATATCTAGCATCAAAAGGGAAGAGGATCAAGTACATTGATATCTTTCCATCAATAGTCTGCCTCATTGATGTCGACGACCTGGAAGGAAGAGTACTTTTGAGGCAATATGATCAATTCAAAGCCAAAGAGCATTCAGAGAAAGGAAATGTTATTACACTTTTGGATTTTCTGCTCCTATGGTGTAAGAGAGGTAAGATAGATAGTATGAGAGTTAGACACTATCTTGCACAATCTGAGAGGTATATAGAAGAGCAATGGAGTGAATTCTTTAAGATCATATATGATGGATACTTGCAAGAGCTTGGAAATTCTGAAACCACTACAGTTGTTTATCCATTGAAAAGCTACATTTATGAAAGATATTTGGGGAGATTTGTTAGAATCAGTGAAGTGTGAAAGAGAAGGTATGATGTGCTGAAGAGACTGAATGCTTCCATTCAAAGTAATGAGTTAGGAGCTTGCATCACCTACAACCAGCTCCTTCGACTTGCCAAGATCAATCTCTAGGAATGTGGATTGAACTCAAATCCAATGGTGCAGTATGAAAATTTTCTAAAGATCAAGCAGACATCCTATCGGCTTCCTACTTTATCTTATCATGATTTTCACACCTCTCCACCCATGAAACTCAAAATTTACCTGGTTATAGATAATGTTTTTGGTCTGCCTCCTCCATCCACAAATGATCCTGAAACTAATCCATCTCTCACACCATACTTGATTGATTAATTTCTAACAAATAAACTCTTGTGTTGTATATATTTTCGATACTCTTTTCCATACATTCCCACTTCTATGTTTTTATTGCTACAATGATAGTCCTTTGATTTCTACATTATTATATGCTTTATTCTTTTTCAATGTGGACCCTTTTTGGCCATATTGACAAAAAGGGGGAGACATATAGTGTGATGCTCATTTCTATTCCTCATCATTTCTGGATTGAACGTTCACTAATGCATAACTATTACTGAAATAATACTTCAACTTTCATGCAATTTTGTGATGAACTAAATCAACACATTATTTTGTCAAATCAGCAGAAAGGGGGAGAATGTTGCACACCCTCTTTATGTTTTCGAAGATTAACAAAATAATGCATATTTAACAACATAAAGTATGTATAATGTTCATTTGGACTTATCATAGATGTTTGCTTACTAGAATAACCATGACCAAAGTGAAACCCAAAATAATCGATTATTTCATCAACATGTTACAAAATAACTGGTTAATTTGTTGGATAGATTAATCGATTATTTCTTGGTCACAAACAAAATAATCAATTATTCTGTATTCATAAAGAAATGGTTAGAAAATTCAATGGCATGACTATGTAATATTCATTTTCGTAAAAATATGCATGTATCACATAAATATATGCTTGTATGTCATATGGTGTAATACCCTAGCTTTTCGACTTTCTGTTTGGCTTCTGGGTGACTGGCTCCTAATGTGTCCAGGCTGGGTGATGAGTTAGTGAGGCATCGGGGTGGCCTAACGCGACAGTCATCCTTGTCGCGCCCTACTTTCTTGTCACCTTCTTGTCGCACCCAGTCAACGGGACACAGAAGTCTTCCGTGTCCTTGGTCGTCTGACATCTGTGAGGGTGGCAAGCATGTTAGCACAACTTGTCGGGTTGTCGTGGCGTCCCTAAGGGAAGCATGTTAGCACAACTTGCGTTGGAGTCGCGGTCGGTTGACCTATTGCGTTAAGGCTTTTAATTCTACGTGTCACCCTATCGCGACTTGGGTGCCGGAGGCTTAAGGCCTTGGTCGGAGACCCTTCTCCCTTTTTCTTCTCCCCCCTTTCCTCCCCTCCGGCGGGACCTCCACTTCCCTCTATTCTCTTTGTGTATTTAAGGTGAGGAGGAGGGTCGTGTTCGTGTTCCCAGTGTCATGGAGCTTGCGTGGAGCGAGGAGGAGGTGGCCATTCCGATGTGAAGGGCCCCCAATGGGTTTGTTTCTTCTTGAAATGTAGGGATTGCTTGTGCCCTTCTCGATTCAGGTGGATTGGGAGCTCTCGTGCTTTCTAGATAGTTTAAATAGCTTCTCCATGCTCCCCTCCCCTCGTGTGGTGTGTTTCTGGGTCATGGGTGGCCTGAGGATGGAGCATCTTGTAACATCCCTCCCTCTCTTATGTGACGGACGCTCTCGGCTGAGGTCACGACGCCTCAAGCCATCGCCTTCTGAAGGTGACGGAGGTGACCATCACGTTCTGGATAAGGACGCACCGGCCGCCCCTGTCGTGACTCAGCTCTAACAGCAACATGTATTTTTGTCGTCTTACTGTCGGGACGGTTGAGACACCTATTGTCACGCATGCATGAACGCGACATGCCAGTCTGTCGCGTTCATGATGTCAAGTTTCCATGCGTGATGCGTGGTGGGTTTGACAGTCAGGTCTGGTAAGCGCTTCCAGATCGCGACGTAGGTAACCGTTGCATTAGCTTTGCTAACATGATGGCCAGCTCATTCGCATTCTGAATGCCGAGGGTTTAAGTTTCTCAGGCCTGAGAACAGCCCCTTTCTTCTCCACTTCACTAGTTCTTCCCCCTTCTGAAACCTCTATGTGTTCTTGCTCCATGGAGAGCTTAGAGGAGAGGAATTGGATGGCTTGTGAAGGTAGGTGTGTTGGGTTGTCCTTGTATCCTTGGTGCTTCTTCTCCCCTCTTGCTATTCTTCTCATGTGTGGCATCCCTTCATGGCGTTGACCCTCTCCATCGAGTTGTAGGAGGACGTTCGTGGCTCGTGAACGACGTCCCCGTGGAGCATGGAGCGAGGAGGGTTGTATGCTTACGAGAAGGCCCCATTGGGGTGGTACTTCGATTTGAGGTAGGGACTCCATTGCCTTCCCCCTAGTTCTATCATGCTAGGGCCTCCAAACCCCCTTCTCCAAGCCTAGAGACCATGATAAGTTGTGCTTTGTGCATTATGGTTCAAGTGGCTTGCTTGAATGGTTCCATGATGCTTGAATTGTGCTTGGAAGGGGGCATGCTTGTTGAGGGTTTCATGATGTGCGTGTGAGGTTTTGAGTGTAGATCCTCTACCTTACCATCCATGGGTGTGAAGGAGGGTGGTTTAAGCTTCTTACATGCCTTTCTATCGTTCTCCATGCTCCCCTCCCCTTGTGCACACCGTTTATGTGGTTTTGCGGCCTTGTTGGAGGCCTCGGATGGCCTCGGCTGAGGTCGCGATGGGTTCCATGGTCGCGACCATGTCGTAACATGTCGCCCCATCGTGTTCCCTTGAATGTGCACCAGCACCCGTTGCGTTTCTAACCGCGACGGGTATGTGTGTTGTGTTCATAAGGCCATGTGTTGTGGTGATGGCTTTACCCATCGCATTGCTATTGCGACGGGGGTAGGAGTCGCCTTCTAGACTCGGGTCGCGACAGGCAGAGCTGTCGCGTTCTCGTCGCAGCGGACCCCTACGTCGCCTCTCTGACAGAGAGGGACTGGCGACCTGTTCAGACTTTCTGTTTCTGCTGCGACTCTGTCTTCTTGCCACCTATTGTAATATCCTCAATTCATAAACATCATGATTTACTTAGAAATATTTGTTTATGCGAACCAATTAATGCCCAATTACGGTAACTATTTTTTGGGATTTTTCTTGCTTACGTAATATAGGCAACCTAAGCTCATGTCATTGGGGGTTAAAGACCCTAAACATTCTTACCTTACGTGTAATTCTTGAAGCTTGCACGGTGAACGTGGCTATGGGTGGGAAAATGAGGTTTTTACCTCAACACCTGTAAGCCGACGTGATGTGCATACATGTGAGCTGAGGATTATAAAACCTCTCCTTCAAACATTCGTGGGGGTTTTTCCACTTCTATTCTTGCCCATTCCCTTGCTCCTGCTGCTGCTGTTGGGCAGTTGCTGCTGGAGCTACTGCTTATACTGATCTTATTATGGGTGTAGTTGCTGCAGTGGCTCCTGCTATTGCTACATCTGCAACCTTATGGAGCCCTTCCTTCTACTAGTTGTGGGCTCCTTTGTTAAGGAGAGGTGAAGGCTTCCATCTTCTTAAGTCAGGTAGGTTCCTTCCTACAGATCTTCTCCAATCTCCTACTTTCATGCTTGAAGTCTTTTCAATCGTTACAACTCATATTTCCTTGTCTATTCCATGTTATGTAGAATTCTTCTTCCTTTTGTTCCACTTTTGATTAGAGTTTTTAAGGATAATCTTTGATTTGGTATCATCTTTAACTTGAGTTCAGCAAGTCTATTGGAAGTATGAAATTATCCTTCTTCTTTCTTGTTCTTCAAGTCTTGAGTTATAGTTCATATTGTCAGTCGGTTTTTGACTATTTTAGAAAAAATGTTCTGTGTCTGTTGACAGACATGACTTGCCCGTCGACAGACACCTTTGTTCCAGAACTCAAAAACCCAAAAATATCAGTAGATGTCGACAGACAGTACCTATCTGTCGACAGGTGACAACCATTTGTCGACAGACACCTATAGCCTGTTGACAGCTAAGGGCTAGATTCCAGAATTCGGTTTTGGATACACCAATAGCTATCGATAGCCACCTTATGGCTGTCGACATCCACTAGTCTGTAATGTTAACATGAATCAACTTCACCCCAGTCAGAAGTGGTACATTCTTGTGATGTCCAAACCAATTGTCTTCCTTATTTTCTTGGACTCTAAACTACTTTACCACCAATTTGACTTACTTGATCATCAACCAAACCATCCTTGAAATTCCATTCCTACTATGCTCATGAGATGAAACTTATGATCTGAAGATAGTGTTCTCTTCAAAGAGGGAATTAGGATCACATGAGGTAGCACCTGTCACTTGTGGTCAATTGTGGGTGACAGTTTGTAAGTAAATCCAAGTCAGTGGTCTGATGATGGGGGGTAATAAACCCCGTTCTTGCGCAATGAACAAGATCTAAGGTGCTGGAATTGCCTAGGCAATGAGGATGTATTCACATTATATTATTAACCTCTTGAGAGCAGTATAATGCCTATCAAATTCATTTCCAAATTAAGTTACAATCTGAACTTGAAAGACATATATGACTTTTGTTCTGAAATTCGTTTGAGCCCGTTATGAAACCAAATTGGGGCTGTATGTTATGCTAAGTATCAAGTTCATGAGCAAATATATTTTGATCCATAAACACATTTTTACTAAATACTCATTTAGTTCTGCAATTGAAATTCCTATCTTTACATGCTCAAGTTTTATTAGACCAAAATTATGGATTTGGATTATGGCTTCTATTTTAACCCCAGACTTATTCTATGCCTAGCCAATTCCCATACATTTAACTCTTGAAGTTTAAACATTCAAAACTAAAGATATTGTCTTCTACAAAAGCCCTCATTCTAGAATTGATTGAAAGAATTACGCTTACTCTCACCTACTGAGTCCTCCGACTCATGCCTTTGTTTCCTCCAACCCTTTCAGATTGAAGGTAGATGCAAATTTCAGCTACAAATCACTTATAGTTCCGCTGCTGATCAAGAAGAAGAGCTTAACTTTTTAATTCCATAGAAATTTTGTTGTAATATAAAAGTCTAGAGAGAGGATGCTTGGTCTTATGTAAATGATGAACGTTGATACTAAGTTATTTTGTTAATATATAACACTTGTAAGGATGACTTTGTGAATGGTTTGCTAGTGTTGTATATTACACAGATTTGTTTGCCCATAATGAAGTTTGTCAATGTAACCCCTCTTCTGATCAAATGTTATGTGTTATGTTTTTGTGTGTTGTTGGATGAGGGTGTTACGGACGTGGTATCAGAGAACAGTTATAGGTAATAGACATCTTTGTGACCATTTTCACAAAGGAAATAAATAAAACACTTGTGTGAACATTTGTGTGTATTCTAGAATTCCTAAAGATTATTTTGTTCTTAAAATTCAAGTGGCTAGCATGAATTAATTGGATGTGTTTGATGGTATCTAGGAAATGGCAGACAAAGGGAAAGCTATCTACACAACTTGTGGGGATAGACTTGAGGAAATTGAGGAAGGTTCTAGGGAGTAAGTCCCCAATATTCTATCGACAAGTAACCCTCAAGAAGGAAGAGCTGGTACGTCTGATTTTGCTACTTTTATGCAGTCATTCCAGGGGTTAGTGCAGACTCTAATGAAGAATCAACAAGACATGAGTAGAGAATGAATTTCTGGAGCATCTCTATTAGAAAAATTTAAGAAGATGGGACCTCCAACCTTCAAAGGAAATAGTCAACCTGAGATTGTAGAAGGATGGGTTAGAGAGATGGAAAAGATATTTAAGTCCATTAGATGTGAAGAGGAGGGCAAGGTCACACTGGCAACTTATATGCTTCAGGATAGAGCAGATGAGTGGTGGCAATTTGTCATAAGGAATGCATTCAGAAACAGAGGGGATAACATTAGTTAGGAAGAATTCCTAAGAGAATTGTATGAGAAATACACCCCACCGCACATCAAGGATAGGAAAGAAGTGGAATTCTTGCAGTTGGACCAAAAAGATATGACTGTGGCAGCATATGAAACAAAATTTACTGAACTGGAAAAATATGCACCCCACATTTGTGATAATGAACTCAGAAGGGTAAAGAAATTTATGAGAGGATTGAAACCCAATGTGACGAGCAGGGTAGCTCCATTGGATCCCCAGAGCATGGCAGTGGCACTAAAGACTGCATTTATAGTGGAATCTGAATTTATAGAGTATATGAAAAACAAAGAAACTAATGGGGGTAAGAAGAAAAATCTATATACCAAGGAAACGAAAGGTCAGAAGCAAAAAATTGATTCAACCAAGCAGCAGGGAGAATAGAAAAAAGGTTGTCCTATGTGTTCAATGTGGAGGGAAACACCCAGGTGATGAATGCTAGAAAGTAGCAGGAAAATGTTTTGGATGTGGTCAGAAAGGACATAGGATTAAGGACTGTCCACTCAAAGCAGACCAGACAAGTTCACAAAAGTCACAACCCTACTTTCAGCAATCCCCAAAACAACCACCCAAAGGACCAAGTAGAGTTTTCGCTTTGACAAAAGAAGAAGCTCAAGACACCCCCACTGTGGCTGAAGGTATTCTCCTGACTGAAAATATGTATGCTAGAGTGTTATTTGACCCTGGAGCAACTCACTCTTTAATTTCTCAGATGTTTTTTAATTCTATATCTCAGAAATCAGAACAATTAGTGGAAGGTATGATACTTGATTGTCCTACTGGTCAAATAGCTATTCTTACCTCTGTCATCCCTGAAATAAACTTGAAAATAGGAGAGCATGAACTTAGAGCATATGTATATGTACTGGAAAACATGCAAGATTTTGATATAATACTGGGAATGGATTGGTTGGCAGAAAATCATGCATTACTAGATTGCCATAAGAAAGTTTTAACATTTAAAAGGTCGGGATTAGAAGATTTCAGCTATAGATGTCTGAGGATTAATGGAACCAAGAAGACTATATCAGCACTTAAAGCCATTAAATGGTTGAGAAATGGTTGTCAGGGCTATCTAGCAAGTGTAATGGCCATATCAAATGAGCATAAACAAATATCAGTCAAACATATTGATGTTGTGAAGGAATTTCCAGATGTTTTTCCAAGTGATCTATCTGGATTACCTCAAAGTAGGGAAATTGATTTTGCTATTGAACTTTTGCCTGGGACTATACCTATATCAATATACCCTTATAGAATGGCACCAGCCGAGTTGACAGAATTAAAGAAGCAGTTGCAAGACTTATTAGACAAAGGTTTTATTAGACCTAGTGTGTCACTATGGGGAGCTCCGATATTGTTTGTGAGAAAGAAAGATGGATCCCTCCGATTATGTATTGATTATAGGAAGTTGAATCAGGTCACAATAAAAAACAAATATCCACTACCTAGAATTCATGACTTATTTGATCAACTTCGGTCTGCCACAATATTCTCTAAGATAGATCTAAGGTCTAGGTATCATCAGTTGAGAGTTAAAGAAGACGACATTCCCAAAACAACATTCAGAACCAGATACAGACACCATGAGTTTTTAGTACTACCTTTTGGATTGACTAATGCACCTGCGGTATTCATGGACTTAATGAACAGGGTATTCCATCCATATTTGGACAATTTTGTGGTGGTATTTATAGATGATGTGTTGATCTATTCATCTAGTGAAGAAGAACACAAGGAACATTTGAGAATTGTACTACAAACCTTAAGGAATCATCAATTATATGCTAAATTAAGTAAATGTGAATTTGGCTCAAAGAAGTAAAATTTTTGGGCCATGTGATTTGTGGAAAAGGTGTGGCAGTAGACCCGAGTAAAGTTGAAGCAATTCTGAATTGGAAAAGACCCAAAAATTCATCAGAAATCTGAAGTTTCTTAGGATTAGCAGACTAATACAGGAGATTTATTGAAGGTTTTTCTTCAATAGCTACACCTTTGACTCAGTTAACCAGAAAAGAGATACCATTTGTATGGAATGAAAGGTGTGAGGCTAGTTTTCAGGAATTAAAAAGGAAGCTTACCACTGTACCAGTTCTTACTTTAGCTCAAGAATCACGAGGATTTATAGTGTATATAGATGCATCTCAAAGAGGAATTGGATGTGTTCTTATGCATCATGGGAAAGTGGTAGCATATGCTTCCAAACAATTAAAGGATCAGGAAAGGAATTATCCAACCCATGAGCTAGAGTAGGTAGCAGTTATACATGCTTTGAAGATTTGGCGCCACTATTTATATAAAGAACAATTTAAAGTTTATATTGACCATAAGAGTTTAAAGTACATATTTTCTTAGAAAGAACTGAATTTAAGACAAAGGAGATGGTTAGAATTTTTGAAGGATTATGATTTTACAGTGAATTACCATCTAGATAAAGCTAATGTGGTAGCTGATGCGTTGAGCAGAAAGAAATCAAGAGCACTACAATTACACTAATGATGGAAAGAAATGACAGATCTGATTGATTACTCACCAAGGTGTGGTGAGGAAAATTTGATACTGGTACAATTGACAGTAAGGTCAGTACTAGTAGATAAAATTGGTAAGGTTTAGAACCAAGATCAAAAACTAAAAGAGATGGTGAACAAACCAGGATACATCAGAGATAGTCAAGGGATAATCAAATTTCAAAATAGAATATGTATACTGGAAAATGAAGAAATAAAAAGAGAATTATTGAAAGAAGGACACAAATCTTAATATTCAATCCACCGTGGTAGCTCTAAAATGTATCAAATTATGAAAAAGTAATTTTGGTGGCATGGAATGAAAAAGGGCATGGCAGAATTTGTGAATATATGTTTAACACGTCAACAAATAAAAGCTGAGCACCAGAAGCCAGCAGAGCTTATGCAACTAAGTGAAATTCCAGTGTAGAAATGGGAGCAGATAACTATGGACTTTGTAATGGGTTTGCCAAAGACAAGGAAAAAGCATGATGCTATTTGCGTAATTGTGGATAGACTAACTAAATCAGCTCATTTTCTAGCAATTACAAAGACTCAATCGTTGAAAGATTTGGCTCAATTATATATAAAAAAAATAGTGAGACTTCATCGAATTCCCTTGTCAATTATTTCAGATAGAGATCCAAGGTTCACTGCTAGATTTTAGAAAAGTCTACAAGCAGCCATGGGTACACAATCAAGATTTAGTTTAGCATATCATCCAGAAACTGATGGCCAATCAGAAAGAACTATTAGAACACTAGAAGATATGCTGAGAGCCTGTAGTTTAGATTGGCGTGGCAGCTGCGATGATTACCTACCCTTAATTGAGTTTGCATACAATAATAGTTACCATACGAGTATTGGGATGGCACCATATGAGGCATTATATGGTAAACCCTGTAGATCACCCCTCTGCTGGGCAGAAGTGGGAGAAAAGAATCTCATTAGGCTAGAAATAATTCAGAACTGTTCAGAGAAAATTAAATTAATCAGGAAGAGATTACTAATAGCTCACGACAGATAGAAAAAGTATGCTGATAAGAGGAGGAGACCACTGGAGTTTAACGTAGGAGAGCATGTATTTCTAAAGGTCTTTCCAACCAAAGGTGTCATGAGATTTAGTAAGAAAGGAAAGCTCAGTCCAAGATATGTAGGACCTTTTGAAATATTGCAAAGAATAGGGGAAGTAGCATATCAATTAGCCCGACCACCCCCTTAGTCCAACATTCATAATGTGTTTCACATATCCATGTTGAGAAAATACATAATGGATCTCTCTCATATAATCAGCTATGAAGATGTGGAGGTACAGTTAGATTTAACAGTACAAGAGAAACCCGTAAAAATATTAGACAGGAAAGAACGAGTTCTCAGAAACAAAGCAGTTTCTATGGTGAAGATCCTATGGAAAAATGCACCTATCGAAGAAGAAACATAGGAATTAGAGTAAGAGATGAAAGAGAAGCATCCACAACTATTTGGTAAGTAAATTTTGTCAATTTCGAGGACGAATTTTATTTTAACAGGGGGAGGAATGTAATATCCTCAAATCATAAACATCATGATTTACTTAGAAATTTTTATTTATGCAAACCAATTACTCTTAAATTGAGATATTTAGGATTAAGAGTGTATTTAGGACACACTATCATACACCAGTACCACTTTCGGTCGTACGTACCCCGACAGGGCGACACTGTATTTTGATAATAGAATTTAATTCTGAGACCACCATAATTCTCCAAAAAATGTGCTGATATCAGAAATGTAAATGTCTGGAATTGTTGACATGCGGATTTCGAGATTAAGCCGACGCAACTATTTTCCGGGCAATTTTTGTTGCATAAAAAATAAATCCTAAAAATTAAACTAAAATTACCATAATTTGTAAAACCTTCTTATTAGTTTATGGTTGAAATTTCAACTTAAATAGATATAATTTGGGTATAAAAAGTCAAGGACAAATGGGTCAGTTGATTGATAGCCCAATTACGATAACTATTTTTTGGGATTTTTCTTGCTTACGTAATATAGGCAACGTAAGCTCATGTCATTGGGGGTTAAACACCCTACACGTTCTTACCTTACGTGTAATTCTTGAAGCTTGCATGGTGAACGTGGCTATGGGTGGGAAAATGAGGTTTTTACCTCAACACCTGTAAGCCGACGTGATGTGCATACATGTGAGCTGAGGATTATAGAACCTCTCCTTCAAACCTTTGTGGGAGTTTTTCCACTTCTATTCTTGCCCCTGCCCTTGCTCCTGCTGCTGTTGGGCTGTTGCTGTTGGAGCTACTGCTTCCACTGATCTTATTGTGGGTGTAGCTGCTGCCGTGGCTCCTGCTATTGCTTCTACTCCTGCTATTGCTACGTCTGCAACCTTGTGGAGCCCTTCCTTCTACTGGTTGTGATCTCCTTTGTTAAGGAGAGTTGAAGGCTTCCATCTTATTAAGTCAGGTAGGTTCCTTCCTACGGATCTTCTCCAATCTCCTACTTTCATGCTTGAAGTCTTTTCAATCGTTACAACTCATGTTTCCTTATCTATTCCATGTTCTGTAGAATTCTTCTTCCTTTTGTTCCACTTTTGATTAGAGACTTTAAGGATAATCTTTGATTTGGTATCATCTTTAACTTGAGTTCAGCAAGGCTATTGGAAGTATGAAATTATCCTTCTTCTTTCATGTTGTTCAAGTCTTTAGTTATAGTTCATATTACCAGTCAGTTTTTGACCATTTCAGAAGAAATGTTATGCGTCTGTCTACAGACAGGACTTGCCTATCGATAGACACCTTTGTTCCAGAACTCAAAAACCCAAAAATATCAGTAGATGTCGACAGACAGAACCTATCTGTCGACAGATGACAACCATTTGTCGATAGACACCTATAGCCTGTCGACACCTAAGGGTCAGATTCCAGAATTTGGTTCTGGATACACCAGTAGCTGTCGACAGCCACCTTATGGCTGTCGACATCCACCAGTCTGTAATGTTAACTTGAATCAACTTCACCCCAGTCAGAGTTGGTACATTCTTGGAATGTCCAAACCAATTCTTTTCCTTATTTTCTTGGACTCACTTTACCACCAATTTACTTACTTGATCATCGACCAAACCATCCTTGAAATTCCATTCCTACTATGCTCATGAGATGAAACTTGTGATCTGAAGACAGTACTCTCTTCAAAGAGGGAATTAGGATCACTTGTGGTAGCACTAGTCACTTGTGGTCAGCTGTGGGCTACAGTTTGTAAGTAAATCCAAGTCAGTGGTCTGATGATGGTGGGTAATAAACCCCGTTCTTGCGCAATGAACAAGATCTAAGGTGTTGGAATCGCCTAGGCACTGAGGATGTATTTACGTTATATTATTAACCTCTTGAGAGCAGTATGATGCCTGCCAAATTCATTTCGAAATTAAGTTACGATCTGAACTTGAAAGACATATATGTCTTTTGTTCTGAAATTCGTTTGAGTCTGTTATGAAACCAAATTGGGGCTATATGTTATGCCAATTATGAAGTTCATGAGAAAATATATTTTGATCCATAAACACATTTTTACTAAATATTCATTTAGTTCTGCAATTGAAATTCCTATCTTTGCATGCTCAAGTTTTATTAGACCAAAATAATGGATTTGGATTATGGCTTGTATTTTAACCCCAGACTTATTCTGTGCCTAGCCTATTCCCATACATTTAACTCTTGAAGTTTAGACATTCGAAATTAAAGATATTGTCTTCTACAAAAGCCCTCATTCTGAAATTGATTGAAAGAATTATGCTTACTCTCACCTACTGAGTCCTTCGACTCATGCCTTTGTTTCCTCCAACCCTTTCACATTGAAGGGGATGCAAATTTCAGCTATAGATCACTTATAGTTCTGCTGCTGATCAAGAAGAAGAGCTTAACTTTTTAATTCCCTAGAAATGTTTTTGTAATATAAAAGTCTAGAGAGAGGATGCTTGGTCTTATGTAAATGATGAACGTTGATAGTAAGTTATTTTGTTAATGTATAACACTTGTAAGGATGACTTTGTGAATGGTTTGCTAGTCTTGTGCATTACACAGATTTGTCTGCCCATAATGAAGTTTGTCAACGTAACCCCTCTTCTGATCAAATGTTATGTGTTATGTTAGTGTGTGTGGTTGGAAGAGGGTGTTACACCTGTGTTGTTCCTAGTACAGTGCTACCTTAGTCTTTCGCTCGATGCTAGGCACTTGAGGGCTTGTCCAAGATACAGGTTGTTACCGTTACCTGGACCCCCATCCCCGCGCGCCTATTAGAGGGAGTTCTCCGGGCATCGGGCAAGCTCGAGTCACAGACTCTGGTAGCAGAGCCGAAAATGGTGGGGACAGCGGCATAGAGTCATTTGTAGAGCTCTCTTAGCTGAGTCTGGGATGCCGAGGTGGTTGGTAGCTCTTCCGGCATAGATCAACTAGTCTTTCTTCTCACTGCCTCACCCTACATAATTCCGAAACCATTTAGCGGGGCCAGGCGTGGGACCGTAGTTCGGCCAGGCTACGACAGTTGTCGTTACTTTAGTTCCACGTCTCACTTCGACGGGAGGTGTTAGACATGGACTGTCGGTTGAGGGTAAGGTGCGTGGTGCACCTGACCGGTTGACTGGTGTAGCATTCTATAGCTAGCGTCTTTGTCCAGGCAGTTGTTTGATGTCTATGTTTACGGCCTTGGGTTCTTCCTAGTGCCGTTGTTTTACATGGGTTTCCGGTCCCAACGTTTAGCTTAGACCGTAGACCGTGTAGCTTCTTTACAATTCCGCACTTTACTCTATTAGTAGGATAGATTTACTGCTTTATTTAATTATTACACATATAGATCTATTCTGCTGTTAGAACCAATGGGAGATTGGTAGTCCCTACTGGGCTTCTTCGTGAAGCTCATTCCCTCTCTTGCAGGTCAAACTTCACAGTAGCACCCTCCGCGGTGGGTTGAGGAGACGGGGTCGTATTAGACGGCATCTCCCATGAGCAGTGTTCCCCAGTTCTGTGTACTTCTACCTCGGGGTATGCCCCTAAGGGACCTGTTATCCCCTTCACTTTCTACCCTTGTACTTTACTACTTTGGGACTGTACTAGACTTGTACACTCTGTTGGACTCCTTCCTTCCTTTGTTGGTACTTGTTAGTGCATTTTGTTGTTATTCGTCTCTATTACATGTCTTGTTAGACTGGTCCATTAGCCCTTCCGGGTCTTCGGGCCCATGGGCGGCGGTGCCGATGGTCGGATCCTTGGTGGGGGTCGAGGGTCCGGGCATCGGAGCCGTTACAGTGGTATCAGAGCAAGGGGTCTATCAAGACTTGTAATGGAAATGAGTAATAACGTAAAGTCCCTTAGGAAGTAGAAGTAACACTACTAGTCGTCAGACTATTATCTATTAACTTGATGTTAGTTTGTGTTGCCGAACATGCCTCCATGTAGACGCAGGTAGGTTCGAGAGCTGATGGAGCATCAGGACATCGAGCTGGATGAGTCGGTTGCAGCCGAGCATGTGCCGGTTGATGCTCAACCTCAGCAGTTGGAGCAGCCTGGTGTTCTGTTGCCATAGGGCGCCCCATTGCCGCAGGGAGTGTAGTAGCAGCAGTAATGGTTTCCACCCCTACCCCCACTAAACGTCATGGAGAAGTGGTGGATAGCTATGTTCCAGTCCCCTTGGTAGTACCAGCAGATGCAAGCAGGAGGTTAGCAGTTCGCGGAGATGGAAGCAGAGGAGCCGCCGTCGCCAACCCCGTAGGTAGCACCGTTTCAGCCAGAGGTACCACCAGTGGTACAGCAGCAGGCTCCAGTTGCAACGGTAGCACCTGAGGACCGCACGGAATTTCTGGAGAGGTTTCTTCGTCTTCGACCTCCGATGTTCTATGGTGATTATGATCCGGACAAGGCAGAGTGTTGGGTCCATGAGCTCGAGCGCACTTTCGAGACCATGGATTGTGCAGTTCAGGATCAGGTCAGGCTTGCAGTATATTAGCTGAAGGGGTCAGCTCACAAGTGGTGGAGGACCGTGAGGCAGACTAGTTTTCAGGGTAGGAGGTTGGACCAGATTTCTTGGAAGCAGTTTCTAGAGACCTTTCACGGCGAGTACTTCCCCGACTATGCTTGTCATGAGAGGAGCGACCAGTTCCACAAGCTGACACAGGGAGATTTATCTGTGGCACAGTACCACCATAGGTTTGTGCAGCTTCTTGGACACGTCCCCCACGTGGCCATTAGTGAGCAAACTCGTACCGAGCGGTTCATTAGTGGGCTACGCTCGGAGTTGAGGTGGGCCATGGCTGGTCACCTCTGTGACTCTTTGGGGTTGGCAATGGCGAGGGATACCACCTTAGAGAGGGAGTGTCGGTTCTAGCTGTAGTAGGGAGGAGGCTCGGTGAGGTCTACTCCATACCAACGACCTTCGGGCAGTCGAGGGAGTGTGGCGGTGCACTTCTTTGGTCACGTGGTTTCTGGTGCAGGTGTGGCGGTGGATCCCACCAAGGTTGAGGCCGTGGTTTTGTGGGGCCAGCCCACTACAGTTGCAGAGGTTCACAGTTTTCTGGGGCTGGCAGGCTACCACAGGAGGTTCATGCAGGACTTCGCCAGGGTTGCTGAGCCGTTGACTAGGTTGACCAGGAGAGAGACTAGGTTCGTGTGGACAGCAGAGTGGGAGCAAAGTTTTCAGGAGCTGAAGAGTTGGCTGACTTCAGCTCCGATCCTTGTTGTACCTTCTAGCAACAGCGACTTTGTTGTCTACACGGATGCTTCAGGGACTGGTCTTGGTACCGTGTTGATGCAGCACAGGCAGGTTGTTTCCTATGCTCCTCGTCAGCTGAAGAAGCATGAGCAACACTACCCGACGCATGACTTGGAGCTTGCTTGTACGGCGAGGTGTTTAAGGCGTTCATGGACCACCGGAGCTTACAATATGTCTTCACGCAGAGAAATCTAAATCTTAGGTAGCGCAGGTGGGTCGAGTACTTGAAGGACTACGGCTTTACTCTTTCTTATCACCCACGAAAGGCTAATGTCATAGCAGAAGCTTTGAGTAGGAGAGCCCACTTGAGATCTTTGTTGGGTAGACATTGGAGACTGTTGTGTTGAGTGTGTATTTGAAACCTTTTAATGCTAATTTTAATCATGACTAATTGACATCACTCATAATTTGATTTTGATGATGACATTTTGTACATTTTGTACATATTAAAGTGATGACTAAATGACATGTTAATATTTCATATGTTGATGATAATGACTTATGTGAATAGTTCACACTTCATATTTTCAGGTTTACATAACTTTGTCATAGTGGTGTCGACACAGTCTGCCTGTGTGACGACACAGTCTGCCAGTGGTGTCGACACAGTCTGCCTGTGTCGACACACTTCGTCTGAAGCTAAAAAATGTGAATTTTTCTGGACACGTGGCTGCATGGGATTCAGGGAATTTACCTAGATATTTGTTCCCACACACTCCAAGGGTCCACATGGACACATGGGACTATATATACCCATGATCCTCATACTCCAAAAGTGTGGGAGAGCTGGGACTTTTCCAAAAGAATAGAAGAGCGGGAAAAAGCTCTTGCGTCCAGAAGGGGAGCAGAGGAGAGCCGCCAAGGAGAAGAAGGAGAAGGGAAGAAGAGGAGGAGTTCCTGATTGAAGCTTTGCTGATCAGAAGGAGATCCATCTGAGTCTGTACTTTGTTTGAGTATCATTTTCTCTGGGTGTGATCTGTGTATGTGTTCTACACAGATCGCCTAATTCTATTTTGTTCTACTTCTTCATTGTATTGAGATAGATCATGCAAGAGGATCTACTCTCTAATTGTGCTTGTTCTAGCAGAACTTGGATCCTTCGTGGCCCAGAGGTTTGAGTACTGTGTACTTAGGTTTGGAGCCGTAGTGCTTTGAGTTGGAGCCGTTGTGCTCTGGTGCTTGAGTCGTCATGCTCAAGTGCTTGTGAATTTGTTGAATTCACAAGTGGTCTATGGAGTAGGTCATTGTGTCTATCTCCTGGGTTTCTTTGAGTCGTCGCACTCAAAGAGGTTGGAGTTGTCGTGCTCCAGGTTGTATGAACTAGTGTTAGTGGTTCCTCCGTCGTGAGGAGGTGGATGTAGGAGACACAAGCTGTGTTCTCCGAACCACCCTTAAATTCTTTGTGCATTGTGGTTTGTATGTGGTTTGTTGCATCGTTTCACTCTATATTCACACACCACTCCTGGATCTAATCGAATTGTATGTATTACTCTTTTAATTCCGCTGCCATACACACACATTTGTAATTAACTTGAATTCAGTCGCCTATCCGATCCCATCAGAGACTTCTGGAGGACGCCACTCGGGGTGTTTTCACACCGTCGAGACTCAGAGAGAGAGCAGTGCTGACTAGCATGATAGTTCGCCCAGTGATATATCAACAGGTGATCGAGGCGCAGAGTGCAGATGTAGACTTGGCAGACATGTTGCATATGCCAAAGGTCGAGTTGGACGAGGTCAGTGAGGTCAGGTTCAGAGGCAGGCTCTACGTTCCGGAGGACGTCAGGCAGGAGCTGTTGGATGAGGCACATAGATCGAGGTACTCTATTCATCTTGTTTCCACCAAGATGTACCACGATTTGAGGGGACTCTTTTGGTGGCTTGGGATGAAGAGAGATATTGCTGAGTTTGTTGCTCGCTGCCTTACCTGTCAGCAGGTGAAGGCAGAGCACCAGCGTCCTGGTGGTGAGCTGCAGTTGCTTCCCATTCTCGTATGGAAATGGGAGCACATCATCATGGACTTTGTTTCTAGCTTACCTCGTACTTCGTAAGGGCACGACAACATTTGGGTGATCGTCGACCGACTGACGAAGATAGCTCGCTTTTTACCGGTCAGAGCAGCGTGGTCAGTGGACAGACTCGCCATGCTGTTTGTGGACAGAGTGGTGCCTTTGCACGGGACCCCGGTCTCTATCGTCTCAGATAGAGATCCGAGGTTCACCTCTCATTTCTGGCGCAGTTTTCAGAGGGCACTTGGCACCGAGTTGAGGCTAAGTTCAGCCTATCACCCAAAGATAGATGGGTAGTCGGAGAAGACCATACAGACCCTCGAGGACATGTTGAGAGCATGTTGCCTAGACTAGGGCGGCACCTAGGAGTTGCACCTTCCCATGGTGGAGTTTTCTTATAATAATAGCTTTCACTCCAGCATCGGGATGGTGCCCTAGGAGGCTCTGTATGGCTGACCGTGTAGGACACCGTTGCACTGGCACGAGGCGAGAGGCAGTTTCTGGGTCCAGAGTTGGTGCAATAGTGTGCAGACACCGTGAGGCTGATTAGACATAGACTGCAGACAGCACAGAGCAGACAGAAGAGCAACGCGGACGTTCGCAGGAGGCCACTTTAGTTTGAGGCAGGCGACATCATGGTTCATTGAATCTCTCCCACCAAGGGCATTCTCAGGTTTCAGAAGAGGGGCAAGCTCAGCCCGAGGTTTGTTGGCCCCTTTCCAATCCTTGAGCAGGTTGGCGAGGTCGCTTATAGGTTAGCTCTTCCGTCTGAGTTGGCAGGTGTTCATGACGTCTTTCACATCTCACAACTGAAGAGGTACATGCAAGATCCGTCGCACATGTTTGACTACTCACAGCTAGAGGTCGCTCCAGATCTATCAGTGCTAGAGTACCCGGTCAGTGTTGTGGACCGCAGAGTGCAGTAGCTGCGCAGGAGGCAGATCCCGCTCGTCAAGGTAGTTTGGGAGAATCGCGTCGGTGGCGAGGCCACTTGGGAGCATGAACACGAGATGCGGGAGCATTTTCCTTACTTTTTTGAGTGACTGGTATGTTTAATTACCTTCCTTTCCCGGGTTTCACCCTTAATTTCTAGGATGAAATTGTTGTTTTGTTGGTTAGATTGTAACATCCCTCCCTCTCTTATGTGTCAGATGCTCTCGGCTGAGGTCACGATGCCTCAAGCCGTCGCCTTCTGAAGGCGACGGAGGTGGCCGTCGCGTTCTGGATAAGGATGCGCCAGTCGCCCTTGTCGCGATTCAGCTCTAACAGCAGCATGTATTTTTGTCGTCTTGCTGTCGGGACGGTTGAGACACTTGTCGTCACGCATGCATGAACGTGACATGCCAGTCCATCGAATTCATGATGTCAGGTTTGCATGCGGGACACGTGGTGGGTTTGATCGTCATGTCTGGCAGGCACTTCCAGATCCCGACGTAGGTAACTGTCACGTTAGCTTTGCTAACGTGACGGCCAACTCTGTCACATTCTGAAGTCCGAGGGTTTAAGTAGCTCAGGCTTGAGAACAGCCCTTTTCTTCTCCACTTCGCCTGTTCTTCCCCCTTCCAAAACCTCTCTGTGTTCTTGCTCTGTGGAGAGCTTGGAGGAGAGGAATTGGGTGGCTTGTCAAGGTAGATGTGTTGGGTTGTCCTTGTATCCTTGGTGCTTCTTCTCCCCTCTTGTTGTTCTTCTCCGGCGTGGCATCCCTTCGTGTCGTTGACCCTCTCCATCGACTTGTAGGAGGACGTTCGTGGCTCATGAACGACATCGTTGTGGAGCTTGGAGTGAGGAGGAGGGTTGCATGCCTACGAGAAGGCCCCATTGGGGTGGTACTTCGATTTGAGGTAGGGACTCCATTGCCTTCCCCCTAGTTCTATCATGCTAGGGCCTCCAAATCCCCTTCTCCAAGCTTAGAGACCATGATAAGTTGTGCTTTGTGCATTATGGTTTAGGTGGCTTGCTTGAATGGTTCCATGATGCTTGAATTGTGCTTGGAAGGGGTCATGCTTGTTGAGGGTTTCATGATGTGCATGTGAGGTTTTGAGTGTAGATCCTCTACCTTACCATCCATGGGTGTGAATGAGGGTGGTTTGATCTTCTTACATGCCTTTCTATCGTTCTCCATGCTCCCCTCCCCTTGTGCACACCATTTATGTGGTTTAGCGGCCTTGTTGGAGGCCTCGGATGGCCTTCGGCTGAGGTCGCAATGGGTTCCATGGTTGTGACCATGTCACGACATGTTGCCCGTCGCGTTCCCTTGAATGCACACTAGCACCTGTCACATTTCTAACTGTGAAGGGTATGTGAGTGGTGTTCATAAGGCTATGTGTTGTGGCGACGGCTTTACCCATCGCGTTGCTATCATGATGGGGGTAGGAGTCGCCTTCTGGACTAAGGTCGCGACAGGCAGAGTCGTCGCGTTCTTGTCGCAGTGGACCCCTGCGTCACCTCTCTGACAAAGAGGGATTGGCGACCTATTCAGAGTTGTCGTTTCCACTGCGACTATATTTTCTTGGCATCTGTGTTGTTCCTAGTACAGTGCTACCCTAGTCTTTCACCCGGTGCTAGGCACTTGAGGGCTTGTCCACGAGGCAGGTTGTGATCGTTACCTGGACCCCCAGTCCCCGCGTGCCTATTAGAGGGAGTTCTCTGGGCGGCGGGCGAGCTCGAGTCACAGACTTTGGTAGAAGAGGTAAAAACGGTGGGGACAACAGTGTAGAGTCGTTTGTAGAGCTCTATTAGCTGAGTTTGGGATGCCAAGGTGGTTGGTAGGTCTTTCGGTGCAGATCAGCTAGTCCTTCTTCTCACTGCCTCACTCTACATGGTTTTGGAACCATTTAGAGGGGCCAGGCGTGGGACCGTAGTCCGGCCAGACTACAGCAGTTGTGGTTACTTTACTTCCGCATCTCACTACGATGGGAGGTGCTAGACATGGACTGTCGTTTGAAGGTAAGGTGCGTGGTGCACCTGATCGATTGACTAGGGTAGTGTTATGTAGCTAGTGTCTTTGTCTAGGCAGTTGTTTGCTGTCTACGTTTACAACCTTGGGTTCTTCCCAGTGCCATGGTTTTACACGGGTTTCCGGTCCCGACGTTTAGCTTAGACCGTAGACCGTGTAGCTTCTTTACGCTTCCGCACTTTACTCTGTTAGTAGGATAGATTTACTGCTTTATTTAATTATTGCACATATAGATCTATTCTGCTGTTAGAACTAGTGGGAGATTGGTAGTCCCTGATGATCAGTCCATCTCTATATAAATTTTATCATGAATTATATATGTAATTTTTGGTGATTAACAAAACCCTATAAAATGCTTTCTAACAAATGTGTCTAAAGATTATCCACAGAAAATAAATCAAGAAAATCAGTAAGTTATCTTGACACACTGCTGTAAGTTCAATGCATATGTTTTGTCCAAGTACACAATGATTTCCTTTATAGAAACAACGATTCGATTGCCATAACGATTCTGTAAGTCACTTAAATAATGATTTATGTCTGACAACGATTTCATAAGTAAAACAACGATTTCCATCTCACAACGATTTCATAAGTAAAACAACGATTTCCATCTCACAACGATTTCATAAGTGAAACAACGATTTGCTTTCACTTAAACAATGATTTGATCAAAACAACGATTATCTTTCACTTAAACAACGATTTAATCGAAAGAACGATTTGATCGAAATAATGATTTGCTTTCACTTAAACAACGATTTGATTGAAACAACGATTTTTTCTCACTTAAAGAATGATTTGATCGAAACAACGATTTGCTTTCACTTAAAGAACGATTTGAGCGCAACAACAACGGTTTGCTCAAAACAACGATTCAATTTTACTTAAAAAACGATTTCATGATTTATTTCACTTAAACAATGATTTCCTTATCGATTTCATTGAAACAATGATTTCATCACAGAAACAATGATTTGGTCGACACAACGATTCTATTGAAACAACGATTTCATCTGTTCATCGATTTTTACTAAGTAATAACTTTGTATAGAACATCAATTTCATTATATTAATACATGGATTATGTTCACATCGACTTGGCTTCAACATGGATTACATTCTCACATGATTATATCATCAATTTGATATCAATATCATTTCTATACAGAATGTTTTTTACTTTCAAGTAAATTTATATAGCTCTTGAATAGTCTTGCTTTATCTTCTTATAATACTTAATATGGATATGCTCGAAACTCTGTGGATTTCAAAAAGCCTTCCCGCGCAACTTATGGTATCCTAAGATCTTGATCATTTATTGTGGTAGTACAATATTTCCACACGATATCCTTGCTTACTTCACTTGTCACACAAAATCTTGCTTCAAGTGATGGTAGAATAACATTCCTTTCTAGTGTATCTTCATACTACACGACCACTAATGTTGACTAACAATTTAGACAAAGAAAAGTTGTCTAGGTATCAGTATTTATTGTATGTAGGACTTTTGTATAAACGCACGTCAAAGATGAAGTTGTCAGCCTGACAAAAAGGATAGAAGATTCAGACAATCCTTCCTTGAAGGTGTACGTGTCAATCCAAGCATTAATGGCTGCAGGCTCACCTACTCCTTGCTTCAGACTAGTCTCCCTAACGTGCATGAAGCTGTGAGACAACGGACACTTCAATGGCTACTACAATGGTAAAAATATTTCGCAGAAGATAAATAGAAGACTGGCGACTCCTACAAAGAAACTTTTTTGAATCTTCAGAGAAGAAGCACATTTTAGTTGTTTGAAGAGATAGCTTGCTCATTCCAAAACCTTCAAAAGCTCTTAGCTCTCAGAGATCTCTTTCCATTCCTTTTGAGAGCTAGCGCAGGTCTGAGAGAGAGTCATTCAAGATTATTTGGTGTCTCTCATACTTCCCCTATGATCTAGAATTATTTATAAGCTTGGTCTTAGGGCCCTCTTCTTTCAACAAAATCTCTATGGGCATTCCTCTTCAGGTGTGAAGATAAGACCTGTTGAATCAGGTGGTGTAATTCCTCTTCTGGTAGAGAAGAGAAGGCCAGCTATTGCTGGATGTGTAAGTGTCCATAAGGAGGACTGTACCCTTCTTTAGTGGAAACTCAAGTTCTTACTTGGGGACTGGACGTAGGACTCTTTGGGATAGGAGGTCCGAACCAGGATAAAACTTCCTATTGTCTTTGTGCTTGCTTGTTTGGTTTGATTAACACTAACCCTAACTGTCGATCTTAGTGTTGTCTGTCTAGTTTGTTTTATTTACAGGAATTTCTACTAAAAGACTTTTTAAGCAATCCATTCACTCCCCCTCTGGGCTTGCTATCTGGTCAACAGGTGGTATCAGAGCCAAGTCTCTTCAAAAAGAAGATCTCACGATCTTTAGAGCAAGGATAAATGGCAGCTCAAGCATATGCAGAAGGTTAGTCCGTCAACAGACCTCCTCTATTCGACGGTGAAGATTACAACTATTGGAAGACTCGGAGGGAGTTCTTTCTTCAAGGTCTTGATTTCCAGCTTTGGTCTATCATCGAAGAAGGAGACCTAGTGGTACTTAACAACAGAGAAATTTGGACAAATGATGACAAGAAGAAATATACCTTAACAGCAAAGCTAAAAGCATACTGTGTTGTGCACTCAGCAAGAAAGAATTCAATAGAATTTCCGCTTGCAAGTCAGCCATGGAACTGTGGGAAAAGCTAAGGCTCACATACGAAGGAACTGATAAGGTAAAGGAAACAAGGATAGATATTTTGGTGGCTCAATACGAGAGATTTCAAATGCAATCTGGAGAGTTCATCACTCAAATGTACAGTAGATTCATAGACATAACCAATGGATTGGCTGGGCTTGGAAAAACTTATGAGATCAGAGACATGGTGAGAAAAATATTAAGATCTCTACCAGCCTTACGGATTGCAAAAGTGACAGCCATAGAAGAAGCCAACGACCTTAGGAGAATGTCACTTGAGAAACTCATTGGTGTAGACACCCGTTTGTGGCCTATAAGTTGGGCATATTTCTTGTTCATATCATTGATGTCCCAAATTGGTCATCACTTTAGAGTCCTTCTCTGGCCCATCATGAGCCCATTCACCCTCAATTTCAAGTCCATTCTTAAGCCCAAGGCCAAGATCCACTTGAAACATCAAAATTGTGCAGTCTGCCCTATCCTTTAAACATACCTTCACTTTGAGAGCTCATAATGTCCTCATTTCCAATCCAAATCTAGCATAACATATATCCTTTTGTAGCCCTCTGAGTATAGAATCCAACGCAACAAATGGCTCATCCATTCGATGTCTATGGAGAGAGGTATGGCCCATTTCGTGGGACCTATGCGGACTGTCTTACAGTCGCGACCTGGTGTATGGTCGCGACAAGAACGCGACCCCACGACCCGTCGTGACAGTGCCATGCACATAAACACATTTTTATGTGGTTTTTGGCTTATCCTTCCATCCTAGAGGCTATCTAAAGTCCCATTGAGTTGGATTATGACCCAAACCTCTTATCCTCATCCCTAGGGAGCCCCCAAGTCCAGCCAAACTCTAGATAGACTCTCAAACTCTCATACAACTAGGACTCTCTCTCTAAACTCGGGATTGGACTCTATCATTGATGTCCCAAATTGGTCATCACTTTGGAGTCCTTCTCTGGCCCATCATGAGTCCATTCACCTTCAATTTCAAGTCCATTCTTAAGCCCAAGGCCAAGATCCACTTGAAACATCAAAACTGTGCAGTCTGCCCTATCCTCTAAACATACCTTCACTTTGAGAGCTCATAAGTTCCTTATTTCTAATCCATGTCTAGCATATCATACTATCCTTTTGTATCCCTCTGTGTCTAGAATCCAACGCAACAAACGGCTCATCAATCCAATGTCTGTAGAGATAGTTATGGACCATTTCGTGGGACCTACGCGGACTGTCTTATAGTCGCGACCTAGTGTATGGTCGCGACAAGAATGCGACCCCACGACCCATCGTGACAGTGCAGATTTTTGGCTTATCCTTCCATCCTATAGCCTATCTAAAGTCCTTTTGAGTTGGATTATGACCCAAACCTCTTATCCTCATCCCTAGGGAGCCCCCAAGTCCATCCAAACTCTAGATAGACTCTCAAACTCTCATACAACTTGGACTCTCTCTCTAAACTCGGGATTGGACTCTATCTGTCACTTTAACACATCCTAGGACTCTCTAGGGGATAGAGGAAGGCTACCACTACGAGGAGAGGTTCCTGGAGGCTCTGCTCACGAGGTCCCATCATCCCCAACGCAGAGAGAAAGTTGTACTTCATGTTTTCGTCCTCTCTCTCTCCTCTTTCTCTGTCATATCGCCTCCAGGACCAGCAGTACTTGGACGGCTTGTGGAGATCGAACCAGGCCAAATATCTTCGAGGTTTCTTCATCAAAGTTACTCTTCACAGAGCCCTCTACAACCTCGAAGTGGAATCACATTGATTGGTGGCTTGTGCGCAAAGTTACAGCAGATTATTCTTCACTTTCTCTCTCATATCGAGATCTACACATACGAGATTATCATGACTTCCACAGCCCAAACCAGGCCAGATCTCTTCAAGATGTCTTCATGAAAGTTGTTCACGACGTCCTCCTCTATGAACTCCAACTAGAATCACATCAAACGGGTAGTATTTGTTCAGTTTTGATTTTTTTTTCTTTTCCATGTTTTGCACATGTATACATGCTAGTTAGGGTTCCTCCCTCTCCTCTTCCATGATTTCTCTCCATGCATATTCCCTCCTAGTTTTTCCATACCAAAAGGGGTTTCCATAACCACCCAGTATGCACTCACCATGCTCTCTACACGCTTTCTCATATGTCATGGATGCTACACTTATTTGAATGTCTAATTGGGTTCCCCTTTCGTTTTCATGACTTGGCAGGTACTTAGAACAAAGAACAAGTGAGGAAGCTCTTCCTATTTGGCCGGCTGAAGACGAGGAAGGAGGTCCTCCATTCAACTCCCGCACCGTTGAGACGGCGTCGAGGGACCCGATCGCGACAAGGTTGTTATCGCGTAGCACCTCGGTGACGCGTTAACAGGTAAGTGGCCTTCTCTTTCCTTTTTCCAAGTTGATTAGCCCATGCTTTAGGAGTATTTCTTTAGGCAATCATCTTGGTGGCGATCACATTCCTTCATTCTATATATATCGCATGCTCTTTTGTGTCTTAGAGGGGCGCACGACCCCGTAATTACACCTTTTGGCGATCATGGTGGGTCCTCCATTGCCAAACCTTGTTTGCTCTGCCATTTACCTACCTTTTTGTTTGTTTTTGAAGTGTTAGAATCATCTTAGGATCGAGTTTTTCATTTTATTCCATCTGTTGCTTTCGGACCTTGTCGCGATGGATCAGGTGAGCGCGACCTTGTCACGGTGGACCTGGAGAACGCGATCTCAGGTACATTTTGGTTGGTCCTGCTTTCCGTTCCATGCTTCAGTTTCTGTCTGTTAAGTAGTCTTCATTTTCTATTTAGTTATTTTCATGTTGTATTGCACTTAGGATAGCTTGTTTGCCTTCTGTTTGTGTGCGGTTTAGAGTTTTCTGCAACCCGAGATTATCGTGGTCGATCTGTCGGTTGCGATAAGGTCGCACCGGACCTGGTCATCACGACTTCAGCAGAGACCTCTAGGCTGTTGTTTGTTAGTTTAGGTTATTATTTGCATGCACTTCAGTGTAATTAGGTTCATGCATACACTATTCTATGTAGATAGGACTCCTCCTTGGTAGTGGAGACCCTCTCACCTGCGAGCACTCGTGGGCTGACGAGTGCCTCCGTAAGTCCCCATTGTCGTACGCACGTTCCCGGACTGGTTGTACCTGTTGCCCCTTAGTTCAGGTCGTGTCTATGTGAGTTGTGTGTTCCCCCTTAGTCATCCCTGAGTACTTGAGTACACACCCATTGGGGTTCCTCTTTAGCTTAGTGCAATTCAATTAAATCAATCCATTAAAAGGCTAAGTTATAACTCTAAATCCTAACGCATATCATGTTAACTTGGGTGTTTGCTTGAGAACTCCCTTTCTCATCCCCTTCTTGTGTGATCTTGATTGTTGTTGTACCCCTTATTTGTATTTTAGTGTATCCTTTCAATTCCCCCATTTCTCATCCTCTCATGGCTCCTTTCCACTTCACCTATCCTCCAACCTCTCCTCCTCATGCAGACCCCTTGTCTCATGAGTCTATTCCAAATTCGGCCTAGCCTTGGGCCCATCGGGACGACGAGAGTGTCGTTTCCCACTCTGTCCCGTCACCATCCTCCTCTGATGAGGCCGCTGAATTGGAGCGCCTTCTGCTTGAAATGGGCTCTGACCAGGCCGGCAAATTGTTGTCCACCGTTGCTCTACAGTCTTCTTCCAAGATGGGCCCAATAGGCCCACATTATTCTGCTCATTCTAGATCCCCTCACGTTGTCACTCTTGGATCGGGCCATCCTTCTGTTCAGCCCACATCATTACAACCGGCCCATTATGCTCAATCTAACCTGAACCTTGACTCTCGACTCCGCTCTCATTCTCAAGCTGGCCCTCGCTATCCACAATCCACTTTGGCTCAGGACTTCCAATCCGAGTTCGAGCCCATGAAGCGAGAGCTCAGTAACGTGCGGAGGCAGTTATAGTCAAAACCTTCCTTCAATGATACTCTCCCTGATTTTCGTGGTCTCCAGATCCCTCCACCTTCTCAGCTCCCTGTTTATCGCAAATACAATGGGGCTGGAGACCCTTACATCCATCTGAAGGAGTTCCTCTATGAGTTGGTGTCCTATCAACATGATCGCCGCTTATTGACTTATCTTTTTAGGCAGTCATTAGATGGGCCCACTCCAGAGTGGTTTTATTCCTTGCCTCCCGATGAAGTTGAGAATTTTGAAGTCGTCAAGGTCAGATTCATGCAATAATACCAAGACTGGGCCGGGCCCAAGTATTCAATGGCCGATCTGAAGACTGAACAGATGAAGCCTGATGAAGATTTTGAAACCTATGCCGACCGGTGGCGTCAGATGTCCGCACATGTCCAGATGCACATCCCGGAAGGGGAGAAAATCAAGCTTATCATTGCTAATGCAACACCCATGTACCGCCACATCCTGGCTATGAATGACATCACATCTATGCAGCAGTTATATAGTTGGGCTCGCTTTGTTAGAACCCAACTCATTGACTCCCCTATGCCATCCATGTTTGAGGCCCAACAACCGAATTCTTCATTTCAAGGGGCCACTTATTAGGGAGTCCAAACCCAGGCCCAAGTTGATGCCATCCACCACCCAACGCCTACCCACTCCACTAACCACCATGCACCTCCACCTTCAAATAGCCAACTCGCCGTTCTTCCACAAGAACAACCACCTCGTCCATGTCGCAGCACCCTGCCATCCACTACCAAGCCATCACGACATTCACTTGGCCCAAAGTGAACCCATTATCATCTGTTACTTGAGTCCCTCTCTGATGTTTTCACGGCCCTGATGTCCATTAATGCATTGCAACTCCCTCCAGAAAAGCCAAGCTGGGACATGACAGTGGACCGATCAGAATTTTTCCCATACCATCGCCATCCGGGGTATACAGTTGCAAACTTCTGCGAATTCCGGGATGTAATATGTAATCTGGATCTAGAGCAAAAGATAAATTGGTCTGAAATGCACATGCTCATCTTGCATTGTCAAGAGAAGAGAAAAGCACAAGACTAGGGGCAGTAGTCCTCCCCATCACAGGCAGCGGAACAGCCGCCCAAGCAGCCAGCAGCGCAACCAAGACAGCCATCACAAGTATCAAGGCAGTCATCATCTCCACCAGTTCAAGGCCAATGGCACTTCTTTACTTATCCTCCAACTGCACCATCCGCTCCGTCACAACCTCAACAACTCCCTCCACCAACCTTTACTCAGGCTAGCACCACCACACCTCCCCCCGACACCGCGCCATGACACGACGACAAGCTATCAGCTTGACGTATTGTGTCGGTACACCGTCGGCCATCTCCACCAACGCCGCAACCCACTAATACCTCATCTACTCTAAACCCTACATCCTTACCCATTGTCATTCTCTCTATGCCACCACCACCTATGCCTGAGCATACCACCATCACAACACCAAGGCTTGAGTAAGCTCCACTCACCTCTAAGCCCGAGCAAGAGTTTCCTACTCCCAAGAGTAAGGCTACTTCAGCCTCTGAGTTGGAGGAAGAGCTCTCTCCGCACGAGCCTATCCTTGCCATCATCCGATCACCTCACATCAAGCCCTTCGCATCCGATGAACCCACCATAGCCACCATACATCCCATCACCACATCCTAATGGAGCGAGTGTGCATCACCAGCATCATGCCTTGAAATTACTTCCCCTATGCAAGATGGACTGAGTGAAGGTACCCCAAGTCCGGTCATGTGTTTCGACTCTTACAACTACATCAATCGCATGCGGGTCTGTGTCCTTATCTCAGGCACATTCGGGAAGGCTGAGCCTTCATCTCCTCAGAAGAGCACTGTCAAAAAGAGTTCCCAGGCCCTAGTGCCAGCCAGGTCCAAAGCGGGGATGACAGCCATTACGTTGCTTATTGGAAATGCTACCATTAATGCCATCATCACTCCTCACTCAGTTATTTTGCATATGGCTGGTCAAGAGAAGGGGTTCTCTACAAATGTCGTGCTATCTCATGCGGCTGCTAAGGCCATCATGAGTCAGCTGTCACTCAAGGGGCAAGAAGTCACGCTACCCGAAGCATCCAAAGCCCTCCTTGCCATGTTTCAACCTGACTAGGGGCACATTGCTATGTCACCAAGAACACTCAAGGTTTTTCCAAGAGTCCTTAGCAATTTGCCTCAGCCTGTCAGTCAGTTGGCCGTGCTAGTGCCACCCATCACACTCCCAGAAGCCTCCCTTCTTCAACTGTCAAGGGAGTTGGTCATCACGCCAGATTGTCAGGCCAAGATGCCAAGTCTCAAGTTGCTGGTACCACGCATCAAATTCCCATGGATCTGCACTATCCACTTGTCAAGGGAAACCCTCTCAGAAAAGGAGCCTGTTTATGGCATTCCCCCATGGGTGTCTATAAAGGTTGGATATGCAAATGATAGCCAAGGGGCAAGTGCCCACACGACAGTCATGACGACTATAATTGATGAGAGAGCCATGTGGCTGTAGAGAAGAGTGAGGCCATCTGCTGCCAGGTTCTGCTATTTAAGAAGACATGTCAAGAAGAAACTGTCGTATTTGTCTGTGAGAGCAAAGAAGCTGTGGCGTCACAAGAAGAAATCTGCCAAGAAGCAAAGGAGGCTGAGATCAAGATTGAAATTCTTCAAGAAAAATATCGATCTCCCTATCTTGTCATCTCCTAAACTTGATCTTTCAATACTACTCATTTTGGTCAATCTGGTTCCCAGAGGAGGCGCCCGATCTCCCAATTCTGGACTGGTGCCGCTTTATTCCCCTCCTACTCCTTTAGGGTCTTTGGACCCTCACTTATCTCTTCCTCCTGAGCCACCCGATCACCCTCGGGGTTCCCAGGTTTTCTCTCCATATCCACCTGGGTCACCTGACTTTCTTCCTAGTGCTCAGGATTCCCATTTTCCTCTTTCACCCGAGCCTCTTGATTGTAGGCCGGGCCTACATCCTTCAGGGACATCCAATCTTGGTCCTAATTCCCTCCTTCCACTTCCCCTTCTAATCCTCCAGATCCTCCACCCTCTATCCTACAATTCATTCCTCCGACTCCTCCTAATCTCGGGCCTGACCCGATTCCTTCCTCACTACCTACTCGGGGTCCTGACCCTTTCTCTCACTATTTTCGAGGCTTTAGTCCTCACTAACATTCTTTCCCTTCTTTGTAAATTCTTTTGTTGAAAGGTTCTTATCCCTCATATTCAAGTAGAGTTTTGTCTCCCTCTTGTTTGTGTTGAGTTGAATCATATTTTTTTGCTGATCCCTATTTTCCATGGTTTCCTACAAATGAGCTAATTAAAATCAACCAAAATCAAAGTTCAAAGACTAATGCAGGTCGCTCTTTCAATAAAGGGGTCGTGTTGCTCACCAAATAATCATGTAAATTTTGTTTCATCACAAAGAACATCAAAGAGAGTCATCTCAATTCACAACTAGAGTGGTCGAGTCAGTCTTAGGTTTATTTTGCTACTGCAGCACTCAGGCTAGAGATTGCTCCGTGCTAGGGAACCGATGTTCATTCCCTGTCATTAAAGGTCACCTTAAGGAAGGATCATCACACACTCACATGGCAACCTTAGTCGGCTCCTCTAGCAAACATAGCTGCTATTTAGGCCATAACTAGGTGGTGCAAAAGTTGTTCTCTTCTTTACTCGTCGAAGTGTAAAGGCAAAAAAACTATTTAGGCGAGGCGACTAACCTAAGCACATCTCAATGAGAGGAAATCTCAAATAGGGGCAGTCAATCAGGCCTGCAAAAGAAAAGCCAAATAAAAGTGAGAAGAAGAACAAATGAAAGAAAATCAAGGAATAGGGGCATGACAAAGAGTGGCAGTATAGTTCCCCGCGGGACACCCTTGAGCCCGGTTGTATGCATGCCCCAAACAAGAAACAAGCACAATACAGTGATCAAAAGTCCCTCCTCAACAGATTGAACCTCTAAGAGGTATGCCGTAAAAGAAAGCTAAGCCTAATTTGTCCTTTAAAACCTACACTAAACTTATCCCCAAACTTTCTTCTCTTTCTCTCTATAAGGCTGGGTCGTCTCTCGGGTATAACCTTTGTAGTGGCACCACAAGCTAGGGGCAACCATCTACAGGATGCCACCATCTTAATGCACATCCGACCTTTTGGTGGTCTTTAATGAAAGGGGAATGAATGGGGACCCGTTGCCAGTAGTTTGATCTTGCTTTAGTGTTGTAGTAGCAAGGGTGAGTACCTTCCGTTTCATGTGTCTTTTTAGGAAGGGCTAACGTCGGCTTTAGACGTTATTCAAAATCCAAAAAAAAATAGATATTGGCAAAAAAATCCCAAAAAAATCCAAAAAATCAAATATTTCAAAAAATTCAAAAAAATCAAATATTTCCAAAAATATAAAAAATCAAATAATTTCAAAAACTCAAAAAAAATCAAATGTTTTCAAACTAAAAATAACAAAAATGAGCATATCTAATCATATATGCTAAGTGTGCAGGTACATTGGCTCCCAAGCATTGATCGCTCAGATCTCTACATTTCTTCATTACTTTTGTCTGAGTCTTGCTCACATCATCTTTACGATCTGTCTCTCCTCCTCAGTTCCACCCATGATTTGAATTTCAAACTCATTATCCCACCAAGTCCTTCCCAAGTCCCATACATATTCTCCCTCAATGTCTTCATGAGAGGACTCTCTATGTGTGAACTTGGCGGTTCTTCAGTGCTTTGTTTCAATCATGTGGATGACTGAGTTGTTTATGCTTGTTGTTGTTAGATTGTTTAGTGCTTTTTTTATTGCTTCATTTACACACAAAAAAAATAAAAAAAAACAAAACCCAAAAAATGGCGAGTTCTGCGCTCCACAGGTAAGTCAGGTAAGTATCCCTATCCCTTCTCCCTTTCATTACTATATGGTACTTATGCTATTATATTATCTCAAGGACCAGCTGGTTTTCAATGTGTTTTGGGATCTGAGTTCCCCTTCAACAAAAACAGTGATGATCTAGGTGCATATTGCTAATCGCTGGATAGGCCGTTGAGTTAAATAAGTTTGGGAACGATGGATTCAGGCCTACACTGCGGTTGCAGGTAGTTTCTTGACCCATTCTTATTCATCTTAGCACTATTATCCTTGAGTATTTTCTATTTTCTCCTTTCTTTGCATATTGAATTGATGATTTCTTTTATTTTAGCCCAGCATGCATCATGTAGGACTTTGAGCTTCATGCCTCATGATTTGTCAAAGGTTGCTTCCCTGGTGATGGTCAATCATGCTTAAGTTTATTGAACAAGAAATCATATTCCACTCACAATTTGAAGGTCTACTTTGAACTAGTCACTTGGTCCAGTTGGCTAGTATGACTCTTGTCTAGAATTTACTCCCTCCATTCATCCAAATTAGCTTAAATATTCCCCCTAATCCGTCTTGGTTGTGAACCGCTCCCAGGCCTTGCGTCATCGTGACCCGCCTGGAACGCACATGTCCTCCCAAGATGAAACCTGCAGGCCAATCGGCTAGGGTACCTCTTAATCAAGAAGTTGATCATCCTTCTTTTGTTTTCCTTTTTTTGTCGTTCCAGACAGGGGCCGTCTGTGCTCGCCCTTCCTTGTGGTTTGTTCAGAGTCTTCCTGAAAATTTCTATCACTTATTGGTTGTGATGGGTGTCTCTTTTACCTTGATGCCCACTTTTCAGTCCACTCTTCTTCATCCTCTCTCCATTCCATTTCATTACACTTCGCTGTCTTTCCGCTTCGCTCCCTTGCAAAGTGGGCATCAAGGAGGGGCAATCTGCAGACACCCATTTTTGGCCTATAAGTTGGGCAGATTTTTTGTTTATATCATTGATGTCCCAAATTGGTCATCACTTTGGATTCCTTATCTGGCCCATCATGAGCCCATTCACCCTCAATTTCAAGTCCATTCTTAAGCCCAAGGCCAAGATCCGCTTGAAACATCAAAACTGTGCAGTCTGCCCTATCCTCTAAACATACCTTCAATTTGAGAGCTCATAACTTCCTCATTTATAATTCAAATCTGGAATATCATACTATTATTTTGTAGCCCTCTGTGTCTAGAGTCCAACGCAATAAACGGCTCATCAATTTGATGTCTCTGGAGAGAGTTATGGCCCATTTCGTGGGACCTATGTGGACTGTCTTATAGTCGCGACCTGGTGTATGGTCGCGACAAGAACGCGACCACACGGCCCGTCGCGACAGCACCATGCACGTAAACATGTTTTTACGTGCTTTTTGGCTCATCCTTCCACCTAGAGCCTATCTAAAGTCCCTTTGAGTTGGATTACGACCCAAACCTCTTATCCTCATCCCTAGGGAGCCCCCAAGTCCATCCAAACTCTAGATAGACTCTCAAACTCTCATACAACTTGGACTCTCTCTAAACTCGGGATTGGACTCTATCTCTCACTTGAACACATCCTAGGACTATCTAGGGGATAGAGGAAGGCTACCACTATGAGGAGAGGCCCATGGAGGCTCTGCTCACGAGGTCCCATCGTCCCCAACGCAGAGAGAAAGTTGTACTTCACGTTTTCCTCTTCTCTCTCTCCTCTTTCTCTCTCATATCGCCTCCAGGACCAGCAGTACTTGCACGGCTTGTAGAGATCAAACCAGGCCAAATCTCTTCAAGGATTCTTCATCCAAGTTACACTCCACGGAGCCCTCTACAACCTCGAAGTGAAATCACATCGATTGGTGGCTTGTGCGCAAAGTTACAGCAGATTATTCTTCACTTTCTCTCTCATATCGAGATCTGCACATATGAGATTATCATGCCTTCCACAACCCAAACCAGGAAAGATCTCCTCAAGATGTCTTCATGAAAGTTGTTCATGACATCCTCCTCTACGAACTCCAACTAGAATCACATCAAACGGGGCAATATTTGTTCAGTTTTGATTTTTTTTTTCTTTTCCACATTTTGCACATGTATACATGCTAGTTAGGATTCCTCCCTATCCTCTTTCATGATTTCTCTCCATGCATATTCCCTCCTAGTTTTTCCATACCAAAAGGGGTTTCCAAAACCACCCGGTACGCACTCACCATGCTCTCTACACACTTTCTCATATGTAATGGATGCTATACTTATTTGAATGTCTAATTGGGTTCCCCTTTCATTTTCATGACTTGGAAGGTACTTGGAACAAAGAACAAGCGAGGAAGCTCTTCCTCTTTGGCCGGCTGAAGAGGAGGAAGGAGGTCCGCCATTCATCTCCCGCACTGATGAGAAGGCGTCGAGGGACCCGGTCGCGACAAGGTTGTTATCACGTAGCACCTCGGTGACGTGTTAATAGGTAAGTGGCCTTATCTTTCCTTTTTCCAAGTTCATTAGCCCATGCTTTAGGAGTATTTATTTAGGCAATCATCTTGGTGGTGATCACATTCCTTCATTCTATATATATCACATGCTCTTTTGTGTCTTAGAGGGGCATACAACCCCGTGATTACAATTGGGTCTTTAATGGCTCATGAAATAAATATGGAAAGGCTGGGAGAATCCTCTAGCAAAAAGAAGCACAACAACGCTCTCAAGGCCACAGAAGGCACATCTAATGGTGAGTCAGTAAGTGATAAGAGCAATGAGAGCAGTGAAGATGAAGAAGCTTTTCTTTCTAGAAGACTGCAACGTATACTGGCCAAAAAGAAGTACCTATCAGGAAGAAGATATTTCAAGAAAGGTAAAGACTTCAAATGACTAGAAGGGAAAGAAATCAAGAAATCTGAACCCATATGCTACGAGTGCAAGAAGCCAGGACACATCAAAACTGAGTGTCCAAAGTTAAAGAAAACTGAGTTCAAGAAGAAGGACAATGTAAAGAAGTTCAAAAGATACAAGAAGAAAGCCATGGCCGCTGCATGGAACAACGAAAGCGACTCAGACTGTGAGTCAAGCTCCAGCGAAGACGATGAAGAAAAGGTCAACCTAGCCTTTATGGCAAATGTTGATGAAAACGTAACTTCTGACTCATCCTTTACTTCTTGCAATGAATCAGATTTCGATAGCTTAGAAGATGCTTTTAACAAACTATACATTAAATATAAAGATGTTTGTAAGTAGCTAAAAACTACTAAGAAAAATTATGCATGCTTGGAAATAACCAACTCTAATTTAAAATATGAAACTGAACAGTTGGAGCTTAAAAGAAGAAATGAACTGTTATGTGAAGATCTAAAAATTAAAAATGAATGGATAACAAATCTGGAAAACCAGGAAACTACAAGTAAACTTAAAAGTGAAATTAACACCCTGACATAAGATAATGAATACTTAATGACTACAGTTGAAAATTTTACTAACGAAAAATCCTCCCTAATATTAAAAGGAGCAAGAAGATCAGGTAAGAAAAAATATGGGTTAAGTTACACTCCACCAGACAATGAAGAAACTATAATTCATCCAAAAATCTATCCAACTCCATAACTCGTTGCTGAACAAAATCCTAATCTTAAAATAAATAAAAATAAAAACCACAAGCCTACTAGAACAATGAATGATATTCCCTGTTGTACACACTGTAATAAATTAGGACACATGAAAATAACATGTACAACCAAACACCTAAAATGGATTCCCAAAATGAACCGTAAAGAAACTAACCAATCAGGACCCAAAAAAACTTGGGTACCTAAATCTAATTGATTGATTGCAGGGAAGCCTTAGAGCATCAAAGTGGTACCTTGACAGCGGGTGCTCAAGGCATATGACAGGTAACAAGAAATTATTCTCTCATATCAAAGATGAAGAAGGCACAATTACCTATGGAGATAATGGAAAAGGGTCAGTAATTAGATGTGGATCTATTGGAAGTCAAGATAGAATCATCATAGAAAATGTTCTGTGTGTCAAAGGACTCAAGCACAACCTAATAAGCATTAGTCAATTATGTGACAAGGGTCACCAAATCAAGTTTCAAGAATCCAAGTGTCTTATAATCAAAGGTGATGCAATTGTCTTCGAAGCTAGTAGAGAAAATAACTTATATGTACTGCATCAAGAGGAACTCAAAGATCAAGATGTTTGTCTAGCAGCAAGCAAAGATCAGAATGCAGAGTTATGGCACAGAAGGTTAGGTCACTGCAGTTTGGATGGAATAAGAAAGCTTGTCAAACATGATCTAGTAGAAGGACTGCCAAAGATAAACACAAGATTCTCCTTCAAATCAAAGACAGTGGTCACTACTTCCAAACCACTAGAACTATTACATATGGATCTGTTTGGACCAATGAGAACCACCAGCCTAGGAGGAAAGAACTTTGGATTTGTAATAGTCGATGATTTTTCAAGATTCACATGGGTATCATTTTTGGAGCATAAAAATGACACATTTGATAGTTTTGTGAAGTTTAGTAAAGTAGTTTAAAAGGATAAGAAGTTCAGCATCATTGGTATTCGTTCAGATCATGGAGGAGAATTCCAAAATGACAGATTTGCAGAATTCTTTAATGATCAAGGTAAAGAACATAATTTCTCCGCACCTAGAACACCACAGCAAAATGGAGTAGCTAAGAGGAAGAACAGAACTTTGTTGGATATGGCTAGAACCATGCTATCTGAATACAATCTTCCAAGATACTTCTGGGCAGAAGCTATAAATACAGCATGTTATATCATAAATAGAGTCATGATCAGGCCAATCCTAAAGAAGACTGCATATGAGCTGTACAAGCAAAGGAAGCCCAGGATCAGCCACTTTAGAACGTTTGGATGTCCATGCTTCATTCACAACAATAGTAAGAGAGATTTAGGTAAGTTGGATTCCAAATCTGATGAAGGAATCTTCATGGGGTACACTTCTAAACCTAAAGGCTATAGAGTTTTTAATAAAAAGTACTTTATTAATTGAACAAACTGTTCATGTTATCTTTGATGAGTCTAACCCTTCCTTGAGAAAAGAAGTCGATAGTGATGATGAAAATGCAGAAAATCTCTCCAAGAAGTTGAAGGAAACATCTATCAAAGATAATAAAGATCCACCCTTGGAAGAACTGCAACAAAAAGAAATCATTCATGATGATCTTCCAAAGGAATGGAGATACAGGAAGGATCACCCAAAGGACAACATCATTGGAGATCCATCGGTTGGGGTAAGAACTAGAGGTAATGTTATTCCTTGTGATTACTTTGCATTTGTGTCTAAAATTGAGATGAAGACAGTCAATGAAGCACTATCTGATGAATCTTGGATTTTAGCCATGCAAGATGAACTTAATCAGTTCAGGAGAAATCAAGTTTGGTCCCTTGTTCCGAGACCATCAGATCATCCTGTGATTGGCACCAAATGGGTGTTCAGGAACAATATAGATAAAGCTAGTGTTATCACTAGAAACAAGGCTAGACTGATTGCTCAAGGTTATTCCCAAGAGGACGGCATAGATTTTGATGAAACTTATACACCAGTGGCTAGACTAGAGGCTATCAGAATTTTACTTGCTTAAGCTTGTGCATTGGATTTAAAACTTTTTCAAATGGATGTAAAATCTACTTTTTTAAATGGTTATATAAAGGAGGAAGTCTATGTAGAACAGCCTCATGGTTTTGATGATTTAGATTTTCCAAACTATGTTTTTAAATTGGATAACACATTATATGGTTTAAAGCAAGCACCTAGAGCATGGTATGAAAGACTTAGTGCATTCTTGCTAAATCATGGCTTTATTAGAGGTCAGGTAGATAGCACACTGTTTATTAAATCAAAAGCAAAGAACATATTACTTGTGCAAATTTATGTAGATGATATTATATTTGGATCTACTGATGAATCTTTGTGTAAGTACTTTGAAAAGATCATGCAAGGAGAATTTGAGATGAGCATGATGGGAGAGATTAACTATTTCCTTGGGTTGCAAATAAAGCAAGACAATGAAGGAACTCATATTTGTCAAGCAAAGTACACCAATGAATTGTTGAAGAAATTCGGGTTTGACAATGCTAAACCACTGTCCACTCCAATGAGGACATCCACAAAGTTAGACAGTGATAAGGAAGGTAAGAAAGTTGATCAAAAACTTTACAGAGGTATGATAGGGTCATTGCTTTACTTAACAGCTAGTAGACCAGATATCTTATTTAGTGTATGTATGTGTGCTAGATATCAGTCTGATCCTAAAGAATCCCATCTAATATCTGTTAAAAAGATTTTTAGATATTTAGCTAAAACTCATGACCTAGGACTATGGTATCCGAAATCATGTGAAACTAGTTTAGTTGGATATTCTGATGCTGACTATGTTGGATGCAAGGTAGATAGAAAAAGCACTAGTGGTGGTTGTCAATTTCTTGCAGGATGCTTGATTTCATGGTCTTCAAAGAAGCAAAATTCAGTAGCACTATCAACAACTGAAGCTGAATACGTAGTTGTTGCACTCAACTCTTATGGATAAAACAACAGCTTGAGGACTATGGGTTGCACATCAAGACCATCCCGCTGCTATGTGACAACACTGTAATCACGGGGATTGTGCGACCCCCAAAACACGCAAACATGTACTCAATATAGAAGCATGGAAAGAGGATGTGATCGCCACCTAAGTTGTTGCCTATTAATGAGAATTACGCGGGCTAACTAAGCTAGGAAAAGGAAAAGAGAACAAGAGGACTTACTGATATCACGACGTGGAACTACGTCACGATGGGCTGAAGTCGTATCACCCTCGTAGGGTGCATCTCGACTGTCGCATCGCCGTCGTCCATCGCGTTCTCTGCAGTGCGGGAGAAGTGATGAAGGACCTTCTTCCTGCCCTTCGGCCAGCCAGAGGACAAGAGCTCCTCGTAAAACATTGCTTGGGTTCCTGCCAAAACAATGAAAACAATGAAAGAAACCCTGTTAGAACGAGTTAAGCATAGTGTCCACTCAAAAATGAAAGAGAAGGAGGGAGCATGGGGGGAACGAACCTGGGGTGCAGTTTTTAAACCCCTAGGGTGATAGGAAAATGTGGGAAACGAAGGAAATGCAACCTATCTAGAAAATGGAATAGCAAAATGCATGAAGAAAGGAGAGGAAGTGGGAAGAGAGAAAGAGCCCCATGTGGAGCGACTCCCTGGCGTTGTATGCGTCGTTGGCTCGTGCAAAAGCCTCTGGATGGAGTAGGAATCACCCTCCTCACATTCCCAGCTTTGTGGATGAGCAAAATGGCACGACTTGAGGTGGAATAAGTGAGGAAATGAGAGAAGAGGAAGGGCTGCAGGCTAAGTCCAGATCACAGAAAAATTCGGCAGCCCTTCGGGGTAAAAATGGGGCTTTCCCCGCTCTGAAGGAGGTGGCCTTGCTTATATAGAGTTAGAGAGAGAAAATCCCATCTTAAGATGATAAATACCCAAATAATGGATAAAGGCCATTAAAATTCGTGGGTGAAGAATCCAAAGGGGTCTCCAAAGAGTCTCACAACCCCAAACTGCTACCATGGGAGTTGGGAGGTTGTATGGGATAGAGATAAGGCTATGGGAGGATAAAGTGGAGGTGGTTGCGGAGGCTGTTGCAGCGGCTGTAGTCGCGACATATCGCAGGGGCGCGACCTAGAGGAAAACGACGGCCAAAGGCGTCGCGACTTGGAAGCCACGTGCATGGGTATGCATGGGCTGTCGCGACAGCCACAGGGGACGCGACAAGATGAACGCATCGCCACGATATGTCGCGTTAATGAAAATTGATTATTCTAAAAAAATGGCCAATCAAATGGGAGAATGATAAGAAATTAAGGCACAAGTACTCTTTTAAAAGGATAATGGACGGGATTAAATGAAATTGGGCTTCTTAATGGGCTCAAAGCAAGGCTAATAGTGGGCTCAAGGTGACTGACCAACTAGGGGCTCACTAAGATGTCAAGAAATGTGGTTCAACTCATAGGCCAGAAACGGGTGTCTACAGATTGCCCCTCCTTGGCTTCCACTTTGCAGGGGAGTGAAGCGGAAGTGTAGCGGAAGGCGTCATGAAGCGAAAATGTCGTAGAGTGGACTGAAAAGTGGGGAGTCAAGGTAAAGAGACACCCCATCTAATCAACAAGCAATTGGAATCTTTGTGAAAGCCCTGAGTTAGTTGCTCGAGCAGAATGCAAAGAAAAACACGAGTCTGGACGAGAAGGAGGAAGAAGAGGACGATCAACCCCTCGATTGAGAGGTACCCTAGCCGATTGGCCTGCAGGTTTCATTTTGGAGGGACATGTGCGTGCCAGGTAGGTAACTCATGACTCATTCCTGGGAGCGGTTCGCAACCAAAATAGATCAAAAGGAATAAGGATGAAAATTGTATAGAAAATCCAGACAGGGAAATTCTTGACAGACTGGCAAGAACAACTCACTCGGAGGCAAACCATCCGATTCGGAGTAGAATAGGATTTCTTGTTTGATCATGAAGGATGGTTGGGCACTCAACAAGGGCTCACTGTTAGCCAGGAATAAGTCGTGAAAGCTCAAAATCCTGCATGATGCATGCTAGGCAAAAAAGAAAAGAAATCATTAAAACAAATGTAAAGAAAAGAGAAAATATAAAATATATCAATGATAATATTGTTAAACTAGACAAGAACAGATCAAGAGACTACCTGCAACCGCAGTGTAGGCCTGAACCCATCGTTTCCAAACTTACCTGACTTAATTGCCTATCCAGCGATTAGCAATGTGCACCTAGATTATCATTGTTTTTGGTAAAGGGGAACTCAAATCCCAGAACACATTGAGAACCAGCCGGTCCTTGAAATGATATCATATGTAGAATACCATATAGTAATGTAAGGGAATAGGTATAGAAATACTTACCTGTTTTACCTGTGAAGACCATTTTTTTTATTTTTCGATTTTTCTATATTTTTTTATTTTTTTTATTTTTGTTTTGTTTTGTTTTTTGTACAAAGAAATAATCACAATAATGACATACATACATACATACAATCAATTAAATTATGCAAATAAACTATGAACAGACACAAAGCAACACACTGGATAAAGAGGCGACGCCTTTGGGGGTCGCGACATAGTCGCGATGCCCTGCCATGTCACGATCTGGACGCAGCATATCGTGGCGTCGCGACTCTAACTGAGTCGATAAACACAGAAAAATCTATGTTTATCCTCAACCTAAGGACATCAAGACTCACACTAGGACTCCTAAACCCACCCTACTATGACTCTATCTCCTAGGTACGGGATTAGCTTGGGTTAGCCCCCCTAGAACTCTATAAATAGGGCTGCTTAGGGGAGTTAATCCCGCATGTCACATCCCAAGAATTACGCAGCAGATATTAATAATGCAGAATATAATTCAAGATGCTATCCTGAGATGTAAACAGTCGGCAAATAAGCCTCTAGCTAGCACGCACTAAATGTATAACAACATACATCATCATAGGGCCCAAATATTGAACTAAACTAATCTTTTATTCAAATCTCAACTTATTGTATTCAAAATGGAACTATTACAACTCTTAGACTATGGGATAACAAGACTAGACTCAATAAAAAGGAAAAGTACATAATACTCCTCATTTCCTACTACATGTTCTAACTCTCAACACAAATTACTATAACTAGGCTCATAGTTGGAACGCTCATCACTCGGACGCATTCCCATCCTTGACTTGCTCTTCCTCTTGAACTTCATAGTCACCTAGATTGGGTAAAAGTAGGGGATGAGCAAATTAGCCCAGTAGGATTTATATCTCAATGTGCGGGCAATGATATAAGTGATTAGCAATTTAGAACTAGGTAAGCACGATGAATGTCATGATATGCATGTACGTATAAAACTCATTAAAACTTAATGCATGAAACAAGCTACATAGAGTGATCATGATAGAACAAGATTTTAGAACAAGATGACAAGATAGAACTAGCAACAGATCACTTTGTACAAGCACGCAAGATTTCACTTGATGTCAATAGTTTCAAGAACGCAAGATATCACTAGTTGCATTAATTGCAGGATGGCCATATCACGCAAGCAAGCAAGCAAGAATGTACGAGCACGATCAAGTAACACTAATCAGGCACGTAGACACTAATGTACACCAAGATAAGATCCACCAAGAATGTACACCAGGACACGTGTATGTGGTTCTTGTATCTATCATTCAACAAGCAAGCAAGACTCCCAGCGCAGATGCAACGCCAGTAATCATTATACCCCATGGTTAACAGTATATTTATGACTCTCCGTCATTGGGGCTAGACTGGAGCCCTTGGACACTCGTCGTGCCCGGTCAGCATCTCATGTAAAATATTAAATGTAGATACCCACAGTCATTAATAATGGCCAATGAGAGTTTCAATAAGTAAGCATGTGTAATCTCATGTTCATAATGATGATGGGAACAAGTAATAAGTAATTGAACATGATTCCATGATAACAATGGTCAAGAGATAAATTTGGCAGCATAACAGCACGATTTATACTTTAGTTCAATCTTTACATTAATGGCTTTAGTCTAGATTGTAAATCACACTCACAAGAACAAGAAGAGAAAGGAAGTGCACGCTATCTCCAGGGAACTTCAATGGTACAACCAACTCGTCGGCCATGTGGGAATACATGGTCAGAGGAGATTTACGGAGGCCTTGGAGAAAAGGTCGCTAGTCTACAGATTCGGATTGACCGGTAGAGAGTTTCCAATTTCCCAAGAAAGGGCTGCCTTGATGTGCAAGTGTGTGGTGATGTACGCGTCTCAATTCACGGTCTCAAATTTGCGGAGAACACTTAACATGATGGCATGCAATGGACAATGCATTTAACTACACATGGGTTTACAAGATTTTAAGATAATAATTATCATTTAAATCAAGCTAGAACGGTAACAAGAGTAAATCATAAGTTTCATGAATGATCATATCATTAAGAAAGCATTTAGAATAATATTCATGTAATTAAGGCTTTTTAAATGGGTTAATCACTTTTAGGCCATTAAATAAACCATCATGCAATGATTAGACCTAAGACATGTGAATTACACGCTAAATATCATATTTAAACAGACCTCAGGTATAGCAGTAAGTCTTGTAAAGGAAATAGGTGGGGTTTCATGAAAAATCCTAAGGTCGCGATGGACCCTTGTAGGGATCACGATGGGGTCAGATCAGAACGCGACAATGCCTTGTAAGGATCGCAACAGGCTTGTCCGATCAGGCAGGCAATTCATGACGGGTTTATATGAAGAAGGCGACATGGCTGTCAGACCCGGAGGTCAGGTTTCGACTGTGGTCTGGTCGCGATCAGATCGCGACGGAATTCTTGTCGCGATCTGCCTGAGAACGCGGCCTATCGAGCCGTCACGTTCTCAGGTCCTTGGGCTCCGTCTGCCAGAGAAAGGACCCTGTTTGGACACAGGGTTGTTCTAAAATTAAGAACAAATTGTACAGTGCATGAAAAATAACGAAACTAGTTTTAAACCAACCTAGACATGCAAGGGTGCTTCCAGTAAATTGGATTTAGAAAACCATGATGGTTTCAACTGGCTTTAATCAAGTCCAACACAAACGTAAAACCAAGTGCAACCCGAAAACATAGTGTCATGCAGAGACCCTATTATCATGCTTTTAACTCTCTAACCAATGACATTTAGACAAAATGTTCAACACAAGATATGACAATGACAATTAGTAGAAAAACTTTCATGTTATGAGTTTGCTCTAATTCGTTTTCAAATCACATGCAACATATAAAGAACAGAAAAGGCCCTGACAGTGCACGACTTGGGGAAAACGCTTATAACTCAAAATCTGCTCATTGAAATTCGATGAAACCAGTGGGAAATGAAAGTTAACTTGATGCTCTACACATTGGTATAGGATATGTTAAGGTTTGGCCCGACAATAACTACCTTATGGGTTGAAGAAGTCCCATTTTTCTAAAAAAATGGTGTTCAGACCACTTGGAGGAAAACACTTCATACTCCGTGTATACTGCATGGCATTTAGGCATTCCACTTAGGTTAGGACGTAGACTTGACCCTCTTTCCAGGGGTATAAGCCTTGGAAGGTTTGGTTTAGGTTTGGCCTACCTTTGATTGGTTTCAAGTGGACGGTTTGTGCAGGTCGCAACAAATGAACGGGGGAAGAAGATGTCCTTTTTATGGTCGATCCACAGCTCCCCAGCCCCCAAGAGCACCTCCACACGACCACAGAAAGTTGTAAACTCGTTCCTAGGGTTTATGTGAAGAGTATTTAAGCAACCAAGGTTTTAGGAGTCCTATTGTAACTGGGAAAGAAGGGTTGCGGGATTGGCTTGTGTCTTTCCAAAATTTGAAGATCTCACCCTCCATTAGAGAGTCTTGGCCATCAAGCAACCTCCATGGGTGGGTAGGCACGAATTTGGGTTGCCAAGAGTGCAAGATCTCTTCCGAATTCAACTCTAATTGCCTCTTTTTAATTTCAGCTAATTTAAGCTACGAATTTCCATGCATTTTCTAGCTTCATTTGATTTTTGGGTCATCTGTTGTCCATTGGACCAATTAAGATATTGGTTCATTAATATATAATGTTGGGAGTCTCTCCAACACTTTTATTAAATTTTTTGTTGCATTGTATTTTCGTGTTAACGGTTTTCCGACTTGTTTCCTAATTTGGATAATCTGTCACAATAACTCTTAAACCTAGTCCAAATGATTTTTATTGACCTAAATTTCTTGATGGGTCATTAGAGGATATTATTTTATGTTCGTATATGATTTTTATTTAATTGTTTGACTCATCTAAGTACGTGTGATAATGATTTTTTGACTTATTCATGATTTAAAATAATAAGTTGCGAAACACTTTAAACTTGGCTAATCTGATTTTTGTTGGCACAAATTTCTTTGTGGAACATTTAGGAATAATGTGTGGGGTTGATTTATAATTTTTATGGATGTTTCCGATGTGTCTTAGCACATACGATAATGATTAGTATGTTTTAAATACTTTGATATTATGGAAATTATTTATTTCCATTTATTCAAATTTTTATATAGTTAAAATTTCCGGGGTGCTACACCCTCCCCCACTTAAGAGAATTTGGTCCCCAAATTCATGTATAGAAAGTTATTGTACCAGTGAGGTGTACTTACTCGTGAATAGCTCTGGGTATCTTTTGCGCATTGCTTCCTCGGTTTCCCACGTGTCGTCTTCATCCATGCATTGATTCCATCTAACCCCTACCAGTGAGATGATCTTGCTCCTTAATTGGCGCGGTTCCCAGTCCATGATCTTAATTGGCTTCTCTTGATATGTTTCGTCTTTGTTGAATTCCAGGAGCTCATATTCTATGACATGCCATGGATCCCGTACATACTTTTTCAACATGGATATGTGGAACACATTATGTATTCCATCCATTTGTGGTGGTAAAGTGAGACGATATGCCACCTCGCCGACTCTTTCAAGGATTTCGAAAGGCCCGACAAACCTTGGTGACAACTTGCCTTTAATGCCAAAACGCCTGATCCCACGGCCTGGAGACACTTTTAAGAATACATGCTCCCCAACTTGAAACTCCATGTCTCTTCTTCTATTATCTGCATATGCCTTTTGTCTTTGCTATGCCACTGCCATTCTTTCTTTAATAAGCTTTACCTTCTCTGTGGTTTCTCTTATCATCTCTGGTCCTAGCATTTGTTTTTCGCCAACTTCATACCAGCATATTGGAGATCGGCAACTCCTGCCATAGAGTGCTTTAAATGGTGCCATTTGAATGCTAGCTTCATAGCTATTATTGTAGGCGAACTCCACAAGAGGTAAGTGTTCGTGCCAGCTACCTCAAAAATCTAGGACACATGCTCTAAGCATATCTTCAATCACCTGGTTGGTCCTCTCCGTCTGACCATCTGTCTGTGGATGGAAAGCCATGCTAAAGTTTAGTTTAGATCCCACGGAATAGTGCAATCCTTTCCAAAAGTGGGATGTAAACCTAGAGTCTCTATCAGACACGATAGACACTGGTACTCCATGTAATCTGACTATTTCCTTCACATATAATGCAGCCAACACATCTACTGACCACTTATTCTTCACTGGCAAGAAGTGAGCTGACTTAGTTAAGCGGTCGACTATAACCCAGATACCATCGAATCCACCTCTAGATTTGGGTAGTCCGAAAATAAAGTCCATCCCTATGCCTTCCCACTTCCATGCCGGGATTTCTAGGGGTTTGAGTTTACCTGCGGGTCGCAAGTGTTCTGCCTTGACCCTTTGACATGTTAAGCATCGGGCGACATATTTCGCCACCTCTCTCTTCATATTAGGCCACCAAAAGCTTCTTTTCAAATATTGATACATTTTGGTAGTTCCAGGATGAATGGTATACCTGGTCTTGTGAGCCTCATCCATGATCATTTTCTTTGTCTCCGCGTGGTCGGGTACACAGACTCGATCCCGGAACAATAGTCTTCCATCTTCAGTTAATGAGAAATCCGGCCTCTGGTCTAGATTAGCCTTAATCTCCATAAGTACAGGGTCATTATCTTGGAGTGTTGTGATGTCCTCCAATAGTGTAGGTTGTGCTCTAACACTAGCAACAAGGCATCCCTTCTCTTTGATGTCAGCATCAATATTTAATTTGGCGAAGTCCTCTAACAACTTCCATTCGCCCACCATTAAACTTGACAATGTGATCATTGGCTTTCTACTTAGAGCATCTGCCACAGCATTTGCTTTTCCTGGATGATATTGGATCATGAAGTCGAAGTCTTTGAGATACTCCAACCACCTCCGTTGTCTCATATTCAAGTCCTACTGAGAAAACAAAATACTTCAAGCTTTTATGGTCAGAAAACACAATGAATTTCTCACCATATAGATAATGACACCATATCTTCAAGGCGAAGACTACAACAGCTAGCTCCAGTACAGGATAATTATCCTCGTGCTTCTTCAATTGTCTAGATGCGTAGCATATAACTTTCCCATTTTGCATCAGCACACAGCCTAGGCCGGTCTCGGATGCATCGGTGTATACTTCAAAACTACCCCTAGCAACTAGTAGTGTCAATATGGGTGCCGAGGTAAGGTGCTCTTTCAATGCCCTGAAACTTTCTTCACGTTCATCAGTCCATGCAAATGGATTCTCCTTCCTGGTAAGCCTGGTCAATGGTACCACTATCTTTGAGAAATCTTTAATGAAGCGACGATAATAACCGGCTAAACCCATAAAGCTTCTAATCTCCGACACAGTTGTCTGCCTTTCCCAATTTTTTACCGCCTCCACCTTAGATGGGTCCACAGAGATTCCCTCCTTGGATATGATGTGACGAAGGAAATACACTTCCTCCATCCAGAATTCGCACTTACTAAGTTTAGCATAGAGTTGATTATCTCTGAGCACTCGCAGAGCAACCTTCAAGTGTTTCTCATATTCTTCCTTAGATTTGGAGTAAATAAGGATGTCATCAATGAACACCACTATAAACGGGTCCAAGTATGGTCTATAAATATTGTTCATAAGTTGCATGAAAGCCGCTGGAGCATTTGTTAAACCAAACGGCATGACCATGAACTCATAGTGACCATATCTACTCTGGAATGCAGACTTGTGAACATCCTCCGCCTTTATTCTTAGTTGATGGTAGCCTGATCTTAGATCTATCTTGGAGAAATATTATGCACTAGAGATCTGGTAAAACAACTCGTCGACGCGGGGCAGTGAATACTTATTCTTTATTGTCAACTGGTTTAACTGACGGTAATCAATGCATAGCCTCACTGTCCTGTCCTTCTTTCTGACAAATAGCACTGGCGCTCCCCACGGAGATATGCTAGGCCTGATAAAACCCTGATCTAGCAATTCTTGGATCTGTCTTTTCAACTCCTGCAATTCAACGGGGGACATGCGATACGGAGCTTTTGAAACAGGGGCTGCCCCAGGGAGTAACTCAATGGTGAAGTTTACCTCCTGGTCAGGTGGTATACCAGGTAATTCCTCTGGAAATACATCAGGATAGTCACTGGCTATTGGAATGTCTTCTAGGGTTGGTTTCTTCTTTTCAGTTGCCAAGATGGAAACTAGGAAAGCATCATTAACCTTGGTTGGTCAGCTTAGAGCCCTTTAAGGAGGATATCAAGATAGGGTGTTTGTGATAACGGGCGCCAAGTAGTGATAGAGTTGGAAGGTTTGGTCTTTTAAAAGTGACCCTCCTATGGCGACAATTTACATCGGCATCATATTCAATTAGCCAATCGACACCCAAAATGGCATCATAACCCTTCATGTCTAAACAAATAAGGTCGGCAGGGAGATTTTGTCCTCCAATTATAGTTTAACATTTCGGCAAGTAGTGAGTGAGTTCAGATTCTGAGCCTAGTGGAGAGGCTACAGTGATCTTGGATTTCAAGGGTACATGTTTGACAGGCAGAGTTGCAGCAAATGTGGTGGAAATAAATGAATATGCAGCTCCAGTATTAATAAGCACAAATGCAGGTTGCGAGTGTATGAAAATGGTACCTTCCACCATACCCCCTTCCTCGAGTAGGTCAGCTTCTAGGACAACATTAAGGCGTCCTTGACATCATGGTACATTCGGGGCTTTGCCTGGTTGGCCCTTCATCATTGGATGGTCAGGAATACGGTGGTCACGACCACCACATCTCAAGCATGCCCCGAGCTTCTTCCCGCATTCTTTAGCTCGATGCCCTGGTTTATCACAGAATTTGCAATTTTCAACCAACTGCCTACCTTCCACTTTGACTCTCTTGTATCCAGTAACATCTCTTCCGACATTCGACCTCTCGTTGTTGTTGTTGACGTTGTTGTTACGAAAAGTTGGAGCAATATTAGGTGCTCCCTTCTTGACAATGACCGGCTTGGAGTTGTCCTTGCCCCTCATGCCCTCTACTTTGTCCATGGTGTCTTCTACCAGCTGAGCTCTTTGGACCATCTCAGTGTAAGTTTGAATGTTGTGTGGTTCGAGCCTTTCAATGAACATGGGTCTGAGCCCATCCATGAATCGATTTGCCTTAAGTCTTTCTGTTCCGACCAAGTGTGGGGCATACACAGCAAGACGCGCGAACTGAGCCTCATACTCAGACACGGGTATTCCTTTCTGTTTTAGTGCGGCAAACTCCGCTGCTTTTTTCTCCTTGACTCTCTAAGAGAAATACTTTCCCCGGAATATCTCCAGGAATCCGGCCCACTCCAGTTCGCCAACATTAGGCAGGTGGGCCGATGTGGCCTTCAACCATGCTCGGGCATCCTTAGTGAATTGAAAAGTGGCCAATACCACCTTTTCCCTGTTAGTGCATTGCATGACTTGGAAGATCCTTTCTATCTCCTCCTGCCAGTTCTCTGCTTCGTTCGGATCAGGGGATCCAGAGAAACGAGGAGGGTTCAAACTCTTAAAATTGTAGTGCAGATCACTAGCTCCATTTCTAACTGCAACAACCTAATTTCCAGCCTGAACCACATTTTGCAGGGCCTGAGTCAATCCAGCTACTGTTTCTTGCATAGCTTGCCAATGGTTGCGAGCCATTGCAGTTGAGTGCAAGAGTTATGAGGGTTCCTCAGAAAAGGATGGAAACCAATTAATGTCTCTAAATACATTATCAGAGTCAATGGGTAGGAGTGTTTAATTCTTGCTAACATATTCCCAGTCTCTACCCATTCTCACCAGGTACTGTATTTAATTTCCATGACCTAAGTTCCATAGGTATCTCCTATTCCTGAGACATATATCCTATTTGGTATTCCTAGGCTTTGATACCACTAAACTATCACGTCCCGAGAATTACGCAGCAGACATTAATAATGCGGAATATAATTAGAGACGCTATCCCGAGACATGAACAGTCGACAAATAAGCCTCTAGCTAGCACGCACTAAATGTATAACAACATACATCATCATAGGGCCCAAATATTGAACTCAACTAATCTTTTATTCTAATCTCAACTTATTGTATTCAAAATGGAACTATTATAACTCTTAGACTATGGGATAACAAGACTAGACTCAATAAAAAGGAAAAGTACATAATACTCCTCACTTCCTACTACATGTTTTAACTCTCAAAGCAAATTACTATAACTAGGCTCATAGTTGGAACGCTCATCACTCGGACGCATTCCCATCCTCGACTTGCTCTTCCTCTTGAACTTCATAGTCACCTAGATTGGGTAAAAGTAGGGGATGAGCAAACTAGCCCAGTAGGATTTATATCTCATTGTGCGGGAAATGATATAAGTGATTAGCAATTTAGAACTAGGTAAGCACGATGAATGTCATGATATGCATGTATGTATAAAACTCATTAAAACTTAATGAATGAAACAAGCTAGATAGAGTGATCATAATAGACCAAGATTTTAGAACAAGATGACAAGATAGAACTAGCAACAGATCACTTTGTACAAGCACGCAAGATTTCACTTGATATCAATAGTTTCAAGAATGCAACATATCACTAGTTGCATTAAATGCAGGATGGCCATATCACTCGAGCAAGCAAGCAAGAATGTACGAGCACGATCAAGTAACACTAATCAGGCACGCAGACACTAATGTACACCAAGAAAAGATCCATCAAGAATGTACACCAGGACACGTGTATGTGGTTATTGTATCTATCATTCAACAAGCAAGCAAGACTCCCAGCGCAGATGCAACGCTAGTAATCATTATACCCCATGGTTAACAGTATATTTATGACTCTCCGTCATTGGGGCTAGACTGGAGCCCTTGGACACTCGCCGTGCCCGGTCAGCATCTCATGTAAAATTTTAAATGTAGATACCCACAGTCATTAATAATGGCCAATGAGAGTTTCAATAAGTAAGCATGTGTAAAGTCATGTTCATGATGATGATGGGAACAAGTAATAAGTAATTGAACATGATTCCATGATAACAATGGTCAAGAGATAAATTTGGCAGCATAACAGCACGATCTATACTTTAGTTCAATCTTTACATTAATGGCTTTAGTCTAGATTGTAAATCACACTCACGAGAACAAGAAGAGAAAGGAAGTGCACGCTATCTCCAGGGAACTTCAATGGTACAACCAACTCGTCGGGCATGTGGGAATCCATGGTCAGAGGAGATACGGAGGCCTTGGAGAAAAGGTCGCTAGTCTACCGATTCGGAATGACCGGTAGAGAGTTTCCAATTTCCCAAGAAAGTGCTGCCTAGATGTGCAAGTGCGTAGTGATGTACACGTCTCAATTCACGGTCTCAAACTCGCGGAGAACACTTAACATGATGGCATGCAATGGACAATGCATTTAACTACACATGGGTTTACAAGATTTTAAGATAATAATTATCATTTAAATCAAGCTAGAACGGTAACAAGAGTAAATCACAAGTTTCATGAATGATCATATCATTAAGAAAACAATTAGAATAATATTCATGTAATTAAGGATTTTTAAATGGGTTAATCACTTTTAGGCCATTAAATAAACCATCATGCAATCATCAAACCTAAGACATGTGAATTACACGCTAAATATCATATTTAAATAGACCTCAGGTATAGCAGTAAGTTTTGTAAAAGAAATAGGTGGGGTTTCATGAAAAATCCTGAGGTCACGACGGACCCTTGTACGGATCGCGACGGGGTCAGATTAGAATGCGACAGTGCCTTGTAAGGATAGCGACAGGCTTGTCGGATCAGGCAGGCAGTTCGCGATGGGTTTATATGAAGAAGGCGACATGGCTGTCAGACCCGGAGGTCAGGTCGCGACGGCGGTCCGGTCGTGATCAGAACGCGACGAAATTCTTGTCGCAATCTGCCTGAGAATACGGCCTATCGAGCCATCACGTTCTCAGGTCCTTGGCCTGCATACGCCAGAGAAAGCACAGTACTTTGGATTGCGGATCAGACTTTCCCTATTTTGACACAGGGTTGTTGTAAAATTAAGAACAAATTGTACAGTGCATGAAAAATAACAAAACTAGTTTTAAACCAACCTAGACATGTGAGGGTGCTTCCAGTAAATTGGAATTAGAAAACCATGATGGTTTCAATTGGCTTTAATCAAGTCCAACACAAATGTAAAACCAAGTGCAACCCGAAAACATAGTGTCATGTAGAGACCCTATTATCATGCTTTTAACTCTCTAACTAATGACATTCAGACAAAACGTTCAACACAATATATGATGATGACAATTATTAGAAAAACTTTCATGTTATGAGTTTGCCCAAATTCGGTTTCAAATCATATGCAACATATAAAGAACAGAAAAATCCCTGACAGTGCGCGACTTGGGGAAAACGCTTATAACTCAAAATCGGCTCTTTGGAATTTGATGAAACTATTGGGAAATGAAAGTTAACTTGATTCTCTACACATTGTTATAGGATATATTAAGGTTTTGCCCAAGAAAAGCTACCTTCTGGTTTGAAGAAGTCCCATTTTTCCAAAAAACCTATGTTTAGACCACTTGGAGGAAAACGCTTAATACTCTGTGTATACTGCATGGAATTTAGGCATTCCACTTGGGTTAGGATGTAGACTTGACCCTCTTTCCAGGGTATAAGCCTTGCAAGGTTTGGTTTAGGTTTTGGCTACCTTTGATCGGCTTCAAGTGGACGGTTTGTGCAGGTCGCAGCAGACGAACGGGGGAAGAAGATGTCCATCTTGTGGTCGATCCATAGCTCCCCAGCCCCCAAGAGCTCCTCCACACGACCCCAGCAAGTTGTAAACTCGTTCCTAGGGTTTGGGTGAAGAGTATTTAAACAACCAAGGTTTTTAGAAGTCCTATTGTAACTAGGAAAGAAGGGTTGCGGGATTGGCTTGTGTCTTTCCAAAATTTGAAGATCTCTCTCTCCATTAGAGAGTCTTGGCCATCAAGCAACCTCCATGGGTGGGTAGGCACGAATTTCAGTTGCCAAGAGTGCAAGATCTCTTCCCAATTCAACTCTAATTGCCTCTTTTTAATTTCAGCTAATTTAAGCTACGAATTTCCATGCATTTTCTAGCTTGATTTGATTTTTGGGTCATCTGTGGTCCATTGGCTCAATTAAGATATTGGTTCATTAATATATAATGTTTGGAGTCTCTCCAACACTTTTATTAAAATTTTGGTTGCGTCATATTTTCTTGTTAACGGTTTTCCGACTTATTTCCTAATTTGGATAATCGGTCATAATAACTCTTAAACCTAGTCCAAATAATTTTTATTGACCCAATTTTCTTGATGGGTCATTAAAGCATATTATTATAAGTTCGTATATGATTTTTATTTAATTTTTTGACTCATCCAAGTACGTGTGATAATGATTTTTCGACTTATTCATGATTTACGATAATAAGTCGCGAAAGACTGTAAACTTGGCTAATCCGATTTTTCTTGGCACAAATTTCTTTGTGGAACATTTAGGAATAATGTGTGGGGTTGATTTATAATTTTTACGGATTTTTCCGATGTGTCATAGCACATACAATAATGATTCGTATGTTTTAAATACTTTGATATTATGGAAATTATTTATTTCCATTTATTTGAATTTTTATATAGTTAAAATTTCTGGGGTGCTACACTGCAGCTCTCTCTCTCTCCCAGATTTCTCTTTGTTTTCTCACTCCTGCAGCCATGAAGAGGTCTTTTTCTACCTTCCAAGATGATATTAAGCCATATGCAGGCCCCAAGGCAGCCCGAGTGTCTCATGCCAAGCTACAACGCCTCTCCTCCATGCCCGGACACATCTGTGTACGCCCGGAACTTCAAGTAAGTGCATTTTCTTCAGGCTCTTCTTCTTCTCTCTTTTCAATCTCTTCTTCTTCTTCTTTTGCTCCTACCAATGCTCTTCTTTTCTCTTGCTACTTCAGATTCTCCCGGGCCATAGAAGGTTCTCAAAAGTCCCGTGGTTGGCACCCATAATAGACATACTCCCTCTGGCTTCTACCTATCATCTACGTGAATGGGGGCTATCGACGGTGCTAGTTCTGGCGAAGCAGTATCACAAGTTCGTGCATGTGCGGGATAGCATCACTGCACTGACAGAACTGTGGCATCCCCAGACACATACGTTCATCTTCCCCGAATTTGAGGCTACCATCCTGCTGGAGGAATTGGCGTTGATGTTGTGTCTCTCTAAGTATAAGAGGGGCGAGGAGCATGCCCACTGCTACACCATGGCTCCAATTGATGCATGGGGCATACTCGGGGAGATCACCACCAAGAAAACAGATTTGCACAACATGACTAGCCAGAACCATGTCCATCTCCTCCCTATTTTCTAGTGGGTGATTTCTCAGTGCAAGCGTAATACTAGAAACTACCTCGCCACAGCCAAGGCCACCGCCATTTGCATCTGCGGCGTCATTCTCTTCCCGGCAGAAGATTGTGCCATCTCTTTCGCCAACCTGAGCATAATCAACTTCGTTTCCGAAAGGTATGAGCATTGCACAGGCCATCCTTGGTTATCTCTATGTCGGTCTTTCTTCTGCAGCTGTTGGAGGCCCCTTCTATGGTTCCGTCGTCGCCCTTGAGCTCTGGATGGGAATGCACATACAATTCTGGGCGATGGACAACCTCTCCACTGAGTGCAAGAGCAAGCTACATCATCCATTAGCTTTTGTGGGTGCACCCCTCTACATGACACCGCATGTAAGGCCCTCGATTTTGTTGCCTTTTTATTTATTTTGCGTTGAGTCATGTTATGTGTGAGCTTGTGTATGTGTATGTAAATAGCTATAAATGTATTATCTAGTTGTGCTTATGTATGTATGTGTATAATTATATGGTAAATATGGCTTGAATGCATGGTGTGATAGTGTGTACACTATACTACATACATTGAATGCGTATATATATATATATATATATATATATATATATATATATATATATAAGTTAAGCATGATTTCTGCATGTTTTGAGTTCTGGCCGAAGGCCAACTTGGTGTCAACATGGATGGACGTCTATAAGAAGTCAACGTCAACATCAATGGATGCCAACTCCAAGGTAAGCAGCCAACGATGTGGACGTTAATTTCTCTGACATGCATGCGTTGTAGACCCGAAACTCCGGGGGCAAGCAAGCCCAACCATTAGGGAGATGTCCCCAACGGCTATCAGGCCTTCACATCACCCCTCTGGTTATCCCAAACCCATTCTCTTATAAACCAAACCCCATTGCAACTAAATTCTGGGCGATGGACAACCTCTCCACTGAGTGCAAGAGCAAGCTACATCATCCATTAGCTTTTGTGGGTGCACCCCTCTACATGACACCGCATGTAAGGCCCTCGATTTTGTTGCCTTTTTATTTATTTTGCGTTGAGTCATGTTATGTGTGAGCTTGTGTATATGTATGTAAATAGCTATATATGTATTATCTAGTTGTGCTTATGTATGTATGTGTATAATTATATGGTAAATATGGCTTGAATGCATGGTGTGATAGTGTGTACACTATACTACATACATTGAATGCGTATATATATATATATATATATATATATATATATATATATATAAGTTAAGCATGATTTCTGCATGTTTTGAGTTCTGGCCGAAGGCCAACTTGGCGTCAACATGGATGGATGTCTATAAGAAGTCAACGTCAACATCAATGGATGCCAACTCCAAGGTAAGCAGCCAACGATGTGGACGTTAATTTCTCTAACATACATGCGTTGTAGACCCGAAACTTCGGGGGCAAGCAAGCCCAACCATTAGGGAGATGTCCCCAACGGCTATCAGGCCTTCACATCACCCCTCTGGTTATCCCAAACCCATTCTCTTATAAACCAAACCCCATTGCAACTAAAAAGACCTCTCTTGGCTCTCTTGCAAGAGGAGAAGAAACCCTAACTCTAGCTGTGAGAAAACCTGAACTTGGCAAGCTTGAATCCGGCGGCTGAAGGCTTCTTCCGGCGATCTACACCGACTGGAGGATAGCTGGGACATAGGGGAAGGCTTCCCCGACGTTGGTTGGCTTCTACATCGACCAAGAACCCGGAGCAAGAAGAGTTTGGAGGCTTCTTGGGGACTGCCCAAGGAGAGCTTCAACAACAACTTTGATCTCTTTGGAGGTTTATTGAGAGGTAAGTAACCCATTCACTTCGTCCATGTAGGTGTCTAGTAGGGTTTTACCATTTTTACAGCTTTTACTCGTGTCCTGGATCCCCCAAATTCTCTTGTTTTTGGAGCTCGGGTCTGTGTTTTTGTTCAGACCTGAACTTGATGGCAAGTTCTCTTGCCGTTAAGATCTTCAGTTAGCGGCATGCGACGATACCGTTAAGCTCCGTTAATGGCCAGACTTTGTTGTTAAGTTTTTCAGGACAGAATAGTGAGTTGTTCTCCCTTCTATATGATTAATTTCCGAAGTGTTTTCGCATGAGGATATAATGTAATCGTATATGTTATGTAAAATAGACAATGTGATGTGTGTGGAAGTTTCTGTGCTTTTCGGTGAATGGCATGAATTGTTAGACTTATTGAAATACATGTTTGAAAAATGGATTATGCATGTTCACCTACTGTCTACATGATCCCTGAGGAATGGAATGCCTTAAATTTTTCTAAACCGTGTATATACGTATCAGTCCATGCCCTGAAATTTTGAGATTTTTTCCATGATTGTGGGATTTACTGTAATTTCAGTTTTTGGAAATAGAAGACATGTGTAGGAATTGTAAAACTTATAGTAAATTGTGTGTTGTGCAATAAATCCGGGGAAAATTCCTATGATGATGTGTATGTTAGGTTCAGGGCTGTGAGCTGTCAAACTGGATATTCATGTTATGATCCATGATAAATTGAATTATGAATGGCATGAAACTGAATGATTTAATTTCTGTAAATGTAATATGACTCAAAAAAAACTGGAAATTTGTATGTGAGGTCATGAACATGCAATTAGTGTGTGGTTAAAATTTCATGATATGTGGATAACTGTAAAGTGTATTATGAAATTTCTACGTGAGAACATGTGATAATTGCTTGCTATCATGAATATGATTTGATGATGTGTTCGCCAACCCGATTAATACGAGCTACTGAATGTTTGATTTCTGTCAACAATAGTATCATGTTTAGGAAAACAGAGCCATGTGTATAAGTGAGAGAATGTAAAGAAATATGTAACATGTGTGTTAAAATCAGAATGTGTAATGTGTAAGACTGTGCCATGTGTGACACTGCTTCCATAGAGGGCCGGGGAACTGTACCATGGAAAAGTCCCCATAGGAAGGTTCAATGTGTTAAGATCCTAAGGGCATTAGGATGAAATCCTTGAGGTAGACAAGTACCATTGGTTAGGGTGGAGACTTGTTCTCCCGGTCTGCGCAGTCCAAGAGTCGTCACTGTGTTGCCTAGGTGGCGTCTATGTGTTATGTGTTATGTGATGTGTCCTTCTAATAGTGGTTTGGGCTATGTGTCACGGCACTAAATTGTGAAATGTGAATGTGATTATGTGTAAATTGTGTAGTGTGAATATGTGTAAATGTGCAATGTGTAAAAAGAGAACTATGTGAATGAGTAATTGTGTAAACATGTGAAACCGTTATGTTAAATTATGAAATTGTGGTCCATGATATGTTAATGTGAAATTATGTTATAACAGCAACCTAAAGGTGTTTATAAGAATGTTTTATATGTGTAAAAATGCGTAGAATCCATGCTAGGAGCATTTCTTGCATATGTGTGAACAATTCAATGTTTAATTGCTATCGTGTTGTAGTAATTGGAATTGAAGCTCTCATGCGATAGGATGTGAATTGATAAGTCATGTCAAAACAGCAACTTTAATGTGTATGAAATGATAAATTGCATGTGCAAGAATGTGTAGAAACCATAATAGGAACGTTTCCTTTTTTGTATGCAAGAATCCCATGTGTGGTTGCTTCCATGTTGTAGCTTAATTAGAAATGTAGCTTTCATGATTGAATGAGTAGAAAGCATGTGATAGGAAGCTTTATTTTGGAGTGGCTTAAATCATGTACCATGTGGTTTAAATTTTGTAGAATTATCATGATAGGTTGTCTTTTATCAATGTCCAAGCATGCTATATGTTTTGCTTTGTAAATTGGAATGAAAAACCTACTGTGATCTATCCATGTATGAGGTGTGTGGTGTTATGTGCTGAGTCTTTAGACTCACTCCTTGCTTCGGCGTACAGGTTTAGTTGGTGATCCGACATCTGTGGAGGAGACAGTGGAGAGTGACTCCGAGCGTGGCGAGTAGTTCGAAGGAGTTGCACTCATGACATTTTGTTTTACTAGTATGTATGTGAGACATTGTAATGAAACCATTGTGTAATTATGAACAAACTATGTATTTGAGTTTAGTATTTCATTATGTGGTCTTTAATTCTCTTAAATTTGTCATTTGAATCATGTATGTCAAATGTGGATGATGAAATGAAGACAAGTAGTTCTTTTTCTTCCACTACTCTGTATCTATATTTGTTTATATCTCAATCATGTGATAGCGTTTGGGTAAATGTCCCACTGTGATAACGTTCACTATACCGACGTGGGTTGGTATAATCGTACCGGTATAATGAGGGTCGTCACAGAGATTGGTATCAGAGCGACCGATTGAGATTGTACATAAATATACATAAATAATCATCTTCATTACATGTAAATCTTTACAGATTGTCCACATGTGTAGAATTGATTAATAATGAGCGGAAAATAGATATGAAATGGTTAGGAATTAAATTAACGTAGCTCTAATAGTGGCTGAAATTTATTGTAGCCATGGCTTCGCGTGGTAGACGTGGCGGTGCTCCTGCTCGTGAGGACGAGCAGAGACGTGAGGAGCAGGCAGAGCAGCGAGCCGCAGCACCTCAGGGTCCTGTACTTCCCCCACCGCGGCCAGTGGATTATAGAGTGTTCATGCAGGGTCTAGTGCAGGTCATGCAGACGCAGGCCCACACCCAGGCTACACTCCAGGCTCAGTTGGAGGCTCAGGTTAGAATAATAAAACAAAGAGTAGTCTACTTTTTAATGGCATAATGTTGTGTTGAATATGCGTTGTTGTTTGTTGTAGCAGGCTCAAATTCCAGCTTAGGACCATGGTGGACCTTCCATCATGGAAAGATTCAAGAGGATGTTGCCACCCTCTTTTAAGGGGGAGAGCGACCCGTTGCTAGCTGAAAGCTGGATGAGAAAGATCGAGAAGATCTTCCGGGCTATTAGGTGTGCGGATGAGGACAAGGTTACTTTAGCCACCTACATGCTACAGGTATGTGTTAGTTTCATGTGTTTCTATCCCCTGTTAAGTTGAAGTTGCTTAGTTGGTGCTTATAAAGGGTATGTTGCAGGAGAGAGCTGATGTGTGGTGGGCTTCCTTACTGCGTACTCGGTTTGAGAGCGGAACTATTGAGGTTGCTTGGGACGAGTTCATGAGGCTCTTTCGGGCCAAGTTCGTCCCCGACCATATTCAGGACAGGATGGAGCAGGAATTCCTCTCCTTGACTCAAGGCTCCATGGCCGTGCTCGAATATGAGGCCAGATTTGAAGAATTATCTAAATATGCACCTCATATCGTGACAGATGAGCGTAGGAAAGCAAAGAAGTTTGTGATGGGCCTGAAGCTATCACTGCAGACGAGGCTAGTAGCGTTTGACCATCGCACCTTGGACGAGGCACTCAGTGCTGCTTGTAGACAAGAGGGTAAGATGGAGCAATATCTTGAGGAGAAGAAGGCTTCGTAGAAGAGGCCTGTAGCTACGTTCCAGCGGCAGGACAAGAAGAAAGCGGTGTACCAGACACAGCAGCGATCGGTAGCAGTCGGCAGTACTCAGGTACCTTCTCAACGTTCCCCTGGTGTGAAGAAGGAGTGTCCCCATTGCGGGAAAACACACGGTGTGTAAGGCCCTTTAATTTCCTTCGTATTATTTGTATCTGTGTGTGAATATTTGTGCTTGTGTGTGTATGTACATACTTACATACGCATTAATTAGTATAATTACGTATGCATGTGTTTATATTAAGCATAAATAATGTATATATTGCTTGATGGTAGTATGGATACAATACCGTATACATATTGCATGTATATATGCCCGGTATGCATGGTTTTCTGCATAATTTAAAGTTCTGGCCGAAAGTCACCTTGGCGTCAACCCCAGGCCGTTGAGCCAGTGTCAGCGTCCAGACCTGGACGTCAACACTAACTCCGGCGTCCAGCGATATGGACGCCAACTTCTCTGGCCTGCATGCGCAGCAGAGCTGCAAGCTTCTGAAACAAGGTATGGCAACCATTGGGGGATGTCCCCCAACGGCTCTCAGGTTGTCAAATCAGTATGGTGAGTGGGTGAGGGGCTCTCCTTAACCCTGAACCCGAATTGGACTCTCCCACTCTTTCCCTTCACCCTTGCAAGAGGAGAGAAGTGAGAGATAAAAACCTTAGAGAAGTCTGTGAGAAAACCCCATTTTAGCACCCTCAAATCCGACCCCTTGGACCTTGATCCGGCGTCCCCCTGCTGCAAGGAGGTTGCTGGACCAACGAGGAAGGCTTCCCCGACATCCCCTCGGCGTGGAGATCACCCAGGAGCCCGGAGGAAGGCGATCTAGAGGGAGGTTCTGCAACTTTCTTGGGACTGCCCAAGGAGGGCTTCACCAAGCCTTTAAATCCCTTAGAAGAATTTTTGAAAGGCAAGTGACCTATCCTTGATGTCCCCTTATGAGTCTAGGTTGGTTTTGTGAATTTTATGGATTTTTCCTCAAGTCCTAGACCCTCCAATTCACCCAAGATTCAGAGCTCGGGTCTGTGTTTCTGCACAGACCTGGTTAGACGGCAAGGTCCCTGGACGCCTGTGATGAGCTTGGCGTCCATCGACCATGCCGCTGACCCTGAGTCAGCGGCTAGAGACCGCTGTCGAGTTCTTCTGGACAGAACAGTGAGCTGTTCTGTCCTTCTTATGTATTAATTTCGGTATGTTTTATGTGATGATGATATATGGTAAACCTTATACTCTATGTATATTGTGCATTGTGGTGTGTGGACGAATGTGGTGTGTGTTGGTGGATGTGGGAAAATGGTGTTCCTTAAACTTGTGAGCATGAAGTGTTGATTTTACAAATTTAGTTTTCCTAATTAGAATGTGCATGAATGCCATGGTTTTAGTCTAATCATGAAGATCAGTGGGTTAGCATATGTGTTTGCAAATTTTGGTAAATTGTCCATGCTTGTGTAGTTTGCAAATAAATTTGGTTCGGTAAAATAAAAGCATGTAAGAATGATTTATAGTGTTCAATCCATAGATGTATGAATTAGGGAAATTTTGTGTTCTCAGTTCATGCGTATGTGAATAGCTTATGTTTAAACAGCAAGTGGCTAATTTGCAAAATGTGTTAGACCATGTTAATTTAAGTTGTTCATAGCATGCTAATTAGGCGTTTTATTTTCTATAAATTCTAATTAGCTCAGAAAAATCTGAAAAATTGAGGGTATCATCTAGAACTCAAAAACAGCGTGTGGTTAAAATTTCAGGTAATTTGGATCAGTAAATAAAAAGTTATGTGTTTTCTTGTGAAATGTGATAATTCGTGCATATGATCGTAAGGTGATTAGATTTTGTTTAAACCCAGCATGATTAGTGTGTTTACTGTGTATTAAACCTTGAAATTTTGTAGTACCATGTTAGGAAAAACAGAAGTATTCATGTGAGTGAGAAAGTGAATGAGATGAAGTGTTATGTGTAAAACCAAGTGTAAAACGGTAAATATGTAAATGTGTAACTGTGCCAATGTGACACTACTTCCGTAGAGGGCAGTGGAGCTGTATCAGGGAAAAGTCCCCCTGAGAAAGTTCATTGTGTTAAGTGACCCTAAGGGCATTAGGGGGAAATCCGGGAGGTGGACAAGTACCACTGGTTAGGGTGGAGACTTGTTCTCCCGGTCTGCGCAGTCCAAGAGTCGCCATTGGAATGCCTAGATGGCGTCTATGTGTAATGTGATGTGTATATGTCCTTCTTTGGTGGTTTGGACTATGTGTCACGGCACCTAAAAATGCGTAAAGTGTAATGTGAAATGTGTATGTGACCATGTGTAAATGTGTAAGTGACATGTGAATGTGTATGTGTAAAGTGTAACCGTGTGAAAAGAGGAAATTAGTGTAAAGAAAAGTGTGAAATTCTAGATGTGTAAATGTGTTATTGGAACCCATGTGAGACTAAATCTGAAACCATGTGAATTCAGAAAATGCATGTTGTTATTCTTATGTTTATGTGTGCAAAAATATTTAGAGTCGATGTTAGGGACAACTAATGAATATGTGTGCAAATAGCATGATGGATTGTTCATGTGACATGTTTTATGCATTATTGTAGCTCTCATGCATAGGTTTTCAGCCATGAAACTATATGAAATCAGCAACCTAAAGCATGTGAAAAGGTTCATGTATGTGTTTAAAAATGTGTAAAACCCATGCTAGTTGCGTTACCTTTCATGCATGTAAATTGTTCATGTTGATAGCTCTTATATTTGATTCTTTAAAAGGTTAAAGTTCATGAGTAAATTGAATAGAGACCATGTGATAGGTGAATTTTATTTTAAAAAAAATCTGAAAACATAAGTTATGTATAAAATTGTAGAACTTTGATGATAGGTTGAAAACTTGAAGTTGACCAGCATGCTATGTGTTGCTAATTGTAATGTACGTGTAGAAACCATTAGGACGTATAAGTGTATATCATGAGTAGTGTTGCTTGCTGAGTCCTTGGACTCACTCCTTGCTTCGGCGTACAGGTATAGTTGGTGACACAGTACCTTTGGAGGAGGCAGCAGAGACGGACTCCGAGCGCGGAGAGTAGCTAGTCTTGGAGCTTCCTTGTGATTTGTGTACTTCATAGTATGTATTTGGAACATTGTATTAGAATTATCATGAAAGGAATGTATTATGTGGACATTTTGTAATCCTATTTCAGCAATTTATATTATGTGAGCTCTTAGTTCCTCATTGTTAATTGTGAAAATTCATGTATGGTTAATGTGGATGATGAATGAATGGAGATAGTTCTCTTTTACTTCCGCTACTCTGTTGTATATTCGCGTGTATCTCAGCTGTATGTATCGTTTGGGTAAATGTCCCACTGTGGTAGCACTTGTTATACCGACGTGGGTTGGTATAACTGTACCGGTATAATGAGGGCCGTCACATGGTGGTTCCGAGTGTTGGTTGGTAACGGGAAAATGCTTGAAGTGCGGGAGCAGCGACCACAAGATCAAGGATTGTTCGAGACTTCAGCAGGGAGTCCAGCGCGGAGCGCCAGCCCCAACAGCGGTAGCAGCAGCAGCGCCAGCTACAGGAAGACCAGGAAGGCCTCGAGCCCCAGCTCGAGTGTTTGCCCTAGCACGAGAGGATGCCGAGCAGGTGGAGCATGTCACCGAAGGTACGACTTTACTTCTAGGTGTGCATGCTCGGGTTTTGTTTGATACGGTTGCCACTCACTCGTTCATTTCCGAGCGGTTCGCTTGGCAGTTTGCTCTAGAATCAGGCGTAGAGTCTGAGGATTTAGAAGTTCCGTTGTCTGTACACACACCTGCGGGTAAGGTATCGACCAGGAAGTGTATTCCGTCGTTACATGTGTGCATCGAGGATAGAGTCCTAAATGGGTGTTTCTTCATGCTAAAGATGAAGGACTTTGATGTTATTCTTGGTTTGTATTGGCTAGAGGAGCACTATACGTTAGTAGATTGTCGTCAGAAGAGGATTGCTTTTCGCATTCCTGGTGAGGAAGAGTTCTCTCATCCCTTGCCAAGAAACTTGGCAGGAAAGTTGGTCATCTCTGCCATGAAGGTGATGCGCATGGTGAACAAGGGTTGTGATGCTTTTCTTGCCAGTGTAGTATTAGTACTAGAGGCTGATGAGTCACCTACTCTTACAGAGATTGAGGTAGTGCAGGATTTTCCAGACGTCTTTCCCGATGATTTGTCTGGATTGCCACTGGATAGAGAGATAGAGTTCACCATAGAGTTGCTTCCGAGCACCTCTCCTATCTCGAAGGCTCCATATCGGATGGCACCTACGGAGTTAGCCGAGTTAAGGAGTCAGTTGCAAGAGTTGTTAGATAAGGGATTTATTCACCCCAGTGTTTCCCCTTGGGGCGCACCTATATTGTTCGTAAGGAAGAAAGATGAGTCACTTAGGTTATGCATCGATTATAGGAAGCTAAACCAAGTGACTGTGAAGAACAGGTATCCCTTGCCTCAGATTGATGATTTGTTTGACCAGTTGCAAGATGCATCAGTCTTTTCTAAGATTGATTTGCGATCTGGTTATCATCAGTTGAGAATTAAGAGTGAGGATGTGTCCAAGACGGCATTTAGAACCCGTTATGGACATTATGAGTTTTTGGTTCTTCCTTTCGGATTAACCAACGCCCCTGTAGCGTTCATGGATCTCATGAACAGGGTGTTTAGGCCGTACTTAGATAGCTTCGTTGTGGTGTTTATCGATGATGTGCTGGTCTACTCTCCGGATGAGGTCACACACCGTCAGCATTTAACGGTAGTGTTAGAGGTTCTTCGTGAGCACATGCTGTATGCTAAATTCAGCAAGTGCGATTTCTGGTTGCGCAAGGTTCATTTCCTCGAGCATGTCATCTCCGGTGCTGGTGTTGCAGTTGACCCAGCAAAGGTCCAGGCTGTTATGGATTGGGAGGTTCCCCAGACCCCTTCGGAGATTCGTAGTTTCCTTGGTTTGGTTGGTTACTATTGGCGATTTATTGAGGGATTTTCGTCCATCGCTGCCCCATTGACACAGCTGACCAGAAAGGGAGTGAAGTTTGACTGGTCCAAGAAGTGTGAGAGTAGTTTTCAATTGTTGAAGACTAAGCTCACGTCAGCTCCGGTGTTAGTCTTGCCGAGCGGTGTAGAGGGCTTTGTTATCTATACGGATGTGTCTCGGATTGGCCTTGGTTGCGTTTTGATGCAGCTAGGAAGGGTAGTGGCTTATGCTTCTCGTCAGTTGAAGGAGCATGAGAAGAACTATCTGACCCATGATTTGGAGCTTGCAGCAGTGGTTCATGCACTAAAGATCTGGATACACTATCTTTATGGTGTCAGATTTGAGGTGTTCACCGACCACAAAAGCTTGAAACATCTTTTCTCCCAGAAGGAATTGAACCTGAGTTAGAGAAGATGGATTGAGTTCTTCAAGCACTACGACTTCGATCTTCAGTATCACCTTGGGAAGGCGAATGTCATAGCAGATGCTCTTAGGAGGAGGAGGAGGTCTTCGCTCCAGAAGGATTGGAAGATGTTGGAGGATGCGGCCTGTTCGATGACCGAGTTAGAGCCCTTATGTCGGGCTTTTGTAGTTCAGTTGTCTCTTAGGTCTTCAATGTTGGATGAGGTGATCGAGCAATAGAAAGCCGACCCTAGACTCCAAGAGTTAGTGGGCAAGGCGGGCATTGCTTGTGATGAGGATGATGTGATTAGGTTTCATCACCGCATCTGTGTCCCCAATTTGGTAGAGGTCTGTGAGCATGTGTTAGCGGAGGCCCATAGGTCGAGATTCTCTATTCATCCGGGTAACACCAAGATGTACCAAGATTTGAAGAGGTCCTTCTGGTGGTCTGGCATGAAGAGGGATGTAGCAAATTATGTATCCCGGTGTTTAGTATGCCAGCAAGTGAAAGCCGAGCGGCAGCGACCATCTGGCCTTATGCAAAAGATGGAAATCCCAGTGTGGAAGTGGAAAGCTGTCACTATGGATTTTGTTTCGGGTTTGCCTCGGTCTAGACGGGGCAATGACTCGATTTGGATAGTCGTAGATAGATTCTCAAAGACTGTGCATTTCTTGCCTATGAAGAAGAAGCACTCAGTAGAGAGCTTGGCTAGATTGTATGTTAGTAAAATCATTAGATTGCATGGTGTGCCGAAGTCGATCATTTTGGATCGAGATCCGAGATTTACTTCGAGGTTGTGGAAGGGTCTTCAGGATGCTTTGGGTTCGGAGCTGAAGCTCAGTTCGGCGTTTCATCCCCAGACAGATGGACAGTCTGAGAGGACTATCCAGACGCTCGAGGATATGTTGAGAGCGTGTGTATTGGATTGGAAGGATGATTGGGAGCGTCAATTACCTCTTGTGGAGTTCGCATATAACAACAGCTTTTATGCGAGTATTGGTATGGCTCCATTTGAGGCGTTGTATGGTAGGCCCTGTAGATCTCCCTTGTGTTGGGAGGAGACAGGGGATAGGCAGTTGATTGGTCCGGAGTTAGTTCAGGAGACTTCGGATAAGATCCAGCTTATCAGGAAGAGACTTGTTGCGGCACAAGATAGGCAGAAGAGCTATGCCGACAACAAGAGGAGGAATTTGGAATTCGAGGTGGGTGATCATGTCTTCTTGAAGATATCACCTACTCGTGGTGTCGTCAGGTTTAGCAGGCATAGTAAGTTAAGCCCTAGATTCATTGGCCCGTATGAGATTCTCAGATGATTGGGTGACGTGGCATATGAGCTAGCTTTACCCCTAGCTTTAGCTAGTGTTCATCCTGTTTTCCACGTTTTTATGCTCAGAAAGTATGTCCAAGATCCATCTCATATTATTAGCCACGAGCCAGTGGAGATCCAGCCAGATCTGTCGTATGTGGAGCAACCAGTAGCTATTCTTGACCAGAAGGTTCAACATCTCCAGAATAAGAGTATTGCATCGGTGAAAGTTCTATGGCGGAACTTCTCGCGAGAGGAGGCTACTTGGGAGCTTGAGGATGCGATGAAGAAGAAGTATCCCCGTTTGTTTGAGTAGTTTTGTTTAAACTTCGAGGACGAAGTTTCTTTAAGGGGGAGAGGGTGTAAGGCCCTCGATTTTGTTGCCTTTTTATTTATTTTGCGTTGAGCCATGTTATGTGTGAGCTTGTGTATGTGTATGTAAATAGCTATATATGTATTAGCTAGTTGTGCTTTTGTATGTATGTGTATAATTATATGGTAAATACGGCTTGAATGCATGGTGTGATAGTGTGTACACTATACTACATACATTGAATGCGTATATATATATAAGTTAAGCATGGTTTCTGCATGTTTTGAGTTCTGGACGAAGGCCAACTTGGCGTCAACATGGATGGACGTCTATAAGAAGTCAGCGTCAACATCAATGGACGCCAACTCCTAGGTAAGCAGCCAACGATGTGGACGTTAATTTCTCTGACATGTATGCGTTGCAGACCTGAAACTCTGGGGGCAAGCAAGTCCAACCATTGGGGAGATGTCCCCAACGGCTATCAGGCCTTCACATCACCCCTCCGGTTATCCCAAACCCATTCTCCTATAAACCAAACCCGTTTGCAACTAAAAAGACCTCTCTTGGCACTTTTGCAAGAGGAGAAGAAACCCTAACTCTAGCTGTGAGAAAACCTGAACTTGGCAAGCTTGAATTCGGCGACTGAAGGCATCTTCCGGAGATCTACACTGACTGGAGGATAGCTGGGACATAGGGGAAGGCTTCCCCGACGTTGGTTGGCTTCTACATCGACCAAGAACCCGGAGCAAGAAGAGTTTGGAGGCTTCTTGGGGACTGCCCAAGGAGAGGTTCAACAACAAATTTGATCCCTTTGGAGGTTTATTGAGAGGCAAGTAACCCATTCACTTCGTCCATGTAGGTGTCTAGTAGGGTTTTACCATTTTTACAGCTTTTACTCGTGTTCTGGATCCCCCAAATTCTCTTATTTTTGGTGCTCAGGTATGTGTTTTTGTTCAGACCTGAACTTGACGGCAAGTTCTCTTGCCGTTAAGATCTTTATTTAGCAGCATGCGACGATGTCGTTAAGCTCCTTTAATTGCCAGACTGTGCCGTTAAGTTTTTCAGGACAGAACAGTGAGTTGTTCTCCCTTCTATGTGATTAATTTCTGAAGTGTTTTCGCATGAGGATATAATGTAATCGTATATGTTATGTAAAATAGACAATGTGATGTGTGTGGAATTTTCTGTGCTTTTCGATGAATGGCATGAATTGTTAGACTTATTGAAATACATGTTTGGAAAATGGATTATGCATGTTCACCTACTGTCTACATGATCCCTGGGGAATGGAAAGCCCTAAAATTTTCTAAACCGTGTATATACGTATCAGTCCATGCACTGAAATTTTGAGAAATTTTCCATGATTGTGGGATTTACTGTAATTTTAGTTTTGGAAATAGAAGACATGCGTAGGATTTGTAAAACTTACAGTAAAGTGTGTGTTGTTCAATAAATCTGGGGAAAATTTCTATGATGATGTGTATGTTAGGTTTAGGGCTGTGAACTGTCAAACTGGATATTCATGTTATGATCCATGATAAATTGAATTATGAATGACATGAAACTGAATGTTTAATTTCTGTAAATGTAATATGACTCAGAAAAATCTGGAAATTTGTATGTGAGGTCATGAACCTGCAATTAGTGTGTGGTTAAAATTTCATGACATGTGGATAACTGTAAAGTGTATTATGAAATTTCTACGTGAGAACATGTGATAATTACATGCTATCATGAATATGATTTGATGATGTGTTTGCCAACCCGATTAATGCGAGCTACTGAATGTTTGATTTCTATCAACAGTAGTATCATTATTAGGAAAACAGAGCCATGCGTATAAGTGAGAGAATGTAAAGACATGTGTAATATGTGTGTTAAAATCGGAATGTGCAATGTGTAAGACTGTGCCATGTGTGACACTGCTTCCATAGAGGGCCGTGGAACTGTACCATGGAAAAGTCCCCATGGGAAGGTTCAATGTGTTAAGATCCTAAGGGCATTAGGATGAAATCCTGGAGGTGGACAAGTACCACTGGTTAGGGTGGAGACTTGTTCTCCCGGTCTGCGCAGTCCAAGAGTTGTCATTGTGTTGCCTATGTGGCCTCTTTGTGTTATGTGTTATGTGATGTGTCCTTCTAATGGTGGTTTGGGCTATGTGTCACGGCACTAAATTGTGAAATGTGAATGTGATTATATGTAAATTGTGTAGTGTGAATATGTGTAAATGTGCAATGTGTAAAAAGAGAACTATGTGAATGAGTAATTGTGTAAACATGTGAAACCATTATGTTAAATTGTGAAATTGTGGTCCATAATATGTTAATGTGAAATTATGTTATAACAGCAACCTAAAGGTGTTTATAAGAATGTTTTATATGTGTAAAAATACGTACAATCCATGCTAGGAGCATTTCATGCATATGTGTGAAAAATTCCATGTTTAATTGCTATCGTTTTGTAGTAATTGGAATTGAAGCTCTCATGCGATAGGATGTGAATTGCTAAATCATGTCGAAACAGCAACCTTAATGTGTATGAAATGATAAATTGCATGTGCAAGAATGTGTGGAAACCATGATAGGAACGTTTCCTTTTATGTATGCAAGAATCCCATGTGTGGTTGCTTCTATGTTGTAGCTTAATTATAAATGTAGCTTTCATGTTATTGAATGAGTAGAAAGCATGTGATAGGAAGCTTTATTTTGGAGTGGCTTAAATCATGTACCATGTGGTTTAAATTTTGTAGAATTATCATGATAGGTTGTCTTTTATCAATGTCCAAGCATGCTATATGTTTTGCTTTGTAAATTGGAATGAAAAACCTATTGTGATATATGCATGTATGAGGTGTGTGGTGTTATGTGCTGAGTCTTTAGACTCACTCCTTGCTTCGGCGTACAAGTTTAGTTGGTGATCCAACATCTGTGGAGGAGACAGTGGAGAGTGACTCCGAGCATGGCGAGTAGTTTGGAGGAGTTGCACTCGTGACATTTTGTTTTACTAGTATGTATGTGAGACATTGTAATGAAACCATTGTTTAATTATGAACAAACTATGTATTTGAGTTTAGTATTTTATTATGTGGACTTTAATTCTCTTAAATTTGTCATTTGAATCATGTATGTCAATTGTGGATGATGAAATGAAGACAAGTAGTTCTTTTTCTTCCGCTACTCTATATCCATATTTGTGTATATCTAAATCATGTGATAGTGTTTGGGTAAATGTCCCACTGTGATAACGTTCACTATACCGACGTGGGTTGGTATAACTATACCAGTATAATGAGGGTCGTCACACTGCAGGTTTGGTGCAAGACGGCACAAGTGAAAGGACTGAAGGGATTGCATGATTACTTCAAGACAATGACGGCAGCAGAGTTCGACATGCGCCCACGCTTCCTCCATAACAGGATGATCCGCCTACCACAGCGCATGGGACTGGCTCTACGGCTCATAGGGAACGAGGCATTGGCCCTATATAACCTGGATCACTGCCGCCTTCAATGCGGAGCTGCAAGCACGGTGGTTCCTCTGCTCTCACACTACTCACCCGTTCAGGAATGCAAGAGGGGTGATGACCAAGATGAGCGAGATGTGAGAAGTGCCATCGTCCACTGGGAGGGATGCGCTGCAGGTCTTCTTCAGGCGGAGGTAGTGGAGGACGAGGACGTGACCTGAGGGTACCTCGAGGCACTGAAGACGATTTGTCCAGCCGAACCGGGAGTTTGATAGGAATTAGAATGATTTAGGCATTGTAACAGATGGTTGTTAGGGTAAAAAAGAGCATTTGATTGAATGATGTAAGAGTGATTTAGACATTGTATGAATGATTTGAATGAATAAAATCAGACTTTTGATCTATTTACGCAATGCTCTGTTGATGACACGACGGCCAAGGCCGTCGCCTTGACGTCGCGACATGGCCGAAGGTCGCGACAGTATTGCAGCCTACCTGGCCGACGCGACAGGAACGCGACGCCCCGCTGTGTCACGTCTTCAACCGGCGATTCAAATGCACAAAAGCCCCTTTCTTCCCCCCTTTGTGCATTCAAACTCTCAAGCAATCCGGCGACTTCCCCTTCTCTAGCTCTCTCACTCTCTTTGCTCTCCCACTCGCTCCTTCCCTCTCAAATTTCTCTAAATCTCCCTCTCACACTCTCAAATGGAAGGAGGAGGTGATGGTGGCGCGGGCTCCTCTAGGAGGAAGGAGAGGAGGCAAGCGACAAGGAGAAGCTCACGGCGGCGGGAGGAAGCGCCTCCGAAGGAGGAGATCGTGCCGGAGGTCGAGATGGAGGAGGAGGATGTCAGCATGATCTATACTTTAGTTCAATCTTTACATTAATGGCTTTAGAATAGACTGTAAATCACACTCACGAGAACAAGAAGAGAAAGGAAGTGCACGCTATCTCCAGGGAACTTCAATGGTACAACCAACTCGTCGGGCATGTGGGAATCCATGGTCATAAGAGATTTACGGAGGCCTTGGAGAAAAGGTCGCTAGTCTACCGATTTGGAATGACCGGTAGAGAGTTTCCAATTTCCCAAGAAAGGGCTGCCTATATGTGCAAGTGCGTAGTAATGTACGCGTCTCAATTTACGGTCTCAAACTCGCGGAGAACACTTAACATGATGGCATGCAATGGACAATGCATTTAACTACACATGGGTTTACAAGATTTTAAGATAATAATTATCATTTAAATCAAGCTAGAACGGTAACAAGAGTAAATCACAAGTTTCATGAATGATCATATCATTAAGAAAACAATTAGAATAATATTCATGTAATTAAGGCTTTTTAAATGGGTTAATCACTTTTAGGCTATTAAATAAACCATCATGCAATGATCAGACCTAAGACATGTGAATTACACGCTAAATATCATATTTAAATAGACCTCATGTATAGCAGTAAGTCTTGTAAAAGAAATAGGTAGGGTTTAATGAAAAATCCTGAGGTCGCGACGGACCCTTGTACGGATCGCGACGGGGTCAGATTAGAATGCGATAGTGCCTTGTAAGGATAGCGACAGGCTTGTCGGATCAGGCAGGCAGTTCACGACGGGTTTATATGAAGAAGGCGGCATGGCTGTCAGACCCGGAGGTCAGGTCGCGACGGCGGTCCGGTCGTGATCAGATCGCGACGAAACTCTTGTCGCGATCTGCCTAAGAATGCGGCCTATCGAGCCGTCGCGTTCTCAGGTCCTTGGCCTGCGTCTGCCAGAGAAAGGACAGTACTTTGGATTGCGGACTAGACTTTCCCTATTTTGACACAGGGTTGTTGTAAAATTAAGAACAAATTGTACAGTGCATGAAAAATAACAAAACTAGTTTTAAACCAACCTAGACATGTAAGGATGCTTTCAGTAAATTGGAATTAGAAAACCATGATGGTTTCAATTGGCTTTAATCAAGTCCAACACAAATGTAAAACCAAGTGCAACCCGAAAACGTAGTGTCATGTAGAGACCCTATTGTCATGCTTTTAACTCTCTAACTAATGACATTTAGACAAAACGTTGAACACAATATATGACGATGACAATTATTAGAAAAACTTTCATGTTATCAGTTTGCTCTAATTCGGTTTCAAATCTTATGCAACATATAAAGAACAGAAAAGGCCCTAACAGTGCGCGACTTGGGGAAAACGCTTATAACTCAAAATCGGCTCATTGGAATTTGATGAAACCAGTGGGAAATGAAAGTTAACTTGATGCTCTAAACATTGTTACAGGATATGTTAAGGTTTGTCCTGAGAAAAGCTACATTCTGGTTTGAAGAAGTCCCATTTTTCCAAAAAACCTATGTTCAGACCACTTGGAGGAAAACGCTTAATACTCTGTGTATACTGCATGGAATTTAGGCATTCCACTTGGGTTAGGATGTTGAATTGACCCTCTTTCCAGGGTATAAGCCTTGCAAGGTTTGGTTTAGGTTTTGGCTACCTTTGATTGGCTTCAAGTGGACAGTTTGTGCAGGTCGCAGCATACGAATGGGGGAAGAAGATGTCCTTCTTGTGGTCGATCCACAGCTCCCCAACCCCCAAGAGCTCCTCCACACGACCCCAGCAAGTTGTAAACTCGTTCCTAGGGTTTGGGTGAAGAGTATTTAAACAACCAAGGTTTTTAGAAGTCCTATTGTAACTAGGAAAGAAGGGTTGCGGGATTGGCTTGTGTCTTTCCAAAATTTGAAGATCTCTCCCTCCATTAGAGAGTCTTGGCCATCAAGCAACCTCCATGGGTGGGTAGGCACAAATTTTAGTTGCCAAGAGTGCAAGATCTCTTCCCAATTCAACTCTAATTGCCTCTTTTTAATTTCAGCTAATTTAAGTTACGAATTTCCATGCACTTTCTAGCTTCATTTGATTTTTGGGTCATCTGTGGTCCATTGGCCCAATTAAGATATTGGTTCATTAATATATAATGTTGGGAGTCTCTCCAACACTTTTATTAAAATTTTGGTTGCGTCGTATTTTCGTGTTAACGGTTTTCCGACTTATTTCCTAATTTGGATAATCGGTCACAATAACTCTTAAACCTAGTCCAAATAATTTTTATTGACCCAATTTTCTTGATGGGTCATTAATGGATATTATTTTAAGTTTGTATATGATTTTTATTTAATTTTTTGACTCATCCAAGTACGTGTGATAATGATTTTTCGACTTATTCATGATTTACGATAATAAGTCGCGAAAGACTTTAAACTTGGCTAATCTGATTTTTCTTGGCACAAATTTCTTTGTGGAACATTTAGGAATAATGTGTGGGGTTGATTTATAATTTTTATGGATTTTTCCGATGTGTCATAGCACATACGATAATGATTTGTATGTTTTAAATACTTTGATATTATGGAAATTATTTATTTTCATTTATTTGAATTTTTATATAGTTAAAATTTCCGAGGTGCTACACCGCAGCTCTCTCTCTCTCCCAGATTTCTCTTTGTTTTCTCACTCCTGCAGCCATGAAGAGGTCTTTTTCTACCTTCCAAGATGATATTAAGCCATATGTAGGCCCCAAGGCAGCCCGAGTGTCTCATGCCGAGCTACGAGGCCTCTCCTCCATGCTCGGACACATCTGTGTACGCCCGGAACTTCAAGTAAGTGTATTTTCTTCAGGCTCTTCTTCTTCTCTCTTTTCAATCTCTTCTTCTTCTTCTTTTGCTCCTACCAATGCTCTTCTTTTCTCTTGCTACTTCAGATTCTCCTGGGCCATAGAAGGTTCTCAAAAGTCCCGTGGTTGGCACCCATGATAGACATACTTCCTCCGGCTTCTACCTATCATCTACGCGAATGGGGGCTATCGACGGTTCTAGTTCTGGCGAAGCAGTATCACAAGTTCGTGCATGTGCGGGATAGCATCACTACACTGACAGAACTGTGGCATCCCCAGACACATACGTTCATCTTCCCCGAATTTGAGGCTACCATCATGCTGAAGGAATTGGCGTTGATGTTGGTCTCTCTAAGTACAAGAGGGGTGAGGAGCATGCCCTCTCCTACACCATGGCTCCAATTGATGCGTGGGGCATACTCGGGGAGATCACCACCAAGAAAACAGATTTGCAAAACATGACTAGCCAGAACCATGTCCATCTCCTCCCTATTTCCCAGTGGGTCATTTCTCAGTGCAAGCGTAATACTAGAAACTACCTCGCCACAGCCAAGGCCACAACCATTTACATTTACGGCGTCATTCTCTTCCCGGCAGAAGATGGTGCCATCTCTTTCGCCAACCTGAGCATAATCAACTTCGTTTCCGAAAGGTATGAGCATTGCACAGGCCATCCTTGGTTATCTTTATGTCGGTCTTTCTTCTGCAGATGTTGGAGGCCCCTTCTATGGTTCCGTCGTCGCTCTTGAGCTCTGGATGGGAATGCACATACAATTCTGGGCGATAGACAACCTCTCCACTGAGTGCAAGAGCAAGCTACATCATCCATTAACTTTTGTGGGTGCACCCCGCTACATGACACCGCATGTAAGGCCCTCGATTTTGTTGCCTTTTTATTTATTTTGCGTTGAGTCATGTTATGTGTGAGCTTGTGTATGTGTATGTAAATAGCTATATATGTATTAGCTAGTTGTGCTTATGTATGTATGTGTATAATTATATGGTAAATATGGCTTGAATGCATGGTGTGATAGTGTGTACACTATACTACATACATTGAATGCGTATATGTATATATATATATATATATATATATATATATATATATATATATATACACTCCAGGATGTCGATCATGAGCTTCCGGAATGTGTCCATACGTTCTCAGAGATCTTGTAGATGATCTCCCCAGTAATTATCTCGGGTTGCATATCGGGCAAAGTAAGAGTATTGTGCCATAAGGCACTGCTCCATTTCTTGAGTTGCAAGAGCTAGTTGTTCCTGCACTTTTCGCCTTTCTCTGAATGCTTCTCCTGACATTTCATGCAACACCGTTAAGGGTTTTGGAAGCTGCGTCATTTCCCCTAGGATCCTGCAGTACTTGTCTGTCGCGTTGTCCATCACCTGCTAAGGATAAAATCAAATTTGTTAGTTTCAAATTCTTACCAGGCTGGGGTTTATCTCGAGCTTCCGCAATAGTTAGTTCAACCAGTAGGATAGTCTGATCCGAATAGGAATCCGGGTTTGAGACTAAGCTATGGATGAGTCTAGATAATGCGTCAGCTAGCGCGTTGTCTTTGCCATCAATGTGCTGGAATTTGATCTCAAGGCCTGTGCCAGTTATGAAATCTGTGAAAGAAACCCATCTGACCCTTGATGGTTTGTTCTGTGCAGATTTGTTGAAGAAGCTGATAATTGCTTGGCAATCCGTTCTAATAAGTAGCTCCTTCTTGTCAAGATAATAAATCTTGAAACTGTTTAGGCTATTCATGACTGCATGAATCTCTGCATCAATTGTGGATTTGGGTGGGTTGAATTTTCCACTAGCATAAGCACATATCTTCTCCATTGTTTTTCCATCACATTTTTGGGGCTTCCATTTGCATACTCCTCCCCATCCGTCCATACATCCGTCAGTTTCCAGGACGATGTGGCAATTAGGAGGAGGTAATTCTAGATTAGGTAGGTTTTGGACCTTTTCCTTGATCTGCTTTACAATGGCCCAATCTTGTTGATTCATCTTTCTTTCTCCAGTTGGGCTTACCTTGGAGTATAATGGGCCTAATTGTTTACCCAGGTAAGGGATGTAACTCCTGGTGTAGTTTAGGATTCCTAGCCATGATCTTAATCCCTTTGTGTTCATGAGTTCTTTCTCAGGGTAATCCGCAATTTTCTTTATTATGTGCTCCTGCAATTTTATTTTGCGGTTACCTATTGTGGCTCCTAGGAAGTCAATGGTTGGTACTGCAATTTTCATTTTTGAGCTGCTCAGTATCAATCCATTCTTTTTGCATATTTCTAGCATGATTTCTAGGTGCCTTGCATGTTCTTTTTCGTTTTCAGAGAAAATAAGTATATCATCAATGTATACTGCAATAAATTTTTCCATACCATTAAAGCAGTTATCCATTTTTCTCTGAAATACTGCGGGAGCATTTTTAAGGCCGAATGGCATTGCCAGCCACTCATATAGTCCTTGTGTGACCCAAAATGCTGTCCATTCGATAGAGTCTGGATGCATTGCAACTTGGTGAAAACCACTTTTTAGGTCGAATTTAGAGTAGATTTTGCTGTTTCCAACCTTTTGAATAATCGTATTGATTCCGGGCAGGCTGTATTGGTCTTTGTGTGTGTTGTCATTTAGCCTTTTGTAGTTGAAGACCATTCGTTCTTTTCCTCTAACCTCTTTTCCTGTAAAAGGATCAATAGTTGTTCCGGAATTGACGATTATTGCAGTAGTTCTATGCTTGCTTTTACTGGGCCTAATAGTGCCAAGCTTGAGTAGTGCCTCTGTATGTCGCCTGTAAGATGCTTCTAGTTGGGGCGATATATGCTTCAGGGGCCTGTCTTCAATGGTTAGATCTGGATTTTTGATTTCCAGTTGGCACGTAATTTTGTTGGACGCCCAGTATTTCATGGGATCATCCCCGATGTAGCCCATATCTCTTAGTTCCTGTATCAGTTTTTGATAACTGAACTGGAAAGGTGAAGATATTTCCATACCTCCATAGGCACATAATGCTGCTATAGAAATATATTCTTCTTCTTAAAGTTCCAATTCCTCAATTGCTGCGATGATAGGAACTATTTGTTGAGTCTGAATTTGGGTAACATTTTTATAGAATGTTACTGTGTCACCTTCAATTCTGACTCCTCCTTGCATAGCTCTTATAAAGTTGCATCCAAGTATCATTTGTATGCCATCACCTAGCTTCATGGGGAAGACATATGTGTATGGAATCCTAAAAATGTTATCACCGATAATCATTTTTCCATACCTTAGCCTTTTGTTGGTTGAGACTTTTGAATTAATGTCGTTGAATTTAGCCAGAAAGGGGCTATCTTCAACCGCATTTTCAGGTACTGCTTCAGAATTTATGCAGCAGGTGGATGCTCCTGTGTCCAGAATGGCATGGACACTGAAGTTTGCAACATCAGGAATATTGAGTTCGAGAATAAGATTGTACAACATATTCTTGGTCTGCTTTGGCGGGGAAAGTTCATTCTTTGCTAATGAGAGGATTTTCTGTGTTTCAATTTGTTGAAACACATTTGTTTCTTCATGGATTTCTATTCCCTTGCCTTTTGCTTTGTACAATTCATCAAATTCTTTTTCGAAAACCTCTTCCTGTGTAGATAGGTACTTCTGCTTCCAATATTCAGTTTGTCGTTTTGAAGTCTCCATTTCTTGTTTGAGCCTTGTGATTTCAGCTTCGCACCATGTAATATAACCCTGTTGTTCATGCATAAGAGAAAGGGGGTTATACTGTATTGGCTTAGGGCGGGATGCTGGTACCTTTTGCCCGAAGTAGTAGAGGGCGCATAGATTGCAGGTTGTGATAAGACACTGTGGACAGTGCATTCTGCAGTTGATGGATGTTTCCTTTTTACAACAGAAACAATTAAAGGAACCGGCACCATTGTACTCCCAGGCATGGTTGCAATCATGCTGGGTTTTGTGGCTCGTATCATGGATCGGTATCCATCTCCTCCGATCCAATATGTCTGATCTTCTTCCCGAAAATAGTAGAGTTTTTCGGAAACAGTCATGACATTAAGGGACTTAGTTAAGTCCTCCATTTCTTCTCCTTCTGAGATGCTGTATATAGCGTCACTATCATTTTCTCCTTCTTGAACAGAGACTATATCACAGTCCTCAGGAAGGTCCAGATTTTCAAATATGGCGACCCTTTTGATGCTTCTTCTATCATTAGGGCATTCTCTGGCGAAATGTCCCTCTTGGCCGCATAAATAACATTTCCACCTTTTGTTTCTCTGGAGGTGCTTCCTTCTTTCGATACGGGCATGAGAGGCATGTGGTTTGCCTTTGTATGTCTTTGATCTTCTCACGCCGTATTTCTTTTCTGATTTGTAATATCCTGGGATAGGGATACTACTACAGAAGGATAAGTTCTTGAGGGAGCGTTTATAAGCTGCGTCCCTGCATTCATTTTCCAAGAACTTATAAGCAAATAAGACTCTTGGAAAGACTCCAACAGTGTTACCTGGATATTTGGCTTCATATGCTGCTTTAATTCTTGGACCGAGCTCACCAGGCATTTTAAACCAGAATTTTTTAGAGAGATCTGCATTGATAAAAAGTCTTCCGATCTTGGAAGCTAGCCTCATATATTCATTCATGTAGGCTACTATGTCTTTGAGATTGTGGCAAGATAGCTTTTCCAAGTTTCTTAAAGCTTCCTCCTGTATTGCTGTGGATCCTTGGTAGGGGTCTTCCAGAGTAAAGACCGTGCGTATTTGGGATAGGATGTTCTGTGTGCCTTGTCTACCATCGGCAGATTCAATTAATTGTTGGAAGGCATCAGGATATGTCATCCTCCATTGGATCCATGCTATTTTCTCAGCTTCACCAAGTAGATTTTCTATGAACTCCATCTTGTCATTAGGATCTGTGAATCCTTGTTGCGAGACAAGATTTTTGGTGATCGATTCCCACCTCATGAATGTGTCATTGAACATACCAAGTTGGGTAGGAATTACAAAGATGGCTCCCGTGGCATGCTGTGCTGAGGGTAGGTTCCACCATTCGGAGTAGTCTTTTGCTTTGTAAAGGACTCCTCCTGATTTGTAGCCTTCAAATGCCGGCCTTGAAGGTCCCGCTTCAGGTCGGATCATCTGTAATGGTGCTGACCCATAATTTGGAGGACCCATAGCTACGTCTTTTGGTGGATTGTAACTTGATGTTGCTGATGGAGATGCATATAGATGTTGTTGAAGATTCCTTAACTGAGGATAATCTATCTCATCATCAACATCATTTTCTGGGAAGGCTGCAGCTATATAGCTTGCTATTTCCTTCCTTGCATAGTAGTCGAACTTGCCCGAAGGTTCTCCCAATGTATCCCAAATAGCAGGTTGGGCTTCCGTGTAACAGTCCAATTTGAAGACGGCAATGATTTGTTCTTCATCGCTTTGAGTTTCTTCATCCCGAAGGTTGTAGGAGATCCGCCTTGTGGTAGAGGTTCTTCCTAAGGTATAATTACCAAAGCGAAGAGAAATCGTACCATCAATATTGGTGCGGGTGTCCACCTCTGTTGGTTGTCGTGGGATGCTTGCTTGAGTGGGTCTCACTACCCAGTTGTAACCTTGAAGGTCTTGGACTGTTCTTCTTCTTCCAGGGATTGCTGAAACGCCATGACTGACTAGATAGTCAACCACGCTTTGTACTTCATATGCAAAGCCAACATTTGGAGTGTTGGATAGCCTCCCGACTAATCCCCTGGTGATGAGGAGATTTGCTTCTCCCCTCCAGTTCTCATATCGTCGGGTGAGGATCGAGACTTGTACGTTGTTGTAGAAATCCCCAATAGTCATCATGGTGTCAGGGATTACATACACCAACTGGCTCCCTCGTGTTAGGTCGACTTCCATGGTGGCGAATAGGGAGCGATCATCTGGCCACCTGTTGTCACGAAAAACAACAAGAGCCATTGTACCTTCGTCTTCTCGATGCAGTGCTTGGATTCGAAGTTGCATTACTCTGATGTGTATAAACTACATCCTGCTTCGCTGCAGCTGCCGATAGCTATCTTCTTGAATGAAGATGCGGTCCTGCTGTTGATTGTCGGTGAAGAGAAGGGCTTCTTCGGATCTGTGCACATAGACCCGATGGTGCACATCATCCCGACGAGAGTGGTACAATACTTCTTCAGGGACGATCGCCGCTCGTTCCTGCATAGAGTTTGTCTATATATATATATATATAAGTTAAGCATGGTTTCTGCATGTTTTGAGTTCTGGCCGAAGGCCAACTTGGCGTCAACATGGATGGACGTCTATAAGAAGTCAGCGTCAACATCAATGGACTCCAACTCCAAGGTAATCAGCCAACGATGTGGACGTTAATTTCTCTGACATGCATGCGTTGTAGACTCGAAACTCCGGGGGCAAGCAAGCCCAACCATTGGGGAGATGTCCCCAATGGCTATCAGGCCTTCACATCACCCCTCCGGTTATCCCAAACCCATTCTCCTATAAACCAAACCCCATTGCAACTAAAAAGACATCTCTTGGCTCTTTTGCAAGAGGAGAAGAAACCCTAACTCTAGCTGTGAGAAAACCTGAACTTGGCAAGCTTGAATCCGGCGGCTGAAGGCTTCTTCCGGCGATCTACACTGACTGGAGGATAGCTGGGACATAGGGGAAGGCTTCCCCGACGTTGGTTGGCTTCTACATGGACCAAGAACCCGGAGCAAGAAGAGTTTGGAGGCTTCTTGGGGACTGCCCAAGGAGAGCTTCAACAACAACTTTGATCCCTTTGGAGGTTTATTGAGAGGCAAGTAATCCATTCACTTCGTCCATGTAGGTGTCTAGTAGGGTATTACCATTTTTACAGCTTTTACTCGTGTCCTAGATCCCCCAAATTCTCTTGTTTTTGGAGCTCGGGTCTGTGTTTTTGTTCAGACCTGAACTTGAGGGCAAGTTCTCTTGCCGTTAAGATCTTCAGTTGGCGGCATGCGACGATGCCGTTAAGCTCCGTTAACGGCTAGACTGTGCCGTTAAGTTTTTCAGGACTGAACATTGAGTTGTTCTCCCTTCTATATGATTAATTTCCGAAGTGTTTTCGCATGAAGATATAATGTAATCGTATATGTTATGTAAAATAGACAATGTGATGTGTGTGGAAGTTTCTGTGCTTTTCGGTGAATGGCATGAATTGTTAGACTTATTGAAATACATGTTTGGAAAATGGATTTTGCATGTTCACCTACTGTCTACATGATCCCTAAGGAATGGAATGCCCTAAATTTTTCTAAACCGTGTATATACGTATCAGTCCATGCCCTGAAACTCTGAGAATTTTTCCATGATTGTGGGATTTACTGTAATTTCAGTTTTTGGAAATAGAAGACATGCGTAGGATTTGTAAAACTTACACTAAATTGTGTGTTGTGCAATAAATTCGGGGAAAATTCTTATGATGATGTGTATGTTAGGTTCAGGGTTGTGAGCTGTCAAACTGGATATTCATGTTATGATCCATGATAAATTGAATTATGAATGGCATGAAGCTGAATGTTTTAATTTCTGTAAATGTAATATGACTCAGAAAAATCTAGAAATTTGTATGTGAGGTCATGAACCTGCAATTACTGTGTGGTTAAAATTTCATGATATGTGGATAACTGTAAAGTATATTATGAAATTTCTAGGTTAGAATATGTGATAATTGCTTGCTATCATGAATATGATTTGATGATGTGTTTGCCAACCCGATTAATGCGAGCTATTGAATGTTTGATTTCTGTCAATAGTAGTATCATGATTATAAAACAGAGCCATGTGTATGAGTGAGAGAATGTAATGACATGTGTAATATGTGTGTTAAAATCATAATGTGTAATGTGTAAGACTGTGCCATGTGTGACACTGCTTCCATAGAGGGCCGTGGAACCGTACCATGGAAAAGTCCCCATGGGAAGGTTAAATGTGTTAAGATCCTAAGGGCATTAGGATGAAATCCTGGAGGTGGACAAGTACCACTGGTTAGGGTGGAGACTTGTTCTCCCGGTCTGCGCAGTCCGAGAGTCGTCACTGTGTTGCCTAGGTGGCGTCTATGTGTTATGTGTTATGTGATGTGTCCTTCTAATGGTGGTTTGGGCTATGTGTCATGGCACTAAATTGTGAAGTGTGAATGTGATTATGTGTAAATTGTGTAGTGTGAATATGTGTAAATGCGCAATGTGTAAAAAGAGAACTATGTGAATGAGTAATTGTGTAAACATGTGAAACCGTTATGTTAAATTGTGAAATTGTGGTCCATGATATGTTAATGTGAAATTATGTTATAACAGCAACCTAAAGGTGTTTATAAGAATGTTTTATATGTGTAAAAATGCGTAGAATCCATGCTAGGAGCATTTCTTGCATATGTGTGAACAATTCAATGTTTAATTGCTATCGTGTTGTAGTAATTGGAATTGAAGCTCTCATGCGATAGGATGTGAATTGATAAATCATGTCAAAACAGCAACCATAATGTGTATGAAATGATAAATTGCATGTGCAAGAATGTGTAGAAACCATAATAGGAACGTTTCCTTTTATGTATGCAAGAATCCCATGTGTGGTTGCTTCCATGTTGTAGCTTAATTAGAAATGTAGCTTTCATGATTGAATGAGTAGAAAGCATGTGATAGGAAGCTTTATTTTGAAGTGGCTTAAATCATGTACCATGTAGTTTAAATTTTGTAGAATTATCATGATAGGTTGTCTTTTATCAATGTCCAAGCATGCTATATGTTTTGCTTTGTAAATTGGAATGAAAAACCTACTGTGATATATGCATGTATGAGGTGTGTGGTGTTATGTTCTGAGTCTTTAGACTCACTCCTTGCTTCGGCGTACAGGTTTAGTTGGTGATCCGACATCTGTGGAGGAGACAGTGGAGAGTGACTCCGAGCGTGGCGAGTAGTTCGGAGGAGTTGCACTCATGACATTTTGTTTTACTAGTATGTATGTGAGACATTGTAATGAAACCATTGTGTAATTATGAACAAACTATGTATTTGAGTTTAGTATTTCATTATGTGGACTTTAATTATCTTAAATTTGTCATTTGAATCATGTATGTCAAATGTGGATGATGAAATGAAGACAAGTAGTTCTTTTTCTTCCGCTACTCTGTATCTATATTTGTTTATATCTTAATCATGTGATAGCGTTTGGGTAAATGTCCCACTGTGATAACGTTCACTATACCGACGTGGGTTGGTATAACCATACCGGTATAATGATGGTCGTCACAGAGATTGGTATCAGAGCGACCGATTGAGATTGTACATAAATATACATAAATAATCATCTTCATTACATGCTAAATCTTTATAGATTGTCCACATGTGTAGAATTGATTAATAATGAGCGGAAAATAGATAAGAAATGGTTAGGAATTAAATTAACGTAGCTCTAATAGTGGCTGAAATTTATTGTAGCCATGGGTTCGCGTGGTAAACGTGGCGGTGCTCCTGCTCGTGAGGACGAGCAGAGACGTGAGGAGCAGGCAAAGCAGCGGGCCCCAGCACCTCAGGGTCCTGTACTTCCCCCACCACCGCCAGTGGATTATAGAGTGTTCATACAGGGTCTAGTGTAGGCCATGCAGACGCAGGCCCACACCCAGGCTGCACTCCAGGCTCAGTTGGAGGCTCAGGTTAGAATAATAAAACAAAGAGTAGTCTACTTTTTAATGGCATGATGTTGTGTTGAATTTGCGTTGCTTGTTGTTTGTTGTAGCAGGCTCAAATTCCAGCTCAGGACCATGGTGGTCCTTCCATCATGGAATGATTCAAGAGGATGTTGCCACCCTATTTTAAGGGGGAGAGCGACCTGTTGCTAGCTGAAAGCTGGATGAGGGAGATCGAGAAGTTCTTCCAGGCTATTAGGTGTGCGGATGAGGACAAGGTTACTTTAGCCACCTACATGCTACAGGTATGTGTTAGTTTCATGTGTTTCTATCCCCTGTTAAGTTGAAGTTACTTAGTTGGTGCTTATAAAGGGTATGTTGCAGGAGAGAGCTGATGTGTGGTGGGCTTCCTTACTGCATACACAGTTTGAGGGCGGAACTATTGAGGTTGCTTGGGACGAGTTCGTGAGGCTCTTTCGGGCCAAGTTCGTCCCCGACCATATTCAGGACAGGATGGAGCAGGAGTTCCTCTCCTTGACTCAAGGCTCCATGGCCGTGCTCGAATATGAGGCCAGATTTGAAGAATTATCTAAATATGCACCTCATATCGTGACAGATGAGCGCAAGAAAGCAAAGAAGTTCGGGATGGGCCTGAAGCTATCACTAGGGATGAGGCTAGTAGCGTTTGACCATCGCACCTTGGACGAGGCACTCAGTGCTGCTTGTAGACAGGAGGGTGAGATGGAGCAATATCTTGAGGAGAAGAAGGCTTCGCAGAAGAGGCCTGCAGCTACGTTCCAGCGGCAGGACAAGAAGAAAGCGGTGTACCAGACACAGCAGTGATCGGTAGCAGTCGGCAGCACTCAGGTACCTTCTTAACGTTCCCCTGGTGTGAAGAAGGAGTGTCCCCATTGCGGGAAGACACACTGTGGTTCCGAGTGTTGGCTGGTAACGGGAAAATGCTTGAAGTGCGGGAGCAGCGACCACAAGATCAAGGATTGTCCGAGACTTCAGCAGGGAGTCCAGCGTGGAGCGCCAGCCCCAACAGCGGTAGTAGCAACAGCGCCAGCTACAGGAAGACCAGGAAGGCCTCGAGCCCCAGCTCGAGTGTTTTCCCTAGCATGAGAGGATGCCGAGCATGCGGAGCATGTCACCGAAGGTACGACTTTACTTCTAGGTGTGCACGCTCGGCTTTTGTTTGATACGGTTGCCACTCACTCGTAGAGTCTGAGGAGGTTTCTGTGCTTTTCGGTGAATGGCATGAATTGTTAGACTTATTGAAATACATGTTTGGAAAATGGATTATGCATGTTCACCTATTGTCTACATGATCCCTGAGGAATGTAAAGCCCTAAATTTTTCTAAACCGTGTATATACGTATCAGTCCATGCCCTGAAATTTTGAGAAATTTTCCATGATTGTGGGATTTACTGTAATTTCAGATTTGGAAATAGAAGACATGCGTAGGATTTGTAAAACATACAGTAATTTTGTGTTGTGCAATAAATCTGGGGAAAATTCCTATGATGATGTGTATGTTAGGTTCAGGGCTGTGAACTGTCAAACTGGATATTCATGTTATGATCCATGATAAATTGAATTATGAATGGCATGAAACTGAATGTTTTAATTTCTGTAAATGTAATATGACTCAGAAATATCTGGAAATTTGTATGTGAGGTCATGAACCTGCAATTAGTGTGTGGTTAAAATTGCATGATATGTGGATAACTGTAAAGTGTATTATGAAATTTCTACGTGAGAACATGTGATAATTGCTTGCTATCATGAATATGATTTGATGATGTGTTTGCCAACCCGATTAATGCGAGCTACTGAATGTTTGATTTCTGTCAACAGTAGTATCATTATTAGGAAAATAGGGCCATGTGTATAAGTGAGAGAATGTAAAGACATGTGTAATATGTGTGTTAAAATCAGAATGTGTAATGTGTAAGATTGTGCCATGTGTGACACTGCTTCCATAGAGGGCCGTGGAACTGTAGCATGGAAAAGTCCCCATGGGAAGCTTCAATGTGTTAAGATCCTAAGGGGATTAGGATGAAATCCTGGAGGTGGACAAGTACCACTGGTTAGGGTGGAGACTTGTTCTCCCGGTCAGCGCAGTCCAAGAGTTGTCACTGTGTTGCCTAGGTGGCGTCTATGTGTTATGTGTTATGTGATGTGTCCTTCTAATGGTGGTTTGGGCTATGTGTCATGGCACTAAATTGTGAAATGTGAATGTGATTATGTGTAAATTGTGTAGTGTGAATATGTGTAAATGCGCAATGTGTAAAAAGAGAACTATGTGAATGAGTAATTGTGTAAACATGTGAAACCAATATGTTAAATTGTGAAATTGTGGTCCATGATATGTTAATGTGAAATTAACCTAAAGGTGTTTATAAGAATGTTTTATATGTGTAAAAATGCGTAGAATCCATGCTAGGAGCATTTCTTGCATATGTGTGAACAATTCCATGTTTAATTGCTATCGTGTTGTAGTAATTGGAATTGAAGCTCTCATGCGATAGGATGTGAATTGCTAAATCATGTCGAAACAACAACCTTAATGTGTATGAAATGATAAATTGCATGTGCAAGAATGTGAAATGAAGACAAGTAGTTCTTTTTCTTCCACTACTCTATATCCATATTTGTGTATATCTCAATCATGTGATAGTGTTTGGGTAAATGTCCCACTGTGATAATGTTCACTATACCGACGTGGGTTGGTATAACTATACTGGTATAATGAGGGTCGTCACACCGCAGGTTTGGTGCAAGACGGCACAAGTGAAAGGACTGAAGGGATTGCGTGATTACTTCAAGACAATGACGGCAGCAGAGTTCGACATGCGCCCACGCTTCCTCCATAACAGGATGATCCGCCTACCACAGCGCACGGGACTGGCTCTATGGCTTATAGGGAACGAGGCATTGGCCCTATATAACCTGGATCACTGCCGCCTTCAGTGCGGAGCTGCAAGCACGGTGGTTCCTCTGCTCTCACACTACCCGCCCGTTCAGGAACGGAAGAGGGGTGATGACCAAGATGAGCGAGATGTGAGAAGTGCCATCGTCCACTGGGAGGGATGCGCTGCGGGTCTTCTTCAGGCGGACGTAGTGGAGGACGAGGACGTGACCCGAGAGTACCTCGAGGCACTGAAGACTGGCACTGAAGACGATTTGTCCAGTCGAACCGGGAGTTTGATAGGAATTAGAATGATGTAGTCATTGTAACAGATGGTTGTTAGGGCAGAAAAGAGCATTTGATTGAATGATGTAAGAGTGATTTAGACATTGTATGAATGATTTGAATGAATAAAATCATACTTTTGATCTGTTTACGCAATGCTCTGTTGATGACACGACGGCCAAGGCCGTCGCCTTAACGTCGCGACATGGCCGAAGGTCGCGATAGTATTGCAGCCTACCTGGCCGACGCGACAGGAACGCGACGCCCCGCTGTGTCGCGTCTTCAACCGACGATTCAAATGCACAGAAGCCCCTTTCTTCCCCTCTTTGTGCGTTCAAACTCTCAAGCAATCCAGCTACTTCCCTATCTCTAGCTCTCTCACTCTCTTTGCTCTCCCACTCGCTCCTTCCCTCTCAAATTTCTCTAAATCTCCCTCTCACACTCTCAAATGGAAGGAGGAGGTAATGGCGGCGCGGGCTCCTCTAGGAGGAAGGAGAAGAGGCAAGCGACAAGGAGAAGCTCTCGGCGGCGGGAGGAAGTGCCTCCGAAGGAGGAGATCGTGCCGGAGGTCGAGATGGAGGAGGAGGATGTCCCGGCCATCGATCACAAGGCGGCGAGGTAGGCCCGGGAACAAGCAATGAAGACGATAAGTGATTGGTACCCTATGCTTTGATTTAGAATGTGTGGATGGATGAGAAGGCCCCTAGAGGGCTCCATGTAGGGCGTGACGCCCAAGGAAACGACCGCCGGGCAAAAGAAACTTCGGTCGCTCTGCATCTGAGAATGCGACGGGTCAACGGGACGTGACTTTGTCACGACATCTAAGGCCATCGCGGCATAGTCACTGTCCAGCAGTGGGACGCGACCAGGTCGCGATGCATTGAGGCATCACGACAAGGTCGTGGCCCACTAGACCACCTCGACCTCAGCCGAGAATCCAAACTGGAGAATGTTTAAGCTGATTTGTGACTGACTTGTGCTTGCAAGGAGAAATGACGGCCCAGGTCTCCTGGATCCTTGTGTTGGCCGTGTACTTAGCCCTTCCTGTCTTTCAGAGAGAGAGATTAGATTGGATGGGGTTTGGGGAGATCCTTAGAATGGATAGGATGAGGGCGGATCCCGCACTCACTCAGGCCCTGCGCAGCAGGTGGGATGCAAAGGCGACTGCCTTCGTGTTCCCATGGGGTCATATGATCCCCAGCCTGGAGGACGTGAGCCGAGTTACAGGATTGAGGGTATATGGGCGGCCGGTGAGTGAGTTCACTTACCCATGCTATAGAGAGCTAGCCCACAGACTGCTAGGCTTGGCTGTAGAGGCGAGGTCTTCCCTCATCCCTAGAGTGAGTCTACAGGAGAGCTTAGTGCTATATGAGACAGGGAAGAAGGTGGGGGAGATGGTGGATGGGCAGCTGAGGAGGTTGACGAGAGGTTTCCAGGAGGTGCTAGTGGAGGAGCCAGGGGCAGAGGCCGACCTGGACTTGCGTCGCTTTCTCATCCTGTTTCGGGGCATACTTCTGTTTGCCACGAGGGATGACTCAGTCCACTGCTGGTTTCTCCCACTTTTGGAGGACTTGGACCAGGTAGGAGACTTCGCATGGGGATTCGCTTTTCTGGCCCACCTGTTCGACAGCTTGGGCGCCTCCGAGCGGCAGACATCAACGAGCGGATTCTTCCCCTTCCTCCAGGTACTCTTCTTTTCTTTCCCCCTTTATTTAATGTACTTGTTATGAATTTGAGATCTGACTGCTTTTAAATCAATGCAGGTCTGGGCCTACCTTCACCTCCCTGGCCAGAGGAGAGGGATTCTGGAGCGACTGGGCCTCGTGCCCATAGCTCGACGCTGGGACTCGCATCGCGATATGTGCACCTTGAGTGACCAGCTGGCATCCCTCTAGGACATGATCGACACCTACCCTCAGCTAGATGTAAGTGATCTAACCCTTTTCTCTAAGTTCAATGATTTGAATTAATTGTTTGGCAACTAATCAGATGTGCATTGATGTGCAGGTGGTGTGGCAGCCATACCTAGAGGAGGGTGATGAGGGACAGCCCTTGTCATGCCTCGCTAATTTAGCAGCAAAATAAATCAGGGAGGCATGAACAATGAGTATGGTAATGAAAATTACGCATATATTCGCAAATATCAGAGCAACTAATGAATAATAATTGCAATAAACTCATCATTTTATTGATAATTCATCTAATCTATTACAACCACTAATTCAGAGCCAAAACATAGGGCTCAATGACATTATTACATTGGATAAGAAATCTAAAGCAAATATCTAACTAGACTCTAAGGTACTAAAGACATTCCATCGCTATGACTTCAGGACGCCCATCACTCCAGTCCAATCCCGTTGTTGTATGTAAGGTCATCACTTAACTTACCTAAAAACACAATAACAAATAACGAAGGGTGAGCGATAACGTTCAGTAGGACTTAATATCTCGTGTAAACAAGCATGCTTTAAGTGATTAATGTCTTGTAACGCAGGTTAACTAGAGAGAACAATCAAGTATAATCAAGAGAGTAATAGTACAAGATAACAAGTGAACGATATTACATTTCGCAAGAGTATTGCAAAATTAGGATGACAACATAACGAGATAGCGTGTAACAAGATAGTGTATAACAAGATAGCGTGTATCAAAATGACATGTAATAGGATAACTTGTATGAAGGTGGCGTGTAACGAGATAGCTTGTATATCAAGATAGCGTGTAACGAGATTGCATGTAAAGAGATAATATGTATGGTTGCACCACGGTGCACTAGTCGAGTACGGCAATAGTCACTTTGGGATAGTAGCCGTTTAACGATAGTACATTACGTCTGAACTCCTCAGACAAATGTTATAACAGTCAGTGCTAGCACACTAATAGCACAGAACTGGTACAATATGTCTGAACTCCTCAGACTAATAGTAAAACAATTAAATGTCTAGCCAATGTCGAGATAGTCAGAACCGGTGCAATGCAGAACACTGTCAATAGCCCCTGCAGGTATTTTCGGGTGGCTCTCTGTTTCCAACACTAGATTGAAGCCCCTCGGACACTCTCTGTGCCCTGCACACTATGCATTCAAGTCAGTAGGGTCACCGGACCCATATTATGGTGCTAGACAGTCATGTATAGTACAAGCAATGGGAGCCGCAACAGCTCAAGAGTCTTAAGAGAGTACTAGATGAATAGACGAGATAGTAGAGTGAACGTGAATAGATGAGAGTACAAGGATAGTAGATGAGATAGGGGTATAATCGTAAAACAATGATAAACCACGATAGTAACGGTTGCACAGCACCAGGTCGGGTACCGGCAGTCTGGTAGAAGTCACATCCGCCCATTAGCCGTGCTATGAACACTGGCTAGATGGTCCGTTGTGATCACAAGATAAGAGAGATCTCACTAAGGTCGTTTGGATCGTACTGATCCCTAAGAGTGTAACGGGATTTAAAAGTACAACCAGCTCGTCGGCAATGGACGTGCGCCAAAGCCAAGAAGACTTATGGAGGCCTTGACAAGGAGTCCCTAGTCCAGTTGAGAGTATTCCCAGTGGAGAGGTGGTCCAAGTCAAGAGAAAAGTGTGTAGAAAACGGGTCCGTCGTGCCTCGAGTGCTCGAAGGCCTAGGGAAAATGATAACGGTATTGAAAATGCGCGAGTAAAAATGGAAACAATTGTATTTAATAAAAGAGGGTAATTCAGTCATTTATTTTGCTAATTAACCGAATACATTATTGCATAATTTATCAAGGTCAAATGGCATTTAATAATGTTGTGTGAGTGTAAGTGTAAAGAAATCTTGAGGATATGACAAGTCGTGCAATGTCATTTTAAATAATTAAATTTATATCATTAATGCCATTTATTAATTTACCAAGTCGAATTAACTATAACATGGGTTAATCATGGCCAATTAAGGGGTATAGAGCTTAAACAACAGGGCATATGCACAATTTTTCATTCTGGTCGGATTCATGAAGATGCGGCGGACTTACCCGTCGCTATTCAAGTCGCGACAGGGCGGTCGGACGCGACACGGTACCTGGCCGATCTGGCCCGGTCCGTGGTGAATCGCGGCGGCTTATGCCGATGTGTTCTTGACGTGACGCTATCGGCCGGCGCGACCCCACTGATATCGCGGCGGATCGCGCCGTCGCGATAACAGGTGGGTTGCCCTTTTTTCCCTTTTTTCCAGGGCGAGTCCTCTGTGATACAGGTATGTTCTAAATTCCAAATAAAATAGCTCGGTAATCCAAAAAGTACGAAACTAGTTTTAAACAAAAGTAGACATGTATATCTATCAACATGCACGATTAATTTGAAAATAGACAAGGTTTAGACATGAATTGATTGGGTTACTTTTCGGTGACCTAAACAGGTGCAGTCAGGGTTCCATGAATTAATTAGAGATGAATACACAATGAAAAATTACGAAACTAGAGGCGTTCGAAAGCTAACACGAAGTAGTATTTTAGAGAATTTTATTATAGAGGATATCAAGTATGCACGACGTTTAAAGGTAAACTTGAAGAGTCAGGTACAAGCATCAAACAGGGATTCAAAGATTTAATTCTCCCTCATGAGAGATCAAAATCGAGCAAGACCAAGGGCGTTTGAAAGATAATAAGATGCAGTATACACGAGAATTTTATCATGGCATGAGAGAAAGTACGTGTGGAGAATTAGAGAAAACATGAGATTTCAGTTCAGGGTAACAACAAGATTTCACGAATTAAATTCGCCCAAATGGATGAGTGGAATATAAGGAAACCATAGGGCTTTTAGAGAGGTACATGAAGTCTACCTAGGGTAATTATTTCATGATTTTAGCTTGAGAGATTGCCTACCTTTCGTTGCAAGAATGAAAAGCTTGGGTTTTTGAACGAAGACGGGGTGAAATCATTTGCTCCAAGCTCCTTCCACCTTGCTCCTTCGTTCTCCAGCCTCTCCCTTCATCTCCCAAAGTCTAAGCACGAAAATGAGGGTTGATAGGGTTGGATTAGGGTGTATATGGTTGCTACAAGAGTCCATCCTCTCTAAAACTCTTCCTACTTCTTCCAACTCTTTAATTTTTTATTTATCCTCTTATTTCTTGCATTATCCCACCTAATAGGTTAGATGAGAGGTCTAATTTCGTGGGTAATGGTTTAGGATAGGTCTAGGACTCTTATAGAGACATTTATAAGCTAGTTTAGTCATTATCTTATCTCTTTTTAATTTATTTAAATATTAACTCCGAATTTACACATTTATCTCCCATATTCTAGCATTAATCCACTAATTGACTTCGGGAGAGATCTAATTTCATTGCTAATATGTTAGGATGGGATTGAGACTCTTTTTAAGATAAGTAAGAGTTAAAATAATCATTATCTTAACCCTTTTCTATTTATTAATATTTTTAGGTACGAATTTAGACTAATTACTTCCCATCTCATGATGGGCTCTTCTCATTTGGACCCAACAATTCATGTTAGGTCCATTAACCAAACCCATTACTAATTTAACTTAATGGGTATTGATTTAGTTTCCAATTATTCACCATTTATCCTTATGTAAATCTATTTATCACACTTATTCAAGTAATTATATATTTTTAAATTGAATACATATTATTCATGCCAATATTTCTAATATTCATCATTTGGGAAATTACTCTTGGCCCAATAACTCATGTGAGCTTAATTGTACAACCCATGTACTTACTTTACTTAATGAGTTTTTATTTATCCTTTTCATTAAAGAATTTATTTATGGGCCAAGATTGTCCATTGGTCCAATATCATAATGGACTATCATCCTATATTATTTAAAGTCTACCCACCTGTTTATTTTTATTTATAATCCACTTTGGGTCAGAAAATAATGGGTTCTTCGACTTATTCCTTAATTATGTTAATAAGTCGCATAAATTCCTAAATTAAGTCCAAACGATTTTTTTATGCCCAAATTTCATGATGGGTCATTAGAGAACATTATTTAAAGTATAACTACTATTTTTACAAAATTTTTATAGGGGTTTATACGCATGCAATAATGATGTGTATTGTTTTAATTAATTGACTTTATAAATAGATAAAATTTCTATTTATCTATAATTTTTAATTAATAGATTTTCCGGGGTACTACAACCCTGGTTGGTGCAGGCCCGCCCCTACTTTGGTAGGTTGGTGTGGGTGCATGCACTCAACCTTGTGCTACCTCTACACTTACAGCTGACCCAGAGGTCACTCGGCCTCCGTCAGAGTGAGATGGAGTTCCCCAGCCGAGACCGGACTCCTAGGCTTGGTCGGAGCTTCCGGGGACTCCACGACACCACGAACTAGCGTGAGCAGGCTCGAGAGCAGATTGCGGACTGGGAGCACCGCGGCAGACGAGTGCGATCAGAGGCCGTGTCTGATGATGCGTACTTACAGGCATTTACCTTGAATTATGGGGCAAGGGTTTGCAAGGGAGCACGACGACAGGTAAAACTCCTAAACCCCGAACTAGTGAATTGCTTCTTTGATTGAATTGAGCTGACAGTTTTGAAATGAATTGCAGGTGGAGAAGGCTGGAGAGATTGCCTAGCTCCGGGCCTTGCTCCACTCGGCTGTGCAGGATCGCAAGGTGGCCCAACGTGAGGCGGAGCAGTTGGTAAGTACTTACTCAGACTTCAGCACTTTACCCATTTCATAGCTGACTTAAGGAACTGACATGTGTTGCATGTGCAGTGGAGGGAGCTGGACCGAGTGAGGAGAGCAGCAGAGGCTGGTGCTTCCTCCTCTAGTGCGGCAGAGGGCTCCCAGTCAGATCTGGAGGATCGACTTGCAGCCGCGGTGAGGAGGGCTGAGGAGGCATTGGCGGAGCTGATTGAGCGGGAAAGTAAGACAGTGATTTTAAATTAAAGATTATTTAAGCTTGGCACTGACCTGACTAATTTTCTATAGGAGACAGCGCTGCGGACTGCCACCGACCGAGCAACCCAACTGTAGGGGCAGGTCGACACGACGACAGGAGAGGGGGATCAGCTGCGCATCCGGGCAGAGGCAGTTGAGGCACAGGTGGTAGAGGTGACGAGGGAGCTGACGACACTGCGTGTGCAGGGGTCATCAGTGGACAAGACGGAGATGACGAGGCTGCGTACTGAGGTGGCGGCGCAATAGATCAGGATTGATGAGCTCCGGGGTCTAGTGGCGACCTTGGGTCAGGCTGCTCGGAGCAGGAGCAGGAGTGGCGCGAGCGTGGCGAGTGGTGGCTCCGTAGGACAGTACTTGGCGGGTTCCTCCAGTCGTAAGAGGAACGAGGAGGAGGAGAGATGCCGCCGGGGTGAGGTGAGCGCCCAGAGTGGTAGGGGTGGTTGCGAAATGCCACCCCAACCAGACAGACATGAGGGATCTGGGGAGAGTGGTGGTGGACAGTGAGGAGATTGTGAGCCACCTCCCCTTTATCTTTGTACATAGTATTTTTCTCTTAGTGAATCTTTTATTTTATATCAATGCTTGTGAAATGAATGATTTTGCAATTGACACGCGTGTGAGATGAGATCCGAATGAGAGAGAGAGAAAGAGAGTATTCTGAGTACATTGTTGCGCATGTTCCAAAATTCTCTGTCCCTGCACACTTTAGAAAGCAAGTTAGATCTGCTCTTTGGCTCAGCCCCTTGCATTAAGTAAAAATGATTTTAACTTCGTAATTGTCAAGGGGCCGAGCCTTATTCAAATAGACGATAAATAAATTAAAATAATGCATGCAAAAGGAAAGCGATATATACACACAGTTTTTTTTTTAGATTTTGAGATTTTCAAAAAAAAATTGGGATTTTTTTATTGATTTTGAGATTTTCTAAATTTTTAGGATTTTTTTATTTTTTATTTTTGGATTTTGGGATTTTTCGATTTTTTTGATTTTGGGGTTTTCTAATTTTTTTGGATTTTGGGGTTTTCTGATTTTTTTTTCCTAATAACGACATCTTTTGCTCTTGAGTGATTGGCTATGGATCTTACTCCTCTTTTATGTTTGCCAAACATGCTCTATATGTGCAATGTGCATTTGTTCTTGGCTTCCCTATGACAGCTTGCCCCTAGTCATTAGCATTCCAACATAGACCAGGCATGCGGGTTCTTCAGTCATTAGCGGGGATGGGAAGACTTAAGAGGAGATAAGACTCGGCCTTGGGGCTCGGGACGCAAGCTTGTAAGATTCGCATGGGTGTGGCTTATATGTAATTCGTCTGTTGTCCAGAGACTTTATGGTCATTGCACTTGATTGGGGCATGCGTACGACCGGGCTCAAGGGCGTCCTGCGGGGAACTACACTGCCACTCTTTGACATGCCCTCATTCTCATTTTTTGCTTATTCATCATTTTTTTCTCCTCTTTCTTTTGAACTGATCGCCTCTCTTTGAGATCTCATGCATATGATCTACACCCTCGCTTGTCTACAAGTTAGCCTCCTTTTGCCCCTAGACCTTGTCTGAGCAAGAAGGGAATTGATCCTCATCCCCTTGCACTAGGGCTAAATAGGAACATCACTAACTAAGGGGAATTGACCTCGGGTTGCCGTGTTGTGTGTGTGACTGAACACATAAGTTGTTTGACAACAAATGGAAGGAAGTAAGACACATGGCTGCTAACATTCTTTTGCAAATTGATGTCGTTATTGAAAATCCTTTATTAGGGGTAGAATCTTTTAAGATACAACCCATTCCACGGGTAAGAGAGCTCCTCACGATTGGCATTGACTAGCCTATATGCATTCCCAGGGTACAATTCCTTAACGACGTACAGCCCTTCCCAGTTTGCTTGCAGCTTTGACCTAGGTTCTCTAGGTTTTATGAAAATTCGCTTCAAAACCATGTCTCCTTCTTGGAATTTGTGTTCAATCACTTTCTTTTGAAAAGATCTTGAGAGTCTATTTTGATATGAAAGCACATGATCGGCCGCGGCTAGACGTCGTTCGTCTAGGAGTTCCAGTTGTGTAAGTAACGCCTATCGATGTTCGTCGGGATTAAGTTTTTTGTCCAACTGAACACTTAGCAAAGGAATGAGGATCTCATGTGGGCATACCGCCTCCATCTCATATGTAATTGAAAATGGAGTTAGCCCAGTGGGCGTGCGGACAGAGGTACGATAGGCCCGTAGAGCCTCAAACAATTTTTCAGACCAATCTGTGAATTTATGAGACTCGCAAGTTTTCTTTAAAATTTTCAAAAGTGTTTTATTTGTGGCTTCGGCTTGGCCGTTGCCCTGTGGATAGTAAGGAGATGAATGATGCAAGGAAATGTTGAATTTCTTACATAGGTCTTGAAGCTCTTGTGATATGAACTAGGGTCCATTGTCACTGACGAAGCCGCTTGGTACTCCGAACCACGAGATGATGTTCTTTATGATGAATCTGCACACAGTCGAGCCTTTGATTTCTGTAAATGCCTCTACTTCGGCCCACTTGCTGAAGTAGTCAGTAGTAGTGAGGATAAAAGATTTTTGTTTTACTTGAACATTAGGATCATCAAGAGGCCGGATGATATCAAAGGCCCACATGGAGAAAGGCCAAGGGGAAGATAGTGGATGTAACAAGCAGGATGGATCATGGATTTTTTCGGCATGGAGCTTGCACTTGACGCACCTACGAATGTAGATAACGCAGTCTTCTTCTAGGGTTGGCCAGTAGTAGCCCTGCCTAAGGATTTTTTTAGCCAACATTTGGCTATTTACATGCCCTCCACACTCACTAGAGTGGGATCCTTCCACTACCTTCCAGGCTTCTTCGTTCGATAAACACCTGAGGAGCATTCCATTTAGAGTGCGTATGTACAACACTTCACCGACAATGGTATACCTTAACGCCGCTCTACGGATGGCTCTCCTATCTTCAGCTTTCGGCCTCTTTTGGGAAAGTAACGTCTCTACAATACTGCTCAATCTCATGGTACCATTGCCTTTCTTCCTACATCAATTCTCCTAATTCCACGAGCATTATTTCCTTCGCTTCTCTTCTCTCTACCTTCAACACTAAAGAGCTCCTGAGGTTAATGAACCAAGGATCCTGAGTAGAGGGTGCTTCTAACCTATGGACAGTGATTGTCTTAGCACTTCGGCTGAGAGGGAAAGAGAGAGAGGAGGCCAGAGATGCCAGGGCATCGGCCAGGATATTCTGAGAATGAGGGGTATGGATGTAGATGAGCTTGCAAAATTGCTTCGCTAAGAGCATGACCAGATCTTAATAGGGCTTGAGCTTAGGGTCACGAGTACGATAGGTAGAAAGGACCCACCGAAGAACGAGCTGAGAGTCTCCTATGATCTTGAGGTGTCGTGCGCCTAAGCGATAGGCAAGCTTTAGACCATCTAGGAGAGCCTCATACTTGGAGACATTATTGGTGGCAGGGAACTGAGGTTGATATGCGAGTGGAATGCTGATCCCTTCTGGGGTGAGCAAGATAGCACGTATGCCCCGTCCCCTAGAATTGAGAGCCCCATCGAAGTGGAGCGACTAGAAGGGATCGCGAGAGATGAGTGACAGATTTTCATCAAGGAAATCCTCTTGAACTATGTCACTGTGAGGAATAGGAAGGTGAGCAAGGTGCTCAGCAATGACATACCCTTTAATAGCCTTCTGGACTACAAAGGTGACATCGAATTGAGACAAGAAGCTTTGCCAACGCGCCAATCTATCGGCGTGGACTGGCTTCTCTAGTAGATACCTAATAGGATCCATTCTAGAAATCAAACTCACCTATGGGCTAGGAAATAGTGCTTCAATTTCTGCACTACCCACACTAGCGCTGCACACATCTTTTCCATTGCGGTGAGTTTGAGCTTGGAAGGATTGAAGAGCCTAGATAGGTAATAGACTACCCTTTCTTTTCTAGACTCATCATGTTGTGCAAGGGCAGCTCCTAGGGAGTCCTCAATTGTAGACAGATATAGGATTAAAGGTTTCCCAGGGACAGGCGCCTGTAGCACGGGCGGATTCATGAGATAACTCTTGAGCTCATCAAAGGCCTCCTGGCACATGGCGTTCCATTCAAATTTGTCCTCTCCTTTCAACAGTTCATAGAAGGGCCGACATCTTTGGGAGTGTTGAGATATGAATCTCCTTATGAACTGAAGTCAACCAATCAAACCTTGAAGCTCAGATATATTCTTAGGAGGAGGCATCTCATTGATTGCCTTGGCTTTGTGCGGGTCTATTTGAATTCCCCATTTGCTAACTATGAACCCCAGCAATTTGCCTGAAGATACCCCAAACACGCATTTATTTGGATTCATCTTCAATTGATATTCTTGTGCATGGCGAAACACTTTGGTAAGCACGAAGGAGTGTTCTCTTCGAGTCCGAGACTTCACCACAATACTGTCACGTACACTTCAACATCTATATGAATCATATCGTGGAAGATAGATAACATTGCCCTTTGATAAGTGGCACCGACATTCTTTAATCCAAACAGCATAACCACATAGCAATAAGTTCCCTAGGGCATGGTGAAGGAGGTTTTCTCTTAGTCCTCCGGGGCTAGACAGATTTGATTATATCCTGAGTATCCATCAATGAATGATAGAGTTTCATACCCAATGGTGTTAACAATCAACACATTCAAATGAGGTAAAGGGAAATCGTCTTTTGGACATGCCTTATTCAAGTCCCGGAAGTCTATGCAAATCCGCACTCTTCCATCCTTCTTCATTACCGGGACTTGTTCGCCACCCACAATGGATAGAGGACTACACGGATGAATTTGGCTTTGTGTAGTTTATCAATCTCCTCTTTTATCTTCAAAGCGATGTGGGGGAGGAGTCGTCTCAATTTTTGTTTAACGGAAACTGCCCTTGGCTTTTAGATCAACCTATGTTCCACCAATTCGGGGTCAATGCCGAGCATGTCATCGTACGACAAGGCAAAAGAATCTTTGAACTCCCTTAGCATTTCTATAAGCGCCTCTTCTTCTTCGGGAGGGAGACTGGAAGCTATGGTCAAGAGCCTGGGGTCTTCTTTTGTTCCAACATTTACCACTTTGGTGGGCTCATCCACTGCCGATGTGGGTTCATCAAATCTTCGCATACCACTCGCATACATCTCGGTAGTGTCCTCTATTTCACCATCTTCTTCATCCGCTGGGTCTTCTTCAGTTAGGATTTCATATACTCCAAATCCGTCATCTAGCCCTTCCTCTTCGCACTGAGCTTCTATGTTGAAAACAACTGCTTCTTGGGCAAACTCTTCAACAGCTAGGAGATCGCCACACCTTTGCACTATATCTAACAAATACCTACGGGGTATGCCACTACCCTTTTTCTTCCTAGACGGGGACGAGGACTTGCTAGATTCTACCCCTGAGTTTAAACTAGGGTCGATATTTACAGGAGGCTCTGGAGAAGTGTCCAGGGGCTTATTGGAAGGGAAAGAGACATGTGCGACAAGGCCACACCAATCTTCCGATGGGTCTGGAGGTGGAGGCGGGCCACCCGAGCCCAGGGTGCCTGCAGCAAAGTTGGGGTGCAGGGGAACAGAAGGCCCCTCACCCAGATCGCCCAAAATGACCATGGTGGTCAGTGGGCGTAGGTCGCAGCTCAAGTAGAAGGAAGGGAAAGATGGGGATCGCCGCCAAGGAGGAGGAGAGAGTGACGAGGATCACCGTCAAGGAAGCGAAGGAGTGTGCAGGTGACGGGGATCACCGTCGAAAGCAAGGGAGTACCAGGACAGGGATCGTCGTCCGAGTGCTGAGAACGGAGGTGATGGGGATCGCCGTCAAGCAAAGGGAATGGCAGCAGAGAAGGATGGGAATCGCCGTCAAGAGTTGAGATCGAAGTGGGGAACTAGTGTTTGGAAGGAGAAGAAGGACAGGGATTGCCATCCGATGAAGGGGGAAGGAGGGAAAGACGGGGATCGCCATCCGAAGAAAAGGGAGAGAAGATGGGGATCGCCGTTCGATTGATGAGGGGATTGAAGGGAGGAAGCACACCCATCTTTTTTTATTTTTGATTTTTTTAATATATTAAACTAAGGAATGAAATAAACAATCCTACATGTGAATGCGTCGGGAAAAGGTCAACACCGAGCCATTAAAGAAAATAGTGAAAAAGGATGAAGAAATGGTTAACGCTTTGAAAGCGTCAGGGAAGAATTGGAGGATAAGAGGGGGAGAAGAAGGTATGAAAGAGAAATTATAAACAAGGATGGAAGATATAAAATGACTAGGAGGCTAAGAACACCCTGGCCATAACTCCTGTGCTGGGCTGATGGGGGTTACAACTTCAAACTCCTCACCAGGTCCAAGCAACTGTCGCTTGGTGGTGACTGCTGATACAGGCTGTTCCATTGCCAGAGAATGTGGAATGCTGTCCTCACTGAATAAGTGACCGACTGCCAAGACAAGGTCTTCGAGCGCTTGTTCTTCTGCCTCTGCTTCCGGGGACTGCACGGTGTTGTCCTCCTTGAACAGAAAACTAACGGCTGAGATTAAGTCTTCCAGATCCAGTTCTTCTACCGCTGTTTCTTCAGGCTTCCTCTTTTTACTGGGCCTCTGGGCCTCCAGAACTTGATATGGGGACAACAGTGCTTCTGTCATGATAGTATTGTAGCCTGGCTGTACGGGCCCTCTGACAAAATGATTGTAGAGTGTCCAGATGAGAGGGTCTTGGTCTGACTTTGGTGCAGATGAATATGCCGCCCATGGTTTGAGTCCTTCTTGGTATCCAAGACCACTCTTTGTGAATTTCTTGGGGTCATTGATGATTTGAGTCCGCCCCTGAAGGTGAGCACCAAGACCTTTTCCTGGTTGATATCCAATCCTAACCATGATATTCCACCCCTTGGTATTTGAGAGTGTGCCCTTCTTGACAGTTGCCACTGATGGGGATATGATCTGGCGGCTGCTGGAAAATGTGTAAGCCCAAGGAAAGTTCACATCAAGGACTGAGATAATGGGTTTGTTGGATGGCTAGACTGATGGCAATATTTTCTCGATGGCCTCCATTGTGTGAGTCGTCGCTGCACTCTTAACCTTGACTATTCTCCCTTGGAAGGGGAACCTCAAACATTGATGAGCAGTAGAAGGCACCGCCCCTAATGCCTCAATCCAGGGGCGAGCCATAATGGCCTTGAAAGTAGGATCTATGTCCAGCACATAAAAATCCACAGTCATGACGAGTGGGCCCAATTCAGCTTGCAAAGAGATGATGCCATGGCAAGCCCGCCGAGAGTTGTCGTACGCGGCTATGGTTGTAGGGGTAGTCTGCAGTTGGCGTTCGGAAATATTGCAGGCCCTTAAAGTGCTCAGTGGACACACATTAATAGAAGCTCCTGTATTGACCAACGCGGCATCTACAACCACTTTGTTTATGGTCAAAGTCACACACAGGGGCATTCTTATGGCTTCTGGAGGAGCTAACTCACCATCTGAGAAGGTAATTGTTGGCTCCTTGTTTACAATAGAGAGCACGGAGGGCAGATTGTCAGGGTTCATGTCTTCACTCACCATGACTCTTTGTAGGAAGGCTCTCAGGGTGTCTTGGTGTGTTTGCGACCTTTTGATTAGCTCGAGGATGGATATTTTTGCCGGGGTCTAGTCCAAGTGCTTCAAAAGGTCATATTAGGTCCTTGGGACCGACTCTATCTCTTCAATCTATTGCTGCTGCTGATTATTGGATGGCTGGGTTGGCTGACTTGGCATAGATGCAGATGCATTTGGGTACATCCGATGAAACATCCTCCCGCTCCGTAGGGCGAGGTTATGGTGAAGTGGAGGAGGAGTGGCATCAAGGATGGAGGGGTTGGCTATTATGGATGTGGGCGCAGGGGAGAATGGGACATTAAGAGGTGACGGGATAACAGGCAGCATGACGGTGGAGTCGTAGAGTGGCGAGGTGATGGTGGCAATGGTGGGAGTGGAGGAGGCAGGTGTGGTCATAGGTGCGGCATGGGTAATGGCCAAAAGCTGGCCCACTTCGTGCTCATCGTCAAAATCCCATGCGGCTGCTGGTGGTGGATGGTGGATGACAGGATTAACTTGAGCGGGTGGAGGAGGTGGTGGAGCTGGTTGTGGGTTCGGAGCGGGCTGATGTTGCGGCATAGAGTTACGAATTATGCCGAGGTCATTGGCTGGCTTCTGGGGTTGTTGTGGTTGCTGCTACTGGTATTGCTGCTGGAATTGCTATTGCTGAAACGGTTGTTGTTGCTACTGGAATTGCTACTGTTATTGTTGAGGTTGCTGTCGCCTTTGCTGCTGCTGCTACTGTCATTGACCCTGTTGGTCCCTCAGTGTCTGGATCAACCTTTTCATCTCGGCCCAATCAATTTGATTATGTTCATGAAGATCATATATAATGTCCCTAAATTGGAAGCAATCTGACACATTGTGGCCTGGATGGCGATGGTACACACAGTACTTTGTTTGATCTGCTGCCATGTTCCAGTTTGGCTTCTTAGGAGGGAGTCTAAGAGCATTTAAAGACATGAGGGCTGCAAATATATCAGCAAGACTCTCTGGAAGAGGAGGGTATTGTGCCCTCTTGGGCCCATTGGGATTTCGAGGAGCATAGCCATTTTGGGGTGGAGGGACTTGGTTGTATTGGCACTGATCTTGCTGAGGGTTCTAGTTTTGAGGAGGTGGCTGCCGATTGTTCCAGGGTTGTTGTGGTTGCTGATTAAGGGGTGCTTTACCTACTGGGCCTTGGGGATTGTTTACTGCACCTACCTGCTCATTGGTTTGGATTCCCTCGGTAACAGGTCCCTAGGGCTTCTTGGGATAGCAGGATTTAGGGGCCTTAAACATAGAGTGGATAAGTGAATCCTTGAGCTGGGTATGGATGAAACGGGCTTGGCTGTATAACTGGTGCATGGAAGTGATGTCGTTCATAGCTAGAATGGCACAGTAGGTGGGTGTGGCATGGGAAATCAGCAATTTAACTCTCTCCTCTTCCGGCATAGGGCATCGGACTTTAGCAGCCAAGGCATGCCATCTGTTGGCGTAAACAACAAACTCCTCATTAGGCTTCATTTTCTCGGCCACTAGATCAACAAAAGAATACTCTGGTCCAACTTGGTCCTGAAACTGCTGCAAGAACCTTTCTTGAACAATGCGGAAATCTTCGGCCTCCTCGGGTGGTAAAGAGTAGAACCACTCAAGGGCCGCTCCATCCAATGATTGTCAAAATAAGTACACCATGAGATGGTGGTCGTACTTGTGAGGTGCAGATTCATACACAAAATCTTTCAAATGTACATACGGGTCTCCTACCCCAGAATAAAGCTGGTATACAGGGAGTTCTGATTGAGGTGGGACCCAGAGGTGTCGAAAAGATGGAAGGGGAATGTCCACGACCTTCCGCGGGTCCAATTGTCTCCTTAGGTCACAGAGCTCCTGCTTCATTGACATCCACTCCACAAGGAAGTCGGAGGGGGACGTGGCGTGGTGAGCGGGAACGAGAGAGTGAGATTGCTCCATGGAGTAGGACCGTTTGCGGGGAAGGGGAGCCGGCTCAGTTTGATAGAAGGAAGACATCGAAGGAGATTTGGGCCGAACCTCCCGCGTCGAAAGGTAGCTAGGCTCTGAAAAGTGAATAGCCCGCAGACGGAGGGGTGTAGGATCTGCCACAGCGGAGGGCGCATGTGGCGCTGAAATAACAAGAGCGGAGGAAGCTGCATGTTGGGCAGAACTGCGAGTGGAAGGAGATAAGGGTCGCTTACCTTTAGCAGTGGCCAGAAATTCATAGACTTGGTCCGACTTAGATGAGGGAGAAGCTGACTAAACTAAGAATGCGGGTCATCCGCCCTAGGAGGAGAAGGAGGGTGGGATTGACCACCGGCTGGAGGAGAGGGCTCAATGTGCCCGGAGAGGATAGCTGCGGAGGGTTGGGCTACGTCCTCTAGAAGCCTAATGGGCAAGGAATCATCGGCAAGGATGAGGAAATGGTCCATGCCAAACAGGGGATTATGATATAGTACAAGAGATGGAGGGGACTGACTCCATCTACCTAAACAATGACGCATGCACCGCCCCTAAATAATTAGGGGAGATGACACTAGCCAAACAAATCCTAGACTCTATCGTAAACAAGAAGGGACTGTGAGATAAGAAGGGATGCACCAAATAAGCACTCAAGTTATCATGATTAACGTCCAAATTTTAGAGTTTGTACTTAACCTTTAAATTGATTGATTAATGGAATGTCACTCGATCAAGTGGGACCCTAATAGGTATGAACTCAAGTCCTTCGGTGTGACTAAGGGTGGCACACAATTCACACGCGGGGATAGCTCAAACTAAGGGTATGATAGGCAATTAAGGCACAAGGACTCTTTTAAAAGGATAATGGACGGGATTAAATGAAATTGGGCTTCTTAATGGGCTCAAAGCAAGGCTAATAGTGGGCTCAAGGTGAGTGACCAACTAGGGGCTCACTAAGATGTCAAGAAATGTGGTTCAACTCATAGGCCAGAAACGAGTGTCTATAAACACGTGCAATAAATCTCACGAAAAATCCTGTTCAGGACTCTAGGATGAAACATATAGAGGTCAAATATCATTTTATTAGAGATCATGTAGCTAATGGTAATATAAATATTTCTTTTATAGATACTCTAAATCAGTTAGCAGATATCTTTACAAAAGCCTTACCTGAAGAGAGATTTACGTCTCTAAGAAGGGAATTAGACATGTGTAATTTGTAACAGATATGTCTGTACATAATTGAAAGAATAAATTTTAGAATAATACTTGTCCTTCCTGCTAAAATTTAAGCAAATTCTTTATTATTTGCATTATCATCTCCTCTTTTGTCGTTATCCGCTTTTAATACTCTGGGGTTTCAAAGCAACTTTATGTCCTACTGTTAAATCTGAAATCCTCGCCACATCGATTTCCTCTCTCTCTTTCTCTCTCTTCTCCTTCAATTTGCTTGCTTGCGAAACCCTCATCAACTCCAGAATCCCCTCTGTGAAGTTTCGAAGAATCTCTCTATTCCCGCTTAAATTTCTTGAGGGCTTCTGTTCCTTTCTTCTCCATAAACCTTCCTTGTTCGATTCCATGGCCGCTTCTGGGAGTTCCGGCAATGTAGGAGTTTATAGCGTCGCCTTCCTCACAGCGGAGTAGCAGAAACGGTTTGTGGCTGTCAGGATCAAGCATTGCGGAAACAAGGCAGTGGACATTGAAGATTTAGAGAAGTATGGTATGCACAGTATTGTGGAAGCCATTGAGAGGATGAAGTGGACGCGGATGGTGACTGTTTCTGAACTAGTCTATTCAGACCTAGCCAAAGCCTTCTACACATGTTTGAAGATAGAAGATGATGGGTCCCTCTCCTCCATAGTTAAAGGTAGGATTCATATCACCTATAATCTATTGGAGAGGCTATTTGGTGTATCTACAATCGGTCGCAGTGGGGTAGACTCAGTGGATATTCATGCTAAGGGGTTAGGAATTATCGGAACAGAGTACAGATTGAAAGATGGAAAGATTGATATCAACCAGCTGAATGCATTCAACAGAATTCTTCACTTTATAGTGTGTCAGATTTTGGTGCCAAGGAGTGCCACCTTTTCTACCTGCCCAAAAGAAGATTCAGGCATGATGTTCTGGGCCATCTAAAATGAAAGCATCAACATGGCTAAGGTAATTATTGAAAGAATGAAGTTTGCTGCAGAGATGATCTGGGATAAGAAAAACAAGTTGGATGTATCCCTTCCCTATGCTCATTTGCTTACAAGAATTTTCAAGCATTATGGAATTGATCTGAAGGGAGAAGTGATGGAGAAGATGGGCCATCCTATTCGGTTCAGAAATTTAAAGAAAAGTGGTTTCTCTATTGTGGGAAACGTTTGGACCAAGACCTCTATGGCAGAAGGAGAGACAATCATTGGTGAAGCTCCTGAAATTCCAGTAGTCCAACAGGAAGAAGCAATAGTCAGAATTGAAGAACCTGCTGCAGTTGCAAGGAGGATAGAGGAAATAGCTCCTGAGCACATTGAGCCCATTGGGCAATCCTCTAAAATTGAGACCCCCTCTACAATCATTGCATCTATTATAGAAGAATCATTAGAGACTGTTGCTCATGCTGAGGGGGCGCAGGAAGAAACTCTCATGGAAGACACTCCCAATATTCCTGCTGTAGATGTTTATATGGAAGGCAGTTTGGCAGAAGTTACACCGGAAGTTGTGGCACCAGGCCACACAGCAGATGTTCAAATGGAAGATGCTCCAGCTCAGGGGAGCCAGAGATTCAGGGGGAGCCTACTGCTAGTGCTCCTGTAGATCTATTCCAGGAAGGAATTATTGGAGATGTTTCCGATGATGATGTGGAGCCCACTATCAGCTCAAGTGGGAAGAAAAAGGGTGTTGCCCCCAGAACTCATCTACTCACCAGGAAGGCACACCACAGATCAAAGAAGATGAGAATTCTATTGGATCGAGATGGAACTAATGATGTCCCAGAGGGAGGTGAATAGGACTTCTTGTACTTTTAAAAAATTTATCTGAAATTAAACAGCACTAAATAAATCTGTTACAATTTAGTGTAGTGTGTGATTCAAGTGTAAATTAGGGGAAACAATCACACAAGTGCACAAGGAGATTTATCCTGGTTCGGCCCTTCCCACATGCAAGTCCTACATCCAGTCCTCAAGCCAACCACTTGATTTCACTAACTGACAATAAACTTGGCCTTCTCTCACCCTTGAGAGGAATTACAAGCCCACTTGCTCCCAAGTAGGTCTTCCCTTACCAGGGGTACAAACACTACCTACAACAAGGTCTTCCCTACACAGGAGGGAAAATGCAGGAACAATCCTCCTGTAGGAATTACACAGAAAGAGATGTAAAAACACTTGTGTGTTTGTCTCAAGAATGAGCAAACACACCTAATTCAGAAAGGATAAAAAGATAGGATTTGCAACTACAATCCTTTCTGAACAAGGAGGGTGGATTGAAAAAATATCCTATTACAATTGCCACCCAGAACGAGACTTCTGTGAGAATGAGAGAGCTTTTGAGAATTTTTGGAGTATGGAGCTCTCAATCTTGTAGCTTGGAAGAAGGCTTGTAGAGATCTCTTGCTAGCTGAAGGCAATGTAGAGTTGAAGAGAATGCTAGCACAGCACTTGGTGTTCAGTTCTCTGAAAGAAAGTTCTCTCTATTGCTTCTTTCAAACTTCGGCTTCTTTTATAATCTTCATGTAGAATGTAGCCGTTTGAAAATAGTCGTTGGAGATCTGGCCGTTTGAGGAGAGACCTTGGATCCTTTGGATGCTTGCTGAGTTTGTTATCCATAGGTCCTTCTGTCTTTGCTTCTTTCCAATGCTTCTTGGACGAGGCTTGCAGCTTCACGGCTAAGAGGTCAACTTCTAATTAAATAGACTGTGAAAGCTCCATGCTGAAAACGTGCTTCATTAAATATCCTGCAGCAAAGACATGACAAAAAGGACAGGGTACCTCCATACTTTTTTAGGTAGGTAAGTCATAGACAAATAAAAGGTATGGAAACCTCAGACAGATAGCTTTTCAGACTAATAAAAGATGGACAGATGATTTACAAACAAAGGTATGGACAAGTTCTGACAGTGGTAGGTGAGCCTCTGTCAGATGCCATGCACCTGAAAACAATAAATGCAACATATCTTCTGTAATTGAAGAAAATCTGGACTACTGTCATGAAGTATGAGACCAATTTGAATAAGTGTTTCAGATATAATCATAAACAATTTCGGATGAATATTTTAAGTATAATATGTCTCATCTTGTCAAAATATATTTAAATAATGATAATTTGATAGACAAATAAAGAAATATTTAGTCAATATAGGTTCTGACAGAAATCATATTAAGAAGATAAGATGATATGCAATCAACATTTCATAGGTTGATAAAATAGTATCTTCACATAAAAAGTACAAGTACACGACTTGTTAGTGAAGTTGAATTCATAAGAGAGTGCAATTCGACTCTAGGAGTCGAAGACAGAAACATGAGAATAGACTAATTTGACTTCATTGGAAGTTACATCATTTGACTTTGAAAGTCGGATAGAAATGCATTAGAAAGATATAATTCGACTTTAGGGGTCGGATAGAATGATATCGACTTCTATGGAGATTGACAGAAACAAGACATAGAATTCGACTTCAGAAGTCGGATACAAAAGAATTCGACTTCTGAGAGTTGAATTCCAGAATGAAGTATTCGACTGTATAAAGTCGGAGTTGACAGTCAGATAGACTGGACTTAGAAAATTTTAGATATGATTTTGTGCAGAACTTTTTTATTCTAAAGGAGTCAGAGTCGACAGTCGAATTGTGATGTCTGTGGACCTAGAAAATTTTTCGAGATAGAATTTGTCCAAACTATTTTTTTGTGTGATATGTATATTTAATTTGTAGAAAGTCTTTTAAAGGTTTTGTCATAGCAAAAACACAAAGTTATAATAATCTTAAATTAGTTTCTTAGGGGTAGTTGCTCAACAATTCTCCCATTTTTTGTTAATGACAAAAATCTTTAAATAGACAGTAAAACTTTGATATAACTTTGATCATATAACCTCCTGAAGAATTTGTGTTCTTTCTTCTTTCTCCCCCTTTGTGGCAGTAACATAAAAGGTAAGACAACAACAAAAAAAAATATTGCATTCAGAATTTGAGAAACCAACATAGATTGTATTCAGAAATGTAAAGATGCTGGTACAAAATAGTATCTAAGACCGGGATAAAGAGCTTGGTAAATACAAGGAACAGGGGGATCTGATCTAGATAAGGCTGGATAAGGTCCCACAACTTCTTCTCATTGTCAGGGAAGAAGTTCTCAAAAAGACTGATATCAATTTTATAGTTGGGACCTATAGAAGGGAGTTTCCTACGAGATTTAATGTGTCGTTTGCGGTACCAAGCAAGTTTGGTATAATAGTGACTCCGACGCAGAAGATTCTTGAGAGGAACAAATTTCCTAGAGGCTGCTAGATGGAGAAAGTCATGCACTGTAATATTCCAGTGCAAGCATTGGGAGATAGCTGCTTCCTTAGCCTGATAGTACACCAAGTACCTATGAGCAAGGGACTTCCAAAGGTCGTTATAGGCTTTGCCAAGATACTCAGTGGCAGAAATCTTCAGCTTCTCACAATCTGCATGATCCTCAGGATAAGCTGATGCCCATGGATCTTCTGTGAACTGCTCAGACTCAACAAAACAAAGCTGGAAATCCATCAAATGCTGGGAATTTTTTGGAGCTTGCATAAGCACAAACCTATGGAAATATAGTTTTAATTTGTACTTGATTCTGAATCTGGAGGCTATCCGGATGTGCCTGTTAAAGATTAGTTGAGCAAAGTCCTTTCTTGATGAAATGGCACCAACTAAAGATGGATACAAACCAGATGGTAATCCAATTGTCATGGAGGGGGTGATTTCTCTCTGACCTCTGATAAGATGTTCCCATTGGCCTTTAGTGACATTAGACAGCCCCAATTTAAATCTAGAAAAATTGAATTCTTTCATCCTTGAATACTTAGCCTGGCAGTCTCTAATGAACGTTCCAAACATGTCATAGAACCTAAGATTCAGGTGGAGAGAAACATCCATAAATTGGTTCCTTTGCTGGGTTTACTGGTACCTGGTGGCTTCTCCAAGATAGAGTTCAAGAAACTCTTTGGATTTAAGAGTATGACATTTCTGAGAAATGAGCTGGAGATTGGATAATACGATTTGGGTAGAATGAATAAGAGTAGGAAGCCAGTATTCAAACATGAAACCTGGCATTTCATGAACTTCAAGGAATGCCCTGATGGACAAAAATTCCCTGAACAGGTTCATGTGGTGTTCTAAGTGGTAAATGAAGGCATACCAAAATGGAGGAAGGAGTTTGGCAGGGTTGTCTTTTAGCATGCGTCCACCTTTAGATGAAAGCTGAATACTAGGAAGTATTTTTGAAAGGGAAAGGGTGGATTTGCCTGCTAAAGATAAGGAGGCAGTAGGAAGAGAGGAAAAGAAATTTGGAGGTTGTGTGTGGAGAGGAGGAATGGTTGTCTTGGATTGCTTGAATTGGTATTTCAAAGGATAAATTTTGAAATTTGTATTGTCAGAGGCAATTGGTTGATCCTCTGGAATAAATGAAGAGGGAGGAGTTTGTTCAGTAATGGAAGGAGTGGGAGCAGTGGTGTAGTAGGAAGAGATGAGGAAGTAGGAGGTAGTTCTGGTTCAAGAGGAGTAGGATCATTGGTAGGGATGTGAGCAGAAGGACTTGGTTCAGGAGAAGGATGAGGAGGAGGATAAGAGGACACATGTTTACCATTTTTATACAGTCTTCTCTTCACCTTCCTCTTAAAACTCTTGATCTTGGACCTGGCATCAACATCAGAATCTTGAGACTCTAGAGGTTTTTTGGCCTAGATTCTTGAGGGGATTGCTGCTGTTGCTCAACTACTGCTGCTGGAAGCTACTCGGGCACTGATTTCTGCTGAACTTCCACAATAGCCAATTGGGGCAGAACTTCCTATTGCTCTTGCTCTTGCTGCAACTGCTGCTCAGGTTGTTGCTCCTTCTCTTTTTCTTGCTGCTTCTACTTATGCTCTTGTTCTTGTTCTTCTTGAACAGTTTGTTGCTGATCTGGTGCTTCTTGGTGTTGGACTGGTTGCTGCTCTTCTTGATGGGTGGATGAAGGTGCAGATGGCTGATGAGTGCCCTGTTGGCACACTAACTGAAGTAAGAGGTCCTTCATTTGCTTGACCTCATCCACCAAACCATCAAACTTGGCATCTACAAATTCCACTTGCAACTGAAGCACTAACAAGCTTTCTTGTTGCTTGGTCAGTAAATCCAATATTGAGTTCAAACTGTTGCTACTCTCCCCCTGAGACCTTGGCCGAGTCTCAAACTGAGAAGGGGAGGAAAAGTGCTGCCTCTCTTCAAATTCTTGCACTGATGGAGTAGTCCTAGGAATATCATCTTGATCTTGTGCTACTCCTTTTCCTTTTATCTCTCTTAATACCTGACTGATTGTCTCTTCTAGTGCATCTTGTTCAGCAGGGGAGACAGGAACTTGACTTTGCTGAAAATGCTCTTCAAACTGATGAGATTCTTGTTGCTCTTCTTCTTGAATATTGGCTTCCATTCTCACTTTTTCTTCTCTAGCTTCTTCTTGTTGTTGACTTTCTGAAACAGATGATATGTCCAATGCTTCATCAGGAAACATTTCATGGGTGCACTGGGGTACAAATTCCTTAACCCATAAATTCTAAGCCTTGTTTTGCAAGATGTAATGGCTTCTCCATAATGTGGATAGGCCAATCTTCCCTTTCACGCCTGATGAAATTTCTTCACTCAAATCCACTGAAAATCTTTTAAAAATCAAAGATAGCAGTGGTCCATATGGGAGGGACTCCTACAAATTCTTTGATGCTATCATTTTCTCTAAAATAACTGTTGGTAGGTTGACCTTATGCCTTCGAATAGCCCAAAACAATAAACTACCATCTCTAGCTGTAATGGATGAATGGGTACCAGCCCTGGGTGTGACAATGTTGGTGATCACTGAATGGATGAGTCTCTTTTCTACTGACAACTCATTGACCAAGAGTCCTTTCTTGCGAACAGTCCCCAGGCTTCCAATAATTCCCATTTTTTGCTTATCCAAAGGGACTATCTCACTAAGCTTGTGCCCGGAGTTAGAACAACCCAAAATTTCCATCAAAATTTTTTCAGAAATAGTAACCTTAGTCCCTTTCACATATCCAGTGACTGAACTTTCTGAGGAGACTTGAAGGGTGACAAAGAATGCCTTAAGGGCACCTTCGAAGGAGGGTTCAAAAATCCTACACAGTCTAGCCCAGCCCATCTCCTCTAGGGTTTCTGCTACCCATCCTAAGTTGCCATGCAACTGAGAAAAGTCTACAACCTTCCTTGGACAGATGGAAAACTTTACAAGGGAAAGACACTGGAACTGCTTAGGGGTGAGCATGGTTCCCTCAGAAGCCTTGGAGGATGCCATCTAGACAGAAAAGAGATAGAGAAGATTCAGGGAACTGTTGAAGCAGTGAAAGAAATGTAGTTTAGAGAACAAAGAGCCTACCTTTCTTCAGAGGAGATGAGGAAAATTGTAGAAGCTCTGAAGAGGGTTTCGGAGATGAACAATGTAGGCGCGAAGAGGAGGAAGACGACATGAGAGTTGGAGAGAAAGTTTGAAAGGGTGTCTTTGGACAGAATGTGATTATCCTAATAAAGAGGTTGAAAAGAAATTGACTTTAGGGTGAACGGATGCGATTGATTGATTGAACCGTTGCGTAATAAATGTGTCTTAATTTCATTTATTATTTTAAAATTAATACACACCTTTTCAGACTTCGACTTTAGGAAGTCAGATTGTGTCTCCGACTGCAAGAGTCGAAAACATTATTTTAACATGAGTCAAATTATGTCTCCGACTACAAGAGTCGTAGTTCTGGGACTTAGAAAAAAAAATTCACGGAGAAAGCTTATCATACAATTTAGACACGAAAATTTTCACATTACTTTAATCAGGATTACACATACATATTTCTCTTCTAATAGATGTAAATCTATCTTCAGGAAGAGGTTTGGTAAAAATATCAGCAAGTTGATTTTCTGTAGAAGCAAAATCAAGTAAAATGTCACCATTACTTACATGGTCCCTGATGAAGTGATGTCTAACCTCAATATGTTTTGTTCTTGAGTGTTGTATAGGATTTTTGGTCAAATTGATTGCGCTTGTATTGTCACACAGCATTGGAATTTCTTGAAGTTTGTGACCATAGTCTTCCAATTGGTGTTTGATCCACAACAGTTGAGTACAACAACTTCTAGCTGCAATGTATTCAGCTTCTGTTGTGGATAATGCCACTAAATTTTGCTTTCTGGAAGACCAAGATATCAAGCAACCTGCAAGTAATTGACAAGTACCACTGGTGCTTTTTCTATCTATTTTGTATCTAGCATAGTCAGCATCACTATATCCAATTAATTTGAAATCTAAACATCTAGGATACCATAACCCTAATTTACTTGTATTTATAAGATATCTAAAAATTCTTTTAACAGCATGAACATGAGATTCTTTAGGATCAGCTTGAAATCTTGCACACAAACATACACTGAACATTATATCTGGTCTACTAGCAGTAAGATAGAGTAGTGATCCTATCATGCCTCTATAGACCTTTTGATCTACTTTCTTGCCAAGTGGATCACTATCCAACTTAATTCCTGAGCTCATGGGTGTTATTAAGGGCTTACACTTGTCAAAGCCATATTTAGAAAGTAAATCTGAAATGTATTTGGTTTGACAAATGTGAGTACCTTCCTTGATCTGCTTAATTTGCAACCCAAGAAAATAGTTAAGCTCACCCATCATGCTCATTTCAAACTCACTTTGCATACGATTTTCAAAGAATTTACAAAGTGATTCATTAGTAGAACCAAATATGATATCATCAACATATATTTGCACTATTAAGATTCCATCTGAAAATTTCTTGATAAATAGTGTGCTAGCAACTTTACCTCTTACAAAATCATGTGATATAAGATAAGCACTTAATCTTTCATACAAAGCTCTTGGAGCTTGTTTCAGACCATATAGTGCTTTCTTTAAACGGAAAATATGATTTGGATATTCAGTATCTTCAAAACTAGGTGGTTGCTCAACATAAACTTCTTCTTTTATAAAACCATTTAGAAAAGCACTTTTAACATCCACTTGAAATAAATTGATGTTTAGAGAGCATGCATATGCTAAAAGAATTCTGATTGCCTATAATCTAGCTACTGGGGCATAAGTTTCATCAAAATCAATGCCTTCCTCTTGGGAATACCCTTGTGCTACAAGTCTGGCCTTGTTTTTGGTGATTACTCCTGATTCATCTATTTTGTTTCTGAAGACCCATCTGGTCCCAATAACTGGATGGTCAGAAGGTCTAGGGACAAGAGTCTAAACCTGGCTGCGTTGGAACTGCTTAAGTTCCTCCTGCACAGCAAGGATCCAAGATTCATCAGCCAATCCATCATCGATTGTCCTAGGCTCAATTTTAGAAACTAAAGCAGAAAAATCACAAGCAATGTTCATACCTCTTATTCTTACCCAATCTTGAGGATCACCTATTATATTTTCTCTTGGATGATCTCTGTGATACCTTAATTATCTAGGCAGTCCTTCTTGTTGTTCTTCTTGCTGTTGAAGTTCTTCTAGTGGAGGATCTTCCTTTTCTTCTTCTTTTTCATCATCTTCAAGAGATGTTTTCTGCAATAACTAGTACGTTCGGATCGTGGTTTACCGGGTTTGGAGCCCAGTGTGTGGCCATTGTTAGACTATGGAGGTCTATATGTGTTTTTACAGGTTCTCTGGGTCAAGAGGTAAGCAAGGGAGCTGGGCATTCCAGCCCAGATAGGGCTCTGTCGGGCTCTTTGAGATCGCGACGCATACAAACGATGCGATTCTCATGAGATTATCGCGTCTGATTTCCCCGACGCGATTAGGTTTCTAATCGTGGTCGCCATATGGGACGCGATTTATAATCGTTGTTACGTGGCTGTGGCTACATGCGCGCCGCATGGCGCATGCAGGATGACGGGGGTTTTAGTCGCGTCAACAATGTCAGACGCATTTCTTAACGTGTCGTGTATGTACAACGTGATTTTGGAATGTGATGTTAAGTGTATCTTCCCCTAGCCGAATAGTGCAGTGGCACTGCTCAGTTGGGGAAGGTGCTACTGTGGCTGTGATGGGTTTTCTGGGTGTTCTGGGTGCAATTGGAGTCTATTTGGTGTAATTCCAATGCGCGGGCGAGCGTTTGAGCGCGAGGAATCCCTTGGTGTCGTCGGAATCGTGCTGCCTTCATAGGTAGGGGAACTCTACCATGGTTTACCCTATTTGCATGTTGAATGGGTTGTATGGTTCACGGTTAGGGGTGTTACTTGTGGAAATTGCATGGGCATGGTACTGAGCATGTGTAGGAACCCATCTGCATGTTAATTTCTAGCTTTACATGACTATAGGACTAGGTGGTGTGATTTCCGGATGGTGTTTGTGGGGTGTGTTCCTGAGCTCTGAAAGGCGTCTAGTACAGTGGACGCATTATTGGGAACGTGTCACTTACAACCGACGCGATTTAGAGTTGAGTGGCGTCTTACTTGTCGGACACATTTTCAATGTGTGGTGGCGACGTCTGTTCTGGTCGCGATTAAGAAAGAGGCCACACGAGCTCTGGTGGGCTGTGGCATGTTTGTCCAGTTTGTGTTCCACATTGCTTGGGCTGTGTTACCAAGGCAATGTAGAGTTTGTATAGGTTGTGTGGACCCACGTTGTGATTGATATCGAGGTGTCTTGCGTGGATTTGTGTGCATAGCGAGTTAGGTGTTACATCTTCCATAGTTACGTCTCCAGTCGGTTACCCTAGCACCAGGTGCTTAGGGCTTGTCCTGGAATAGGAGTACCGTCGAGGTTTGTGTCGTCTTTCTGGACACCCTCACTCCTGTGTTTGAGTACTACGTCTGGCTGAGGGAAAGATGACAAGGGACAACGGCTCGTGTTTGTGGGTGTGCGGCCGTTTGTAGCGCGCTCTTAGTTGAGGGACGGACACCGGTAGATGTACTGGTCCTCAGCTAGTCCTGTTCTAGTGCCTCACTTTAGGGTTCTCGTCCAGAGCCCCTAAAGGTGTCAGGCTTGGTCCTGCAGCTGTGTAGCTTGCAGGTGTGGTGTGGTTTGTCTCCACGGTCCTTGTCTTGTTGAGGTGGAGCAACAGCTAGACCTTTCGTCCGTGGCTGCGAGACTGAGAGGTGTACTTTTGTTGTTTGTCCGAGTTTATGGTTGGTGTCACGAATCAGTGATCGTGACTCATGTTCGGCGTACTCTTTCTTTAGCTTGTACACTCGACGTGTGTTGCTGTTTAATTATTTGTAACTGTAATATCATGCTTAGGTGTTTACATGATTTACAGATTTAATATTAATTGTGTTTTCTCAGCTTGGGGGAGTTACCCTACTGAGCCAATGACTTGTGAGGCTCACCCCTTTTTCTTCTAGGTGAGGGAGAGCAAGAGGCTTGACGTCTCTCCAGTAGTTCGGACCAGCCTCATAGCCGAGTCAAGCTATCACCACCAGTAGAGTAAAGTTCATCCTTGTGGAGCCTTGGGAGTTTGTCCCGGGCTATGTGTATGTTTATGTTGATTATGTAAGGAACCTGGTATGTACTTTTCTCATGGACATGTATGAGCAATATATCATATATGTGCTTAATGTGGTTCTTTTGTATTTTCACAGGCATATATGTTTGATATCCCTTGCGAAGCTTCGGCCCGATCGCGGGAGACGGAGTCGTGTCAAGCTTGTTATAGTGTTAATGGGTTTGAATGACATGGTTCGTTATAGTTGGTATCAGAGCAGGGTCCATGTAAATATGAAAGAGCGGGAAAGGTACATAGTAGTTCCTTATCGTGGTCCTCTGCTGGTAGATGGTTTTATTTTTGTAATGATATGCTTGTTATTTTGTGTGGATGGAATGTGTATGTGCAAAGCTTATAATGGCGGATAGGTGAGATTGGGGAGGAGGAGGTGATGATCCTGAGGATTCTACTCATCAGATGATAGTGAGAATGTGGGAGAGTATCACACATATCCGGACAAGGTTGGATCAACAACTACCGGGTCAGTCTTCCAGAGTAGCACCACCGGTGACGGAGGAGATAATGCCGGCAACATTAGTACCACCTTATGGAGTAGAGGCACCTCTTACGGCACCTTTACCTTCAGTGGTACCAGTGAGGCCAGAAAGTGTGGAGGAGTCCACAATGATGGTGGAGAGGTTCTTGCGTTTGCAACCACCAACATATTTGGGAGGCCCAAATCCGGATACAGCTGAGCATTGGATCCATGAGATTGAAAGAGTATTTGTCACAATGAGATGTCCTCAGGCGGATAGAGTCATCTTAGCAACAGATCAGTTGAGGGGTTTTGCACAAGAATGGTGGAGACTTAAGATGCAGATCGTATTTGCCAGTAAAGCTGAAGAAACAAATGCATCGCTCGAGTTTCTTGAGGTTTTCAATAACACTTTCTTTCCGGTACAAGTTCAGCAAACAAAAAGGGAGCAATTTACAACACTTCAGCAAGAAAACTTGTTGGTGTTGGAATATCAAATGAGATTCATGGCCTTGAGCAAGTATGCCCCGTATGTAGTAACCAATAATGCAATGATTATTGAGTACTTCATTCAGGGATTGAGGCCGGAGTTGCAAGATGTGGTTATTCCTCTGATGTGTGGTACAGTGGAAGAGGTAGCCTAAAGAGCAGCAATTTTTGAAAGAACTATTCAAGCCAGGCAGTCTAGCGGGTCAGGATCAAGTGGTAGTAGTTTTCGACTTCCACAGCAGTCCACAGGTGTTAGTAAAGGAAAGGCACCTTCAGGAGGATTGTCTTCTTCGGGCTTTAGCAAATGGGGCAACAAGTTGAAAAAGATATTTAGAGGTCGAGGAGGTGGCAAACAGCAAGGATTTCAGGAAGGGCGTGGTTACAAGCTGGAGACGGAGGAGTCCCAACAAAGCACGGCAAGGCAGCCCGGGGAATTCCGGTGTTATAATTATGATCAGCCGGGGCATATGGCGAGAAATTGTCCATACCCAAGGAGAACTAATTATGGTAGAGGAGCGCCACAACAGCAGCAACAACAACAACCACAACAGCCACCATCGGCAGGGCAAGGAAGAAGCGCACCTTACCAAAGGGGCGGAGGACGAGGTCGAGTAATGGAGATTACCAGGGCTCAAGCAGAAGCATCAAATTTGATTGAAGGTATTATACCAGTCTTTGAATTTTTAGCAAGAACATTGATTGATCCGGGTGCATCCCACTCTTTCATTTCCGAAGATTTTCTTGATATTATGGTGCATCCTTTTGAGGAGAGGCAATGTGAGCTTATGGTGGAGGTACCGTCGGGGGATTTCATGCTTACCACATGTTACTCGAATGAGGTACCTATTATGATTCAGGGTAATCAGTTACCGGCTAGGCTTTATGCTTTGCAGTTAAAGGAGTATGATATGATATTGGGTATGGATTGGTTAGAGGCATATGAAGCAGTGGTGGATTGCAGGAAAAAGAAAGTGAGGTTCAGCTATCCAGGAGAAGTTTTATTTGAGTTCCAAGGTATGCCATTCTACACTCCTAAATTCATTATCTCTGCCTTAAAGGCTAGGAAATTGATTAATGTAGGGTGTGTAGCCTATCTAGCATCTGTTAGTTTGGTTGAGGTAGAAAAGGTAGTGGATATGGTACCTGTTGTTGGGGAATTTGTGGATGTGTTTCCAGAGGAGTTACCGAGTTTAGAACCACATAGAGATGTGTATTTCACTATTGAGTTGCAGCCGGGTAGTATGCCTATTTTTAAAGCACCATACAGGATGGCACTTGCAGAATTGAAGGAGTTAAAGAAGCAATTGTAGGAGTTACTTGAGAAAGGGTTCATTAGGCCGAGTCATTCACCATGGGGAGCGTCGGTCTTGTTTGTAAAGAAGAAAGATGGAAGTATGGGAATGTGTATAGATTATCGCCAGTTGAATCAAATCACCATAAAGAACAGGTATCCACTTCCACACATAGATGATTTATTTGATCAATTGCAATCAGCAAAAGTGTACTCTAAGATAGATTTGAGATCGGGATATCATCAATTGAGAATCCAGGAGGAGGATATAGACAAGACAACATTTAGAACTAGGTATGGGCATTATGAGTTTGTGGTTATGCCCTTTGGGCTAACCAATGCACTGGCGGAATTTATGAACTTATTGAACCGGATCTTTCATCCCTATTTAGATCGGTTCATTGTGGTGTTTATAGATGATATTTTAGTGTATTCAGCCTCAGAAGAAGAGCATGCAAATCATTTGAGAATTTCATTACAGACATTGAGGGAGCATCAACTTTACGTAAAGTATAGTAAGTGTGAGTTTTGGCTTAAGGGGATTCAATTTCTGGGGCATATTATTTCAGGTAAAGGTATAGCTGTAGATCCAGCAAAGGTGGAAGCTATTATGAAATGGGAGGAGCCAAAGACAGTGTCAGAAATTCAGAGTTTCCTTGGTATGGCCGGGTATTATAGGCGATTTATTCAAGATTTTTCTAAAATTGCAGCACCATTGACAAGGCTCACTAGAAAAGGAGTGCCATTTGAATGGTCCTCTGATTGCAAGCGTAGTTTCATGGAGTTGAAGAAGCGGCTCACTTCAGCCCCAAGATTGGTGATACCGGTAGGGAGAGGTGGTTTTGTGATATATACTGATGCATCCAAGAGAGGACTTGGAGCGATACTTATGCCACATGGGAAGGTGGTGGCCTATGTATCTAGGCAATTGAAGCATCATGAAGAAAATTATCCTCCACAAGATTTAGAATTGGCAGTAGTTGTTTTTGCATTGAAGATTTGGCGGCATTATTTGTATGGGGAAATGTTTGAGATATTCACGGATCATAAAACTTTGAAGTATATCTTCTCCCAGAAGGACTTGAATTTAAGGCAGCGCAGGTGGATGGAATATCTTAAAGATTATGATTTCAGTCTGGCATATCACCCAGGTAGAGTAAATAAGGTGGCAGATGCTTTAAGTAGAAAGGTGGTTGTAAGTCATATTATGATGAAGGAATGGAAATTGTACGAGGATGTGGCAGAAAGATCTTTGTTGGTGCCAAGCAGCCGACGAAGAGCCGTGTTGGCAAATAGTGCAGTGGAACCATCATTGTATTGGCAAGTTGTGGAAGCTTAAAAGGAAGATGAATACTTGGCCGACATTGTGAAGATGGAGGATGTTACAATTAATGATGATTGTGTTGTGCGATTTAGGCACAGGTTGTATGTTCCAAATGAAGGTGGGGTAAAGCAGAAAGTGTTGGAAGAAGCACATCGGTCCAGGAACACTATACATCCAAGAAGTACTAAAATGTACCAAGATTTGAAAAGGTATTTTTGGTGGCCAAGCATGAAGAAGGAGATAGCAAAGTTTATAGCAAGATGTGTGATATGTCAGCAAGTTAATGAAAGATATGCGAAACAATCTAAGACAGTAATCTAGAAGGGGGCTTGAATAGATTACTACCAATTAAAAGCACTATGACCTTCTTTTGATTCAACACTGACTTATTGAAAATGTAAACAAATATGTATAGAATTCGAACTATGATGTGTGTGCTTATTGTGAGTAGAATGAACAACAACCTATCTAGTGTGTGAGTAATCAACGTGCCTACCAAACATCTATCGTGAAACGTTCAAACCATAGGACACGAAGATTTAAGGTGGTTCGGAGTACACAACTTGTGTATCCTACGTTCACCGTCTACACACACACGCAGAACGACTGCTTATGAGTGAGTTGAACTCTACAACATACACACCTACGTTGTCTGATGCAAACACACAATCAGAACAACAATCCACATGTGGATCAAGCACAAGGAACGCTTTAACCACTACCACACACACAAATTAGTGAAGGGTGGAAAGAAAAGAAGAGTTCAGAGATGTAGAACTCTTCATAGTGGTCATCCAGAGAAAATTTAAGCTTCGTCTTGATGATTATCAGATGGTGTAGAAGCTTGAACCGTGGACGAACCGACTTCAACTCCGATCGTGAGATGGATCTTCCATGAACAGAACGAAGGGTTAAAGCAGAGCAGTAGGGAGAAGGTTTCTCTTGGGTTTTGCTTAGGGTTTTGGTATGGTGGCTTCTTGCTGCGAAAATACCTTCATATGATCTATATATATGGGTATCCAAACATGGTGAGTCGTGCTTAAGGGGATCATCCAAATATAGATTATATCCTGACCATTAGATCTGACTTAAACTTCGGTTGTTGACAGATACATCACAGCTGTCGACAGCTACTGTAGGCTTCTGCTTTCCAGAACCATGGTGTTGCTGGAAGTCCTTAGCTGTCGACAGGCGATTTCTGGCTATCGACAGGCAGCATGTATCTGTCGACAAGTACATTGCATCTGTCAACAACTACTATTCCAATTGAGCTTCCAGTAGCTTGTATGTTCTGGACAGGTCTATTTTTCGACAAGTACATTCCTGGTTGTCGACAGGTAGTCACATGAAGTTTATTTTTTGTTCCTTTTCACTTAGATCTTGTTGCTTGGATTGTATGCATTCACACCTACATTGAGAAACATTCTAAGTGAAATACAATGAATGCATAGGTGATCAATAAAAACATGTTATCACATGATTGTATCTTTCATGTCTTTGTCATTGTCATCATGTTTCAACCATTCACACAACATCAATTATGTTACTCGTCATCGAAAACATTTAAGCACATGTCATAACTCAACATTCTCCCACTTTTTGATGATGACAAAATTAACAGAGTTACAATTGATGTTTCTCCCCCTTTTGACAACATCCAAAAAGACATTTCATGCACACATGGACAACAATAAAGCAAGAAACTGTGGTTTCATTCATTGAGCAATAAGCACACACAGTTACATAAGGACATCCAGTACATGAAATAAATAAAAGCAAAAGAAGGGAAATTACATGTCTGACACAACTTACTGACTCAAGACCCAAGCCTAGTGAAAATGAAAAAAAACCATAGGACCCAAACTAAATCCTAGACACTCTAAACATTGTCATTCCCAAGAGCAGTGGGATGACGGAACTCATGAAACTCTGTAGAGAGCCGACTGAGCCGATGCTGAATTTGCACATGGGAGTCAGCAAGTGCATCCATCCTAGTGTTCACTTGCACATTCAGCTCATCAAAACGGGCATTTAGCTGATTAAATCCAGAAGTGATTTGTTGCTGCATTTGGGTCATTTGACCAGCTATGAAGTCCCGAAGTGATGGTGCTGGATCCTGTGGAGCTTGCTCTTCAGGAACATCTTCATCACCTCCCTAAGCATCCATTGGCTCTGCTTGGGAGTCTTCATCATCACCATCATCAGATTCTACTTCAGCACCTTGCACCTGACCCTTGAGAGTCCTTGTGACTCTCCCATCCACAAGCTTGTAACCCATTCTATGTACCGTAGTGGGATCAAAGGAACTACAGGACTTGAGAGTTCTGCATTCAGAGTCAAAGATGGGAATTCCAATGAAGGATAGGAGGGATGTTATAGGGCAGGCATATGGCATAGACCTCTTAGAATTTGTAAAACATTGTTTAATGAGGTCAACCATGAGTAGAGGAAGGTTGATTTGCTGAGTCTTAAGAAAAAAATAGAAGAGGGACTTATGGACTGTCGTGACAAATTCCTTGCTTCCATCGTTGGGAACCACAAGAGTGGTGAAGATGTGATGAATGAGATGGTTCAGGTGAGGGAAGGAATTGGCATTAAGCTCCATATGATCCATGCTAAGATGATAAAGCTGGTGGGTTATGAGGGTGTAGTACTCAGAGGCAGAAGGAGGATTGACAAGGATGTTTGCCCCAGAGTTAGGAATCTGAAAAGCACGGCTAAAGAGATTTGGGGTTATCTGAAAAGTAGTTCCCTTTACCATGGTGTACAGCTCTGCACCCTCAACTATCAACTGTAGGTTGTTATAGAACTCCGTCACAGCGACTGGAGAGTATCGCTTGTGGGAGTACAGAAAAACCGCCCAACCCTGGGTGTCAAACAGGGGTTGGAAGACTGGGAACATGTCCTCCAGAGACTCAAAGTCCACATACCGTGGCTGTACAAAGTTGGTGAAGGATCCCCAGACCTTAGAGGTTTGTAGATTGGGAGGGACGATGAGCTCCGACAGACGGTCATCCCGGTGCTTGCTTTGGCGCTCTACAGGAGCCCCGGAACCTTCGCCGACTTTGGGCGAGAGGGGACGCCGATGAGAGACGAGGCGTTTGCCCTTGGGAGCCATGGAGAAGGAGATGAACGGGGTAGAGAAGATCCTTGAAGAGGAGAAGGACCGGAGGAAGAAGAGACAAGAAGAACCATATTCTGGGTTCTGGCGCCCTGGATAGAGGAGGTTAGGGTTGAGAGAGGGAGGAAAGATCTTTTGGGGGAAGATAAAAGGATGGAAAGATGTGTTTCCCCTATTTGATGTGTTTAAATAGAGTTTGAATGAAAGGGGACGCACAAACTCTGGCCAAAAGATGTGTTTCCCCTGTTGGAAGTGTTTAAATGCCTTGAGCATCCACTATCCAAATACCATTTGGATGCCCTCAGCTGACCCTGCAAAATAGGCTAAGTTGTAATTTTTGGTAGGTCCATGATGGTTAGTTTTAGGAATCCATCTTAAATGTCTAGTGGTGCATGTGCTAACAATGTGTCCTAATTGATTGCAATGAGTACAACACAAATTGAAAGCATTTTTCTTCTGCACATTGTTGTTGAACTTCTGTTTCGGTTTGTAGTTATGCTGATTTACCTTTTTGGAATTTTTTATGTTCTTTTCTGCTACAAATTTCGGTGTTGGATATACTTCAAGATATATAATTTCTTCTACATTATGTGGAGGTGTGTATCCTAATCCATATTTCTTTTTACTAGACCTAGAACCTTTAATTCTAATAAATAGTGAGGTTTTGCAATTAGAAATTTTTTCAATGGTAGCTTTCAGATAGTTGTTTTCTTCCACTAATTTTTCTTCATTCTTGAGTAAGTTTAGATTTGATTCTAATTCTAGAATTTGTTATTTTTATTTTTCAAATCTTCTCAGAGTAACTCATTAGCTCTTTTAGTTTCATTTAGATTTTGGTTCAACCTTTCTGCTTCTTTTTTAAGAAAGGTATTGCTCTTTTCTTGGTTTATTAAATTTAGCTTAACTATCTTTATTTGTTTTACCACTGATTTGTACTTTTCATAAAGTTTATTAAATGCATCTTCAATGTTATCAGAATCAGATTCAGAACATGAAGTAAAGGATGTTTCTGAATTTACCTGTTCTAGTCCTGCCATGAGGGCCTTCTTCTTGAGTCTGGGACATTCAGATTTGTAATGCCCTGGCTGATTACATTCATAACATGTAGGTTCCTTCTTCTTGTCTTTCTTAAAAAATTTCCTTGACCCAAATTTCTTCTTCTTAGCCAAGATACTTTGCAGCTTCCTTGAGAGCAAAGCCACATCATCACTATCATCTAATTTTTCTTTGGAGTTTTCAGATGAAGAGGAATCTGCAATCTTCAAAGCATTTGAAATTTTCTTTTTCGAAGATTTTTTAGAGAACCTTTCCATGTTTATTTCATGTGCCATAAGAGATCCTATTAACTTATCAATGGTTAATTGTGTTAAGTCGTGTGCTCCCTTTATGGCTGTGACTTTAGGAGTCCAGACATTGGTTAGGGATCTTAATATCTTTCTAACAATTTCTTCATTTGTCAGATTCTTCCCTAAAGCACTCAAACCTACAATTATATTTGAAAATCTATTGTACATTTGAGTAATATTCTCATTTGGAAGCATTTTGAATTGTTCATACTGAGATACAAGTATGTCTATTCTAGTTTGTTTAACCCTATCTATACCTTCATATGTAACTTGTAGCTTATCCCACATTTCTTTTGCTGTTTTACAGGCTGATAATCTATTAAACTCTCTTTTAGATAAAGCACAACATAGATAATTTTTTGCATTATAATTTAAAGACATATTTCTTTTGTCAACAATAGAAAGAGCACCAGAAGAGGATTCTGCAAGGACTTGAAAATCACCTTGTTCTATTACCTGCCAGAGGTCGAAGTCAGTACCTCTGATGAAGCACTCCATCCTCATCTTCCAATATTGATAATCTTCATCATCAAAGAATGGTGGCCTTGTAACTGATTGGCCTTCATAGTTGTGAGCTTCAGATGCCATTTCTTCTCAAATCGTTTTGGGATTCTTCTGAGAAGACCTTGCTCTGATACCACTTGTTGGATCAGAATTGCAAGCAAAACAGTCCTAGAGGGGGGGTGAATAGGACTTTTGGCCTTTTTAAATTTCTTCTGAAAATCACAGCACTAAATACACAGTTAGTATTCAAAGTGATGTGTGTGATTCAAGTGTAAGCTTAGCAGAAACAATCACACAAGAAAATTGGACACAGATTTTATCCTGGTTCGGCCCTTCCCATATAGAAGTCCTACATCCAGTCCTCAAGCCAACCACTTGAGATTTCACTAATCTGCCAATGAATTTGGCCTTCTCTCACCCTTGAGAGGAATTACAACACCCACTTACTCCCAAGCAAGTCTTCCCTATACAGGGGTACAGTAATGCCTTTTCACCAAGGCCTTCCCTACACAAGAGGGGCAAAGTGCAGAGAAAGACTTCTGCACAAATACAAGGAAATTTGACAGTGATGTGTTTGCCTCAAAATTGAGCACAAACACACAGACTTCAGATGGATACAATAGATATAGAATTGATTCTAAATCCTATCTGAAGTAAAAGGAGTGGAGTAAAGAGAATTGAAAACTGAGTACAATTGCCACCCACAAACAGAAATTCTCCACAGAATTTTCTGAACACAAGGAAGCTCTCAGAGGAAGTCAAGCATGAAGACTTTAGAAAGATCTTGAGGAATTCGAATGGCTCTTTCAGGAGAATGGACTTGAATGCACTTTTTGGAATCTCACTTCAAGGATGATCTATCTGTGTCTCTCTGTATATGTTCTTTTCCTCTTGAGCTCCTTTTATAATCTTCAAAAATATGACCGTTTGAGAGGATGACCGTTGGAGCTTTCAGGGCTGTTTGCAATATAGTCGTTTGAGGAGGAATTCTGGGATCCTTTGAGTCTTGAGGAGATTGTCCAACAGGCCTTCAAGTATGCTTCTTCCCGAGGTCTTCATTTTGTTAACAGCTAGAAGATAAGCTCTTGTAGCAAGTAGCTGAGGGAGAGGCATGCTGAACACATGCTCAATAAATGCCTGCTGCAAGGACAAGACACAAGAGAAAACATATCTCCATACCCTTGAGGTAGGTGGGTCAAAAAAAATTCAGTACAAGGCATGGAACCTAGTATCCCACAAGTATTACAGACAGCAGACAGATAGACAAAAAGTTAAAGTATGGGTCTGTCAGTGGTAGGTGAGAGGGTCAAATGCCATGCGTCTGAGTTTTTCATAAATGCTATATGTCTTGTGAAGCTAACAATAAGGCAAGGCAGGACATCGGGACTGAGGATTTTAAGGAGACACTTTTCAGAACATGTTTAGCACATGATAATTAATTTAGAAGCTGACATGTCAAATCCTGTCAGAAATATATTAATAATCTTTGAAGTTTGCATACAACAATCCTCCTATTGATTTTACTTAAGATAATCAAACCAGATTTGATGATCTTTATATAGTTTAGAAAATAGAGAGCTGCAAAAATAAAAGGTACAAGTGCATAATTGTCAGTGTAGTTGAATGTGAACAGTTGATTGGAGTAAGAGTGATTCGACTCATGAGTGATCATGGTGTTTCGACTACAATAGGTGAGGATTTCTAAGGTATTCGATTGACAGTTGAAGGTAGAATATAACTGTAAAAATCATCAATCGAATTACAAAGAAAAAGACATTCGATTGTAAGAGTCGAATCACAAAGAGACATTCGACTGTAAGAGTCTAAGTCATCAATCGAATCACAAAGAAAAAGACATTCGACTGCAAGAGTCGAAGTCATCAGTCGAATCACAAAGAAAAAGACATTCGACTGTAAGAGTCGAAGTCATCAGTTGAATCACAAAGAAAAAGACATTCGACTATAAGAGTTGAAGTCATCAGTCGAATCACAAAGAAAAAGACATTCGACTGTAAGAGTCGGAGTCGTCAGTCGAATGGTATGTAAACGATGTGGACTTAAAAAAAATTCGATGACTTCTGACTGCTATTCTGAAGGAGTCGAATATGACAGTCGGATTCAGTATGCTGAGAGACAATTGTGGCCTTAGCAGATTTTGAGGATATTGTTGCAAAGAAAAAGGTTCTAATATATATTTAAAGATTTGTCATAGCAAAAACATAGTTTTATAAAAACTAAGAAAGTCATTAAATTTCTTAGAGGTAGTTGCTCAACAATTAGCACAAGTGCAATACAAACTAGAGCACGAAGACTCTAACCTCTTTGAGTTCAACAACTCAAAGAAACCCAGGAGATAGGCACAACGACCTACTCCAAAGACTACTTGTGAATTTAGCAAATTCACAAGCCCTTGAGCACCACGGCTCAAGCACCAGAGCACAATGGCTCCAAAACAGAGTACAAAGTACTCAAACCTTTGGATCACAATAGATCCAAGTTCTGCTAGAACAAGCACACTTAGAGAATAGATCCTCTAGCACGATCTATCTCAGTACAATAGAAATGGTAGAGACAAATAGAATTGGGAAATCTGTGTAGAACACATACATAGATTCCCCAGAGAAATTAACACTCTGACCAAATACAGACTCGGCTGGATCTCCTTCTGGATCAGCACTGCTGCAATCTCGAGCTCCTTCTCTTCTTCTCCTTCTTCTTCCCTTGGCGGCGCTGCTCTGCTCCTCTGGATGCAGATCCCTCTTTCCCGCTCTTCTTCCCTTCTTCCAGAAAGCTCTTGGCTCTTGTCTTGCGTGGGATGCTTTGGAGTGCCAAAGACATGGGTATTTATAGCCCCATATGACCATAAGTAGCCTTTGGGTACGTGGGCACAAAAACCTAGGTAGATCCCCTTTAACCCTAAGCGGCCACGTGTCCAGATGAATTCACGATTTTGAGTTTCAGCCAGAGTGTGTCGATACCACCAGGGAGTGTGTCGACACACTGTCCCATTTGCGCAGAACTGGTCTTCTGGGAGCTGAGACTAGTGTCGACACTGCCACTGGCTGTGTCGACACACTGTCCCAGTCAGGCAACTAGGTCTTCTGGAGACTGGGACTAGTGTCGACACTACCTGGGGCTGTGTCGACACACTTGACTCTGTCTTCATGAAAAAACTTCAGGGACTCTGACCCAGTGTCGACACCATCAATGGGTGTGTCGACACTACCATGACAAAATTTGTATACACCTGCAAATTTAACACATAAATCATTAGTACAAGATATTATCATTAAAATATGAGATATTAAACATCAAGAACATGTTGTTTAAGCATTATTGTGATATGTATAGAATGTATAACATGTTCAACATATCATCATCAAAATCACAATATGTTATCATCAAAATCAAAGTATGAGTAATGTTCATTGGTTATCATTAAAATACAACTTTAGGAAATTCCAAAACACACTCAACCCCACAAAAATCATGGAGGCTACACTCTATTTCTAGTATTGTGCAATTTCTTTTATCAAGTTATAGTGGGAAAAGTGGTAATTAGGATCATTTTCACCTTTTGACGTGAAGGTAGACATTTGTGTTGCCTGTACCCCTAGTTACTCAGTGTTAGTGACCATTATACCATTGTGCAGAGATAATGAAAGGACTTTTTGACGTGAAGACAGACATTTGTGATGCCCATGTCCCCAGTTACTCAGTGATGTTCATCATTGCTCTGCCTGTATCCTGTTTCATATAAGTTTTGTTTGAAATAGGTAGCTTCTATCCTCTCTTTTTTTTTTAATGTGAAAATCAAGTTCAAAAGGTTATTTAAGGTCAAAGGCCAATGTATAAACATTGAGTTCAATGACCTTCTTACTTGTCAATCCATTTAGGGACATGATCATCCACAAGGGAGTTATTCAAGTGAGTCAGGTTAAAATCACTTGAGTTGTTCAAGGTTTTCTAAATGACACAACCTAGACTCAAGCACAAAATATTATTTCAAAATCATTGTGATTAAATTAATGCCTTGGATACTACGTGAGTATGAAAGGTTGTAATAAGCATTATGACCAAATTCTCTCCTTGTACAAAGATAGTGAACATACTCATTAAGAATTGCTAAGAATTGTTGAAGATTGCATAAGTGAAGGGCATCTGTCAACAGCAAGAATGGGGCTGTCGACAGCTACTGAGAACCAGAAGAATTGGTGTTCTGGAAGAACACTGATGTTCTGACTGTCGACAGGTAGTTGGAAAATTAGGTTTGAGGCATTGAATTGAGTGACATGAAGACCAAGATTTTCAGAAATAATTGAACAATGAGTATGAAGAGTATTTCTCATGAATTTCACTCAACCTACCTAGACTTACTCCCCCACAGTGTGTGCATGTGTGAAAAACACTTTCAACCATTTCAAGCAATTCTAACAATTCAAGCAATGTTATCTATAAGCATGTGAGCACCAAAGTGTCATTGGATTTCAGTGATTTATTTGCCAATTAGAGTTGATGTCCTCTATGTGCATAATGACTATGGATACTTGGCGGAGGATTTTTCTCACGCATAATGATAGTTTTCGAACAAGCCGGACTTGTTCTTCCACAATTCACCATTTGATATACCACATAGTCACAGCCCATAGAGATCATTGAATTTTACATAATCCCAATTCTCTTCTCAATGTAGTGGTTTTTTGAAGATATCAACTAGTTGTTTTTCAGTAGGAATGAAGCTAAGCAGATAGTGATTAAGACCATCAACTAGTAACACATTGTCTATAGAGTTAGAGGCATACTTACCAACCTTACATGTGCCAATGATTTGGCCCTTATTGTTACCTCCAAAGACAACTTGTCCTCTGTCTTTTTCAACCAGTAAACATAATTTTTCTTTATCGCCCGTCATGTGGCTCGAGCAGCCGCTATCCAAGTACCATTTGTTTTAATTTTGGGTTGCTAGGCACTCCTGCATAAATAGATCAGACAAGAGGTTTTGGTACCCAAATTACTTTGGGTCCCAATATTTTATTCATGCCAAACAGTAAATAATTTGGAATCCAAACTTGTTTGCATTTCAGTTTGTTCAAATTATTCCAGCATTATTTTTCAGTGTGGCCAAGTTTTTTACAGACATTGCATGATGTTGTTTTACTCAAAACATTTCTTTTCTTAATATGTTGAACTTGTGTTTGCATTTTTCCTTTTTGTTGCCTGGATGGTTTTCTCTTTTGAGTATTGTACTTCCAAGCTTGTTGAACAGAAGAGGTCTTTTGATTGTTTTGAGATTGTTTACCTTTAGCCTGAGCATTCTTGCTCTTGGGTGGAACTTGTTTTCTTGAACTTGGACTACAATAAACAAAAGATGTAATCAATTTCTCTCCTAGTTTCTTTTATTTTTCTAGTTGAAATCCAAGCCCATGCCTAGTTACATTTGTTGTAACACCCAAAACAACATCAAGATTTTGCTTTCCTTTTACAAATCTTCAAAGATCTTTAGATTTTCCTTTTAATTCCTTTTCAGCTTGTTCCAACTTTTTCTGAATCTCTTGATTTTCATGTTGAAGTTTTTCAAGAGAATTGGTTAGACTTTGTTTTTCCTTTTCATTTTCTTGCAATTTTTCTTTCATGCAATCCATTTCTTCATAGTGACCTTCCTGTTCAATTTTCAGCAATTCAATTTCTTTAGACATGATTGCAAGTTGTTCATCAGGGTTTGTGCTAGACACAAGATTAGTGAGTTTCTTTTTCAGTGTTTTATTTTATGACTTAAATTCACAAAATTTTTCAAAGAGCAAAGTGTATGCCTCTTCCTATTCATCAACTGTATAGTTTTCAAAGGAAGAGTTTACCTCATTTGAATCTTCACTCATTACCATTAAACACTGAATTTCTTCATCTTTAGAGCTTCCTTAAGCATTGTCGTCTTCATCTTCATCATTCCAAGTCGCCATCATTGCCTTGGCTTTCTTGAAGGTGAATTTGTCCTTTTTCAGCTTCTTCTTGAGCTCTGGGCATTCACCTCTCATGTGCCCTGGTTTCTTGCGCTCATAGCATACAATCATGTTAGATTTCTTGCTAGACTCTAGCTTATTTGTAAAACTTTCTTTGGAAAAGTTTTGGAGTTACCTGAGACTTTCTTTTTGAACCTGAGGTATTTTTTGAACTGTCTAGTGAGCATGGCCATCTCATCATTCTCACTATCACTAGATGATTCAGATTCATCACTTTCCTATTATGCCTCTTTCTTAAAACTTGAAGAACTTTTGTTAGAAGCTTTTAAAGCAATGGATTTCTTAGGATTTACCTCAATTTCTTTTCTTTTCAGATTTATTTCATACGTCATCAGGGATCCAATTAGTTCATCCAATTTCATTGTGGAAAGGTCTTTAGAATCCTCAATGACAGTGGCTTTAGTTTGCCAAGAGGATGGAAGAAACCGAAGTATCTTCCTAACTAAGTCACTTTCTGAGTACTCCTTTTTAAGACCTTTCAACCCATTTATTATTAGCAAGAATCTAGCAAACATATCTGAAATGGTTTCTTCATTTTTCATTTTAAACATCTCATATTCAGATACTAGCATGCTTGCTTTGGTTTCCCTAACCTCAGACGTACCTTCGTAAATGAGCTCAAGCTTGTCCCACATTTCTGTTGCCCGGTTGGCTAACCCAGAGGGGGGGGGGGGGTGAATGGGTCTTTAAATAAAATTTATCTGATAAAAACCTGAGCTCAAACAAACATAAAGAGTTCTTGGAAGGGATTAGTAATGGTTAGTAAAAGCAACAATCACACGATAAAGACAATCTCACAACACACAGATTTATCCTGGTTCGGATCTCCTCTCCTTAGGAGTCCTACGTCCAGTCCCTGAGCAATCCTCAGGATTTCACTAACTAGGGTACAGTCCCCCTATGGACAAAAACAACCACCCAGCTCAGCTGGTCTTCCTTCACTCCTGAAGGGAACACAACACCCTGGTACCACCAGGTCTTCCTTCACTCCCGAAGGGAAAAACACCACCCTGGACACCACCAGGTCTTCCTTCACACACGAAGGGAAGAACACAAGAAAATCTTGAAGGAAATGACTAGCCCCTAGATCAAGCTTTTACAAAACTCAATCTTAAGCTACAAGCACTGAGAGACGAAGATCTACACAATGTGGACTCTCTCAGAACTAATCTAGCTCTTCTTTGATTTTTCTTCTCACAGCACGAGGAGCTAGGAGCCAAGATTGAAAGGAGAGAATTTCTGGCTCTAGAGATCTTCTGAAGACTTGAAAGTGGTAGAGTTCTAGACTCTCTTGAATGTCAATAATGCTTCCTTCATGGATCCATCCTCTGTCTTCGGAACTTCGTCTTGTATTTATATCTCCAATTTGAATGAGGATGAAGAGATGACCGTTGTCTCACAGCTTTGGTGTACGTTAGACTGAAGGATCTGTATAAACTTCCTGTCGACAGTCTTTTGTTCTTTGGAGCACGCAAAGTGATGAGATCTTCTTAGTTGGCTTGTAGTTCTTTCTGTGTCAGATGTTGTAGGATAGTATATTCTGCAAGGTTGAGCTTTAATGGTAGACAGCTATACTATCTCCAGATGTCAATCAACGTTAGAGCAGATAGACACAAATATGGTAGTGATAGTTTATCGTTCTAGAAGATGCATGCAGAGGATACACGAGAATGGAAGATATGTTCTGTATCCGTGCAGAGATACGTTCAGTCTTTATTAAATGCATGGCAGTCAAACAGACGTGATGCGACTTTGACTATTCAACGTAGCTTAAATCAAGGAAAACATTTAATTAATGGAAACATGACTTATGCAGTCGTTATGAAAGTCTGATAGAATCGTTATGATCAAGTTGTTGTAGACTCATAAGAAGTCGTTATGATAACTTATGAAATCGTTACCACAACCAAGTCGTTCTATAACAGATGATATAAGAAATCGTTATGAAACATGGCAAGTCGTTCTGATTCTGAAGAAATCGATATGAAACACTTATCAAATCGTTATGAGATGCAAGTCGTTGTAGCTTTCTAAAGAAATCGTTACGATGTCTTACAGAATTGTTATGACGAGCAAGTCGTTATAACTCTCTAAAGAAATCGTTACGATGTCTTACAGAATCGTTATGACGAGCAAGTCGTTATAACTCTCTAAAGAAATCGTTATGATGACTTAAAGAATCGTTATGATGAGCAAGTCGTTATAACTCTCTAAAGAAATCGTTACGATGACTTACAGAATCGTTATGACGAGCAAGTCGTTATAACTCTCTAAAGAAATCGTTACGATGACTTACAGAATCGTTATGATGAGCAAGTCATTATAACTCTCTAAAGAAATCGTTACGATGACTTACAGAGTCGTTATAATGAGCAAGTCGTTATAACTTCTGAAGGAGTCGTTACGATAACTTACAGAGTCGTTATAATGAGCAAGTCGTTATAACTTCTGAAGGAGTCGTTACGATAACTTACAGAGTCGTTATAATGAACAAGTCGTTATAACTTCTGAAGGAGTCGTTATGATAACTTACAGAGTCGTTATAATGAGCAAGTCGTTATAACTTTTGAAGGAGTCGTTACGATAACTTACAGAGTTGTCATAATGAGCAAGTCGTTATAACTTCTGAAGGAGTCGTTACGATAACTTACAGAGTTGTTATGACATCGACTTGTTTGATACAACAAGGTTATTCAATCTGTCAAGTAAATCGTTGAACTTGAGAGGAAATCGTTACAGCTAATGAAGGAATCGTTATGGCTCTTCTGAGAAATGATGTATGTAAGTACTTACCACAAATGCTTGACTTTCTTTGTGTTTAAGGCTAAATAAAACAAGGTTAGAAAACTTTTGACAGGTTTTGTTTATCACCAAAATAAGCATGTAATTAATTTTAAAAGTATATGGGGATGGACTGTTCATCAATTTCTTTTGCTGAGTTATATGTGGAGACTCTTGAAAACTCCTTGGGATGCACGGCGCACTGCATCATGTTCAATGAGCTCCAATTCAAGGTACCTTTCTAAATCTATTCTCGAGTCCAGGTATCTTCGTCAGCAGGCAACTCATATACTCCCTTACTGACAATTTTCCACAGCTAGTAGTCTTGAGCTCTCAAAAAAACCTACATACGATTTTTCCAATATGGATAGTCAGTTCCATCAAAGAAGGGTGTCCTAGACACTAAGTGTCCTTCACCAATAAACCCCTTGTTAGTTTCCATGAGATCGAATTTCTCCTGATCGTGAGATCAAGCTATTAAAGTAATAAATCAGAGAAACCTCACTCTGATACCAATTGAAAGATATGCAGAACTATCTAAGACAGTAATCTAGAAGGGGGGTTGAATAGATTACTACCAATTAAGTGCACTATGACCTCCTTTTGATTCAACACTGACTTATCGAAAACTTAAACAAATATGTATAGAATTTGAACTATGATGTGTGTGCTTATTGTGAGTAGAACGAACAACAACCTATCTAGCGTGTGAGTAATCAACGTGCCGACCAAACATCTATTGTGAAACGTTCAAACCACAAGACACGAAGATTTAAGGTGGTTCGGAGTACACAACTTGTGTATCCTACGTCCACCGTCCACACACATACGCAGAACGACTGCTTATGAACGAGTTCAACTCTACAACACACACACCCACGTTGTCTGATGCAAACACGCAATCAAAATAACAATACACATGTGGATAAAGCACAAGGAACGCTTTAACCACTACCACACACACAAATTAGTGAAGGGTGGAAAGAAAAGAAGAGTTCAGAGATGTAGAAAGAAATCCTGATGTAGAACTCTTTGTAGTGGTCGTCTAGAGAAACTTCAAGCTTCGTCTTGATGATTATCAGATGGTGGAGAAGTTTGAACCGTGGACGAACCAACTTCAACTCCGCTCATGAAATGGATCTTCCACGAACAAGATGGAGGGTTGAAGCAGAGCAGCAGAGAGAAGCTTTCTCTTGGGTTTTGCTTAGGGTTTTGGTATGGTGGCTTCTTGCTGCAAAAATACCTTCATATGATTTATATATATGGGTATCGAAACATGGAGAGTAGTGCTTAAGGGGATCACCCAAATATAGATCATATCCTGACCATTAGATTTGACTTAAACTTCAGCTGTCGACATATACATCATAGCTAGCGACAGCTACTGCAGGCTTCTACCTTCTAGAACCATGGTATTGCTGGAAGTCCTTAGCTATCGACAGGCGATTTTTGGCTGTCGACAGGTAGCATGTATCTGTCGACAAGTACATTGCATCTGTCGATAGCTACTGCTCCAATTGAGCTTCCAGTAGCTTGTATGTTCTGGACAGGTCTATCTGTCGACAGGTACATTCTTGGTTGTCGACAGGTAGTCACATGAAGTTTATTTCTTGTTCCTTTTCACTTGGATCTTGTTGCTTGGCTTGTTTGCATTCACACCTACATTAAGAAACATTCTATGTGAGATACAATGAATGCATAGGTGATCAATAAAAACATGTTATCACATGATTGTATCTTTCATGTCTTTGTCATTGTCATCATGTTTCAACCATTCACACAGCATCAATTACGTTACTCATCATAAAAAACATTTAAGCACATGTCATAACCCAATAGTTAAGGCGGAACATCAAAGGCCAGGAGGGTTATTGCAACCACTACCAATACCACAATGAAAGTGGGATGATATCTCAATGGACTTTGTTGCAGGTTTGCCTAGGACAACAACGAGTCATAATGGTATTTGCGTTTTTATTGATCGGTTAACCAAAGTGTGTAGGTTGTTACTGATTAGCATGTCATGGGCAGTGGATCAGTTAGCAAAGTTATATATTGAATGAATTGTGCCATTGCATGGGATACTGGTTACTATTATTTCAGATCAGGATCCCAGGTTTACATCGGATTTTTGGAGGAGTTTGCAAAGGGTTATGGGCACACAATTAAGGTATAGTTCCACATGCCATCCCCAAACCGATGGACAAACGGAGAGAACAATACAAACCATTGAGGATATGCTCTGGGCATGTTGTTTGGCTTGGGGAGGTGGATGGGAACATCACCTTGGCATGGTTGAGTTTGCCTACTACAATAGCTATCATTCAAGTATCGGCATGGCACCTTATGAAGCACTTTATTATGGAAGACCTTATAGAACACCGTTGAATTGGCATGAAGTGGGTGAAAGGCAAGTAATGGGACAGGAATTGGTTCAGCAATGTGCGGAAGTGGTCAAATTCATTATGGAGAAACTCCAAATGGCACAAAGTAGACAAAAGAGCTACGTGGATGTCTGGTGTAGGCCCTTACAGTTTGAGGTTGGAGAGTATGAGTTTTTGAAAGTTTCCCCGACTAAAGGTGTCCTAAGGTTCAGCAAAAGGGGCAAATTGAGCCGTAGATTTGTGGGTCCTTTTCGGATCTTGGAAGGAATTAGGGAGACAGCTTATAGGTTGGAGCTTCCGCCATATTTCACAGATGCTCATGACGTGTTTCACGTCTCCATATTGAGGAAATATATCCGAGATCCTTCTCAAGTTGTGAGTTATCAGTGGGATAATTTGAAGCCGGATATTACCATGCCAGAATATCCGGTGATGATCACAGGTAGGCGGACTCAACGGTTAACGAATAAAAACATCGAGTTGGTGAAGGTTCGATGGGAAAATCGGCAAGGTGGTGAAGATACTTGGGAGTTGGCTGAAGAAATGTATAGGACATATCCATATTTATTTCAGTAAGTACCACTTCTCTTTCTAGGTGATAGTTGCATATGCTTTGAACTATATTATGTTTACCGCTTTAATTTTGAGGGCGAAATTCTTTTTAGGTGATAGTAATGTAATAACCGGTACGTTTGGATCGTGGTTTACCGGGCTTGGAGACCAGTGTGTGGCTATTGTTAGACCATGGAGGTCTATATGTGTTTTTACAGCTTCTATTGGTCAAGAGGTAAGCAAGGGAGTTGGGCATTCTATCCTAGATAGGGCTCTGTCGGGCTCTTTGAGATCGCGTCGCATACAGACGACGCGATTCTCATAAGATTATCGCGTCTGATTTCCCCGATGCGATTAGGTTTCTAATCACGGTCGCCATATGGGACACGATTTATAACCGTCGTTACATGGTTGTCGCTGCATGCGCACCGCGTGGTGCATGCAGGATGATGGGGGTTTTAGCCGCGTCGACAATGTCAGACGCGTTTCTTAACGTGTCGGGTATGTACGACGCAATTTGGGAATTTGATGTTAAGTGTATCTTCCCCTGGCCGAACAGTGCAGTGGCACTGCTCAGCTGGGGAAGGTGTTGCTGCAGCTGTGAAAGGTTTTCTGGGTGTTCTGGGTGCAATTGGAGTCCGTTTGGTGTAAGTTCGGCGCGAGGGCGAGCGTTGGGGCATGAGGAATCCCTTGGTGACGTCAGAATCATGCTGTCTTCATAGGTAGGTGAAGTCTACCATGGTTTACCCTGTTTTCATGTTGAATGGGTCGTATGGTGCACGGTTAGGGGTGTTACTTGTGGAAATTGCATGGGCATGGTAGTGAGCATGTGTAGGAACCCATCTGCATGTTAATTTCTAGCTTTACATGATTATAGGACTGGGTGGTGTGATTTTCGGATGGTGTTTGTGGGGTGTGTTCTTGAGCTCTAAAAGGTGTTTGGTACAGTGGACGTGTTATTGACAATGCGTCGCTTACACCTGACGTGATTCAGAGTTGAGTGGCGTCATACATGTCGGACGCATTTTCAATGTGTGATGGCGGCGTCTGTTTTGGACGTGATTAAGAAAGAGGCCACCCGAGCTCTGGTGGGCTGTGGCCAGTTTGTTGGGTTTGTGTTCCACATTGCTTGGGCTGTGTTACCAAGGCAATGTAGAGTTTGTATAGGTTGTGTGGACCCGCGTTGTGATTGATATCAAGGTGTCTTGCATGGATTTGTGTGCATAGCGAGTTAGGTGTTACGCCTTCCGTAGTTACCTCTCCAGTAAGTTACCCTAGCACCAGGTGCTTAGGGCTTGTCCCAGAACGGGAGTACCGTCGAGGTTTGTGTCGTCTTCCTGGACAACCTCACTTCTGTGTTTGAGTAGTACATCTGGCTAAGGGTAAGACGACAGGGGACAACGGCTCGTGTTTGTGGGTGTGCAGTCGTTTATAGCGCACTCTTGGTTGAGGGACGGATACTGGTAGATGTACTGGTCCTCAGCTTGTCCTATTCCAGTGCCTCACTTTAGGGTTCTCAGCCGGAGCCCCTAAAGGTGTCAGGCGTGGTCCTGCAGCTGTGTAGCTTGCATGTGTGGTGTGGTTTATCTCCACGGTCCTTGTCTTGTTGAGGTGGAGCGGCAGCTAGATCTTTCGTCTGTGGCTGAAAGACTGAGAGGTGTACTTGTGTTGTTTGTCTGAGTCTGTGGCTGGTGTCGTGAACCAGTGCTCATGACTCGTGTTCGGCGTACCCTTTCTTTATCTTGTACACTTGACGTGTGTTGCTGTTTATTTATTTGTAACTGTAATATCATGCTTAGGTGTTTACATGATTTACAGCTTTAATATTAATTGTGTTTTCTTGGATTGGGTGAGCTACCCTACTGAGCCAATGACTTGTGAGGCTCACCACTTTTTCTTCCAGGTGAGGGAGAGCAGGAGGCTTCACGTCTCTCTAGTAGTTCGGACCAGTCTCATAGCGGAGTTAGGCCATCACCACCAGCAGAGTAAAGTTCATCCTTATGGAGCCTTGGGAGTTTGTCCCGCGTTGTGTGTATGTTTATGTTGATTGTGTAAGGAACTTGGTATGTACTTTTCTTATGGACATGTATGAACAATATATCGTATATGTGCTTAATGTGGTTCTTTTGTATTTTCACGAACATATGTGTTTGATATCCCTTGCGAGGCTTCGGCCCGATTGCGGGAGACGGAGTCGTGTCAAGCTCGTTATAGTGTTAATGGGTTTGAACGACATGGTCTGTTACATTTTCTCTAGATCCCTGTACAAATCTTCAACACAATCTTCTTCTTCTTCTATTCTTTTGATAGAAGGGTTAGTTTCATCAAATAATATATGTACAGTTTGTTCTATGGTTAAAGTTCTCCTATTAAAAACTTTATATCCCCTAGGTTTTGAAATATATCCTAATAAAAATCTTTCATCACTTTTAGCATCTAGCTTTCCTAAATTATCTTTACAATTATTCAAGATGAAACACTTACAACCAAAAGATCGATGATGACTGATGTTGGGCTTCTTTTCTTTGTAAAGTTCATATGGGGTCTTCTTTAGAATGGGTTTGATCATGCACCTGTTGATGATGTAGCAAGCTGTGTTGACTACTTCTGCCCAGAAATATCTTGGTAAATTATATTCTGTGAGCATAGTTCTAGCCATGTCCAGCAATGTTATATTTTTCCTTTCTGCTGCTCCATTTTGTTGAGGTGTTCTTGGTGCAGAAAAATTATGTTCAATTCCATTTTCTTCACAGAACTTTATGAACTCTTCATTCTTGAATTCTCCACCATGATCAGATCTGATGCTGACAATCTGAAATTTTTTATTCTTTTGTACTAATTTGTTGAACTTCAAAGAAGCTGAAAAGGTTTCTGATTTGGCTTCCAAGAAGGATACCCAAGTATATCTTGAGTAGTCATCTACTATTACATAGCCATATACCTTTCCTCGAAGATTGACTATTCTTATAGGTTTAAATAAATCCATATGAATTAACTCCAAAGGCTTGGAAGTTGTGACAATTGTTTTGGACTGAAATGAAGTCTTGGTCTGTTTCCCTTTTGCACAAGCTGAACATATTTCAGATTTTTTCATCTTCATCTTTGGAAGACCTTCAACTAGGTCATGCTTAATCAATTTTTTGATCACTGAAGTGGTTGCATGCCCCAATCTTTTGTGCCACAAATCATATTCTTCACCATTAGTGGTTGCAAGACATAGATTTACTTCTTTTAATTCTGCTAACTGTAAGGTATACATATTCTTCACTCTCTGAGCTTCGAACAAAATTTTTCCATCCTTTTGAATAATGCACTTATCATTCTGAAATTTTACTAAATGACCCTTATTACATAACTGACTAATGCTTATGAGGTTATGCTTCAATCCTTCTACATACATGACATCTTCAATCAAATTCTTTTCTTTAGTTCCAACTGTCCCACATCCTAAGACTTTTCCTTTACCATTATCTCCATAAGTGACTTGACCACATTCATCTCTAATGCTTGTAAACAACTTCCTATTACCTGTCATATGCCTTGAGCACCCACTATCCAAATACCATTTGGATGCTCACAGGCGACCCTGCAAATAAAATTAAGTTGTAACTTTTGGTACTTGGGTCCTTGATGGTTAGTCTTAGGAATCCAGTGCAAATGTTTGGTAGTGCATGTGCTGACAATATGTCCTAGTTGATTATAGCATAAATCAAAAGCATTCTTAATGTGTGTAGTGTTGTGAAACTTCTATTTTTGTTTTTAAACATGCTGATTAACCTTTTTGGGGTTTTTAATTCCTTTTTCTGCTACAAATTTAGGAGTTGGATAAATTTTAGGTTGCACAATATCTTCTTCATTTAGTGGTGGTATGTATCCTACTCCATACTTTTTCTTACCTATCCTAGATCCTTTTAATCTAACAAAAAAGGAAGTTTTACAATTAGAAATTTTCTCTATAGTAGCTCTTAGGCAATTGTTTTCTTCTTGTAGTTTTTCTTCATCCTTAAGTACTTTTAAGTTTGATTATATTTCCATGATTTTACAGTTTTTATTTTTTAAGTCTTCACATAATAATTCATTTACTCTTTTAGTTTCACTTAAACTTTGTCCTAATCTCTCTGCTTCATTTTTTAGAAATGTGTTAGCCTTTTCTTAGTTTAGCAAATTTAATTTAACAATTTTCATTTGCTTAACTACTGTTTTATATTTTTCATATAATACATTGAAGGCATCTTCAAGACTATCAGAATCAGATTCAGAACAAGAAGTAAAAGAGGTTTCAGAATTTACCTGATCCAGTCCTGCCATGAGGGCTAGATTTGCCTTTTCTTCTTCTTCAGATTCTGAGCTTGAGGAGTCTGAACTGGTGGCCTCTTCATTATCCCATGCTGCTGCCATTGCCTTTTTCTTGTATTTTATAAACTTCCTTTCTTTGCCTTTCTTTTTTTCGGATCTTTCTACTTGATCCTTCTTCTTCAGCTTAGGACATTCAGATTTGTAATGTCCAAGTTGGTTGCATTCGTAGCAGGTTGGCTCCTTCTTCTTATCATTCTTGAAAAAACTCTTCGATCCGAACTTCTTCTTCATTGTAAGGATTCTTTGCAATTTTCTTGATAGCATTGCCTCATCATCACTGTCATCTGATTTCTCCTAGGAATCTTCAAATGAAGAGGAATCTGCAAGCTTCAAAGTATTTGGCACTTTCTTTTACGAGGAATTTTCAGAAAATCTCACCATGTTAATTTCATGGGCCATGAGGGATTCAATTAGTTTATCAACAGATAATTGAGTTAAATCATGTGCTTCCTCAATGGCAGTTACCTTAGGAGTCCAAACATTAGTTAAAGATCGATTTTCCTTATTGTTTCTTCATTAGTAAGAACTTTTCCTAGAGAACTTAATCCTAATATTATGTTGCAAAAGCAATTATACATTTGAGTAATGTTTTCATTAGGAAGCATTTTAAATTGTTCATATTGAGACACTAGAATGTCTATTCTAGTTTGTTTAACTCTATCGGTTCCTTCATATGTAACTTGTAATTTATCCCACATTTCTTTTACAGTTCTACAAGCAGACAATCTATTGAATTCCTTTTTAGAGAGGGCACAACAAAGATAATTTTTAGCCTTATAATTCAGGGACATATTCCTTTTATCAGCTATGGAAAGACCAAATGTGGATTCACTAATAATTTGGAAATCACCTTATTCCATTACCTGCCACAGATCAAAATCTGTGCCTCTGATGAAGCACTCCATCTGCATCTTCCAATACTGATAATCCTCACCATCAAAGAATGGTGGCCTTGTAACAGACTGGCCTTCATACTTGTGAGCTTCACCTGCCATCTCTTCTCAAATCTTTAGATTCTTCTGAGAAGACCTCACTTTGATATCACTTGTTGGATCGAGATGGCACTAATGATGTCCTAGAGGGGGGTGAATAGGACTTCTTGTGCTTTTAAAAATTTTATCTGAAATTAAACAACACTAAATAAATCTGTTAGAATTTAGTGTAGTGTGTGATTCAAGTGTAAATTGGTGGAAACAATCACACAAGTGCACAAGGAGATTTATCCTTGTTCGGACCTTTCCACATGCAAGTCCTACATCCAGTCCTCAAGCCAACCACTTGAGATTTCACTAACTGCTAATAAACTTGGCCTTCTCTCACCCATGAGAGGAATTACAAGCCCACTTGCTCCCAAGCAAGTCTTCCCTTACCAAGGGTACAAACACTACCTTCAACAAGGTCTTCCCTACAAAGGAGGGAAAATGCAGGAACAATCCTCCTGCAGGAATTACAAAGAAAGAGATGTAAAAACACTTGTGTGTTTGTCTCAAGAATGAGCAAACACACCTAATTCAGAAAGGATAAAAAGATAGGATTTGCAACTGCAATCCTTTCTGAATGAAGAGGGTGGACTGAAAAAATATCCTATTACAATTGCCACCCAGAACAAGACTTCTGTGAGAATGAGAGAGCTTTTGAGAATTTTTGGAGTATGGAGCTCTCAATCCTGTAGCTTGGAAGAAGGCTTGTAGAGATCTCTTGCTAGCAGAAGGCAAAAGAAAGTTGAAGAGAATGCTATCACAGCTCTTGGTGTTCAGTTTTCTGAAAGAAAGTTCTCTTTATTGCTTCTTTCAAACTTTAGCTTCTTTTATAATCTTCATGTAGAATGTAGCCATTTGAAAATGGCCATTGGAGATCTGGCCATTTGAGGAGAGACCTTGGATCCTTTGGATGCTTGCTGAGTTTGTTATCCATAGGTCCTTCTGTCTTTGCTTCTTTCCAATGCTTCTTGGATGAGGCTTGCAGCTTCACAGCTAAGAGTTCAACTTCTAATTAAATAGACTGTGAAAGCTCCATGCTGAAAACGTGCTTCATTAAACATCCTGCAGCAAAGACATGACAAAAAGGACAGGGTACCTCCATACTTTATGAGGTAGGTAAGTCATAGACAAATAAAAAGTATGGAAACCTCGGACAGATAGCTTTTCAGACTAATAAAAGATGGACATACAGTTTGCAAACGAAGGTATGGACAAGTTCTGACAGTGGTAGGTGAGCCTCTATCAGATGCCATGCGCCTGAAAATAATAAATGCAACATATCTTCGATATTGGAAGAAAATCCAGACTACTGACATGAAGCAAGAGACCAATTTGAATAAATGTTTCAGATATAATCATAAATAATTTTGGATGAATATTTTAAGTACAATATCTCTAATCTTGTCAAAATATATTTAAATAATGATAATTTGATAGACAGAGAAAGAAATATTCAGTCAATGTAGGTTCTGACAGAAATCATATTAAGAAGATAAGATGATATGCAATCAACATTTCATAGGTTGATAAAATAGAATCTTCACAGAAAAAGTAGAAGTACATGACTTGTCAGTGAAGTTGAATTCAGAAGAGAGTGCAATTCGACTCTAGGAGTTGAAGACAGAAACATGAGAATAGACTAATTTGACTTCATTGGAAGTTACATCATTCGACTTTGAATGTCCGATAGAAATGCATTAGAAAGATATAATTCGACTTTAGGAGTCAGATAGAATGATTTCGACTTCTATGGAGATTGACAGAAACAAGACATAGAATTCGACTTCAGAAGTCGTATACAGAAGAATTCGACTTCTGAGAGTTGAATTGCAGAATGAAGTATTCGACTGTATAAAGTCGGAGTTGACAGTCGGATAGACTGGACCTAGAAAAATTTAGATATGATTTTGTGCAAAACTTTTCGATTCTAAAGGAGTCGGAGTCGACAGTCGAATTGTGATGTCAGTGGACTTCAAAAAATTTCTGAGATAGAGTTTGTCCAAACTATTTTTTTGTGTGATATGTATATTTAATTTGTAGAAAGTATTTTAAAAGTTTTGTCATAGAAAAAACACAAAGTTTTAATAATCTTAAATTATTTTCTTAGGGGTAGTTGCTCAACAAATTCATGTGCATATGAACCCTGTCATCCATAGATTGAATGCACATGGGGAGATTCCGTGCTCACTACAATCTGAAGTTCAATCCACTTTTCTAAGTCAAAGCACTGAAGCCTAGGAGATTGGAGCAGTTAAAGTTGAGCTCCAGAAGATGAGAAGTGAGTTGGGTAACATGAAGCAGTTAATGACAAATCTTTTAGACTTTGTGAGGGTGCAATTATCCTCTCCTGCCCCTCCTGCTCCCACTTAACTTGTACCAACGGAATCCGGGCCTTCTGAGGTCATCAAGGAGGTTGGGCCATTAGGGCCAGTTGTTGAGGAATCAGGGCCATTAGGGCCAATTGCTGAAGAGGATATCCGGCCACTAGGGCCATCTATGGAAGAATCTGGGCCGACAAGGCCATCAGCTGGAGAGTCAGGGCCATCAGGGCCAGTGGAGCCAGAGGCAGAGGAAGTCAGAATTCAAGAACCTGTAGAAGAAGTTGTTGTGCCTCCAGAGCCACCTGTCCCTTCTAGTTTTCAAACTCCAGCTCCTTCTTCTCCACCTCCCTCCTTCTCTGCCCCTCCTGCTCCTGAACCCTCCAAGAAGCCTCTTCCAAAGCACATCTCCTCACCTACACCTTTTCCTGCTACCTCCTCCTCTTCACCCACTTCTTCTCCTGCAATTCCTCCTCCTCCAACATTTGAGGATCCTCCAACATCATCCTCAGCTGGTCCCTCATCTACTAGTCCATCATCTGCTGGACCATCTATACCTCCACCTCCTACTTCTTTCTCTTCTCTTCATCCACCCACTCCTCCCTCCTTCATAACCATCATTCTTGAGGGTGCTCGTGTTCAAGGCCACATCATACAGGACATCAAAGATGAATTTGAAGAAGCAATTCTTCGCTCAGTCCTGTCTGTGTCCTCGCATGATCATAGGACTAGTTCTTCCAGTCCTGCCCTCAAGAAGAGAAAAGTCTCTAAAGAACTTGCTCTCTCTTCTGAACCTCGATTCCCTCCCCATTGGTTCTCTCTTTCTATTGAAAATAGAAGGAGATCCCTCTATTGCAAATATCTTCAGAAGTGTACATTTGCTGCTATTTTTGGCCTCCCTCATCTTAATCTCACTGAACATCTTACTGTTGTTCTTCCTCTCTCTCCAATATCCAAATCAGATCAGTCCAAAATCTTCTCCATAGCTGAATCTAAGACTGAAGACCAGTGGGCTCGGGGCCATCAGTCTCTCTATAGGAATTATGTGCTTGCTATATCTGACAGGTTTCCACCCTTAGACCACCAACTTACTCTGCCTGAGTGGTTTGTTATCCACCATAGGAATACTTGGGGTCCCTTCATTTAGAGGGAAATCAAGTTGATCTGGCACTTCCATATGTTTCAAGACTATCGTTTTATCAACAAACTACTAGAAATTCAGCTTGGTCAGTTCAGGGGAGCCATTGAACTGCTGAGGACTGAAAACCCTGTCAACACTTCCCTCCAGGTGGACTTTGCTACCCTTCAGTTGCCATAGGTTGTCTTCCTCTCCAAGCTTCATTCCTTGCTAATGGACTCTGCTGTAGGTCCCTCTATCTTTGAAAGATTCGCTAGAGTAATGGCCAAAATAACAGTCCGTCAGGGAGCTCCTCTTGCCTTCCACCGATTTCTATTTTGGGAGTATCAAAGGGGTTTTATCAAGTCTAATGTCCTTGCTCCCCTCCTATTGAGTGTGAAAGGCACTCACCCTCTAAGTGGGAGAAGCACTATTACCAAGCTACTCAGCAATTGGACACCTTGAACTCTTCTCTGGTCAGATCCGACAAACCTTCTCTTTCTGCTGACGAATTCTTGGACCTCAACTCCATCAATTTGGTTCAAGATACTTTTTCCCTTTGGATTGAAAGGTACAAAGTCTATGAACCCCTCAAAAGGGATCTGAAGCAGCACAATATTTTCTACCCTATATCCATCGACAAATTCTTGCAGCATGCTAGTTTTAAAGCTACTAGCTTGTACAGATCCTCCTTTGGCAAGGATGAATATGCTAATTTCATTGATGCTCAGAGGCAGTTCCACATTCAAAGACTTCTTCCAGATATGGGGCCTTCCTACAATATTTCTTAGGGTGCATTTAAGAATTACTTTAAAGAGCAGGAACTCCAGGTTTGGCCAATCATTACTCGCCATGCCTCTCTTTTGTCACCTTCCTTCTACATTTTTGATCCCCATTAAGTAATCAAATATGATACTTTTGGCTCCCATTTATCTTTGTCTATCTTCATTTTCTCTTCTATTGATTTAATTATTTTTGCTTAATGACAAAAAGTGGGAGAAACTAATCTGAAAGACATACCATAAAAATTAATTTAAACAAATTTCAATTCTTTCTATGTATGTAATTTTCTATGTTTTGTCATCACCAAAAAGGGGGAGATTGACGATCAGTCCATCACCATATAAAATTTATCATGAATTATATATGTAATTTTTTGTGATTAACAAAACCCTGTAAAATGCTTTCTAACAAATGTGTTTAAAGATTATCAACAAAAAATAAATCAAAAAAATCAGTAAGTTATCCTCACACATTGTTGTAAGTTCAATACATATGTTTTATCTAAGTACACAACGATTTCCTTTATAGAAACAATGATTCAATCACCATAACGATTCTGTAAGTCACTTAAATAATGATTTCCGTCTCACAACAATTTCATAAGTAAAACAACGATTTTTGTCTCACAACAATTTCATAAGTAAAACAATGATTTTTGTCTCACAACGATTTCATAAGTGAAACAACGATTTCCTTTCACTTAAACAACGATTTGATCGAAACAACAATTTGCTTTCACTTAAACAACGATTTCATCGAAACAATGATTTGCTCTCACTTAAAGAATGATTTGATCGAAACAACGATTTGCTTTCACTTAAAGAACGATTTGAGCGCAACAACAATGATTTGCTCAAAACAACGATTCTCTTTTACTTAAACAACGATTTCATGATTGATTTCACTTAAACAATGACTTCCTTATCGATTTCATTAAAACAACGATTTCATCATAGAAACAACGATTTGGTCGACACAACGATTCTATTGAAACAACAATTTCATCTGCTCATCGATTTCTGTTAAGTAATAACTTTGTACAGAACATCGATTTCATTATATTAATACATGGATTATCTTCTCATCGACTTAGTTTCAAGATGGATTACATTCTCACATGATTATATCATCAATTTGATATCAATATCATTTCTATACAGAATGTTCTTTACTTTCAAGTAAATTTATATAGTTCTTGAACAGTCTTGCTTTATCTTCTTATAATACTTAATATGCATATGCTCGAGACTCTGTGGATTTCAAAAGTCATCCCGCGCATATTATGGTATCCTAAGATCTTGGTCATTTATTGTGTTAGTACAATATTTCTACACGATATCCTTGCTTACTTCACTTGTCACACAAAATCTTGCTTCACATGAAGATAAAATAACATTCCTTTGTAGTGTATCTTCATACTGCATGACCACTAATGTTGACTGACAATTTAGAGAAAGAACAGTTGTCCAGGTGTCAGCATTTATTGTATGCAAGACTTTTGTATAAACGCAAGTCAAAGATGAAGTTGTCAAACTGACAAAAAGGATAGAAGATTCAGACAATCCTTCCTTGAAGGTTTAAGTGTCAATCCAAGCATTAATGGCTGCAGGCTCACCTACTCCTTGCTTCGGACCAGTCTCTCTAACGTGCATGAAGCTGTGAGACAATAGACACTTCAACGGCTACTACAACGGTCAAAATATTTCACAGAAGATAAATAGAAGATTGGCAACTCCTACAAAGCAACATTTTTGAACCTTCAGAGAAGAAGCACATCTTAGTCGCTTGAAGAGCCAGCTTGCTCATTCCAAAACCTTCAAAAGCTCTTAGCTCTCAGAGATCTCTTTCCATTCCTTTTGAGAGCTAGCGTAGGTTTGAGAGAGAGAGTTCATTCAATATTATTTGGTGTCTCTCAGACTTCGCCTCAGATCTAGGATTGTCTATAAGCTTGGTCTTGGGGCCCTCTTCCTTCAAAAAAATCTCTGTGGGCATTCCTCTTCAGGTGTAAAGAGAAGACCTGTTGAATCAGGTGGTGTAATTCCTCTTCTGGTAGAGAAGAGAAGGCCAGCTGTTGCTAGATGTGTAAGTGTCCATAAGGGGGGATGTATCCTTGTTTACTGGAAATCCAAGTTGTTACTTGGGGACTAGACGTAGGACTCCTTGGGATAGGAGGTCCGAACCAGGATAAAACTTCATGTTGTCTTTGTGCTTGCTTGTTTGGTTTGATTAACACTAACCCTAATTGTCGATCTTAGTGTTGTTTGTCTAGTTTGTTTTATTTATAGAAATTTCTACTAAAAGACTTTTTAAGCAATCCATTCACCCCCCCCCCCCTCTGGGCTTTCTATCTGGGCAACAGTCCCTACTGGGCTTCTTCGTGAAGCTCATTCCCTCTCTTGCAGGTGAGACTTCACAGCAGCACCCTCCGCAGCGGGCTGAGGAGATGGGGCCGTAGTAGACGGCGTCTCCCGTGAGCAGTGTTCCCCAGTTCTGTGTACTTCACGCTCAGGGTATGCCCCTAAGGGACCTGTTATCCCCTTTACTTTCTGCACTTGTACTTTACTACTTTGGGACTGTTGCCCAGCTAGCTAGCCCAGAGGGGGGGGTGAATGGGTTATTAAAACTTCGATGTTTGATTAAAACCTGTTTACTGAAAAGATTGCACAACTTAATAACAAGGTTAGAGTTAGAGCAAACAAGACAACAATCACACAAAACACAACCACAAGACACAAGGATTTTTATCCTGGTTCGGAACTCCTCTCCACAGGAGACCTACGTCCAGTCCCTGAGCAATACCTCAGGATTTTACTACCAAGGGTACAATCCCCCTTAAGGATCCTTACACCCAGCCTCAACTGGTCTTCCTTCAGCCTGAAGGGTACAACAACCACCCTGGATACCACCAGGTCTTCCTTCGTCCAGAAGGGTACAACAGCCACCCTGGATACCACCAGGTCTTCCTTCGTCCAGAAGGGAACACAATCTAATAAGAAAGGAGTGTGGGAACAGGCTTCAGACTCTAGCTTGACCAGCTACACACTGAAGCTACTAAGCCCTCGAGAGAGAGAGAGATTTAACAATGTTTTTCTCTCCAAGGACCACACAGGCTCTTCCAAAAGAGAAGATTTCTTTTGAGCACAGAGAGCTAAGAGCTTAGAACTTGGTTTTTAGTGGAGGCTTCGCTCTTCTTCAAGGTTCTAAAGATTGTGAGAGATAGATTTCTTTTGCCTTCTAAGATCACGCGATGTTCCTCTGCATGCTTCTTTTCGTCTTGAGTCTTCTATATAAACTGCTGATTCAAATTCGAACGTTAATGTGTCCGTTGTCTCTTATCCTTGTGTACGTTAGACTGGTCACTGAGGAAGCTTCTGATCGTCAGTCTTTTATCCTGGTGTACACGCCAAAGAGATGACATAGAACTTTGTATCTTGTGTCCAACGTTGTCCAAATGAGTCTTGTCAGATATCTGTAAGCAAATCATCAATAAATAGAAGACAGCTGGGACTGCTGTCTATTGTTAGTTGAGAGGGAACAGATATTGCAGTATATAGCAAAGCTCCTTTCTGTCCCAAAAAGTACGTAGACAGAGTAGCATAAAATGGAAGATATTGTCTGCATGCATGGGAGATACGATCGGAGAGCATTTAATGCATAGCAGTCAACGGACAAGATATGACTTTGACTTTTCAACGCTATTAAAAAGCATTATACTGATGCATCAAGAAATTCGATAAAAAGAATCTTGCTGACTTCATAACTTATGAAATCGTTATGAATTGTAACAAGTCGTTATGAACTGTAAAGAAATCGTTGTGATAACTTATGAAGCCGTTACAACAGGCAAGTCGTTGCGAGTTCTAAAGAAACCGTTGCAAGAAATCATTATGACTGATAAAGAAATCGTTACGCGAAATGGTTATGACTATCGAGTTGTAAAGAAATCGTTATGACTATCAGGTTGTAAAGAAATCGTTATGACTATAGAGTCGTTGCGAGTTCTAAAGAAATCGTTGCAAGAAATCGTTATGACTAATAAAGAAATCGTTACGCGAAATCGTTATGATTAATAAAGAAATCGTTACGCGAAATCGTTATGACTATCAGGTTGTAAAGAAATCGTTATGACTATAGAGTCGTTGCGAGTTCTAAAGAAATCGTTGCAAGAAATCGTTATGACTAATAAAGAAATCGTTATGACTAATAAAGAAATCGTTATGACTATAGAGTCGTTGCGAGTTCTAAAGAAATCGTTGCAAGAAATCGTTATGACTAATAAAGAAATCGTTACGAGGTCTGAAGAAGTCGTTACGGCTTAGAGAGTCGTTGCGAGTTCTAAAGAAATCGTTACGAGGTCTGAAGAAGTCGTTACGGCTTAGAGAGTCGTTGCGAGTTCTAAAGAAATCGTTACGAGGTCTAAAGAAGTCGTTACGGCTAGAGAGTCGTTGCGAGTTCTAAAGAAATCGTTACGAGGTCTAAAGAAGTCGTTACGGCTAGAGAGTCGTTGCGAGTTCTAAAGAAATCGTTACGGTAACGATTTGAGTGTTCCGGTCAAAGAGGAAGTCGTTCTGCTTATCAAAGAAGTCGTTACATGGACTTGGATAGAAATGATGGGACTTACCAGATTGTCTTGATCTTTCATTTTTCTTTTGCTTCCTGTTCTCAAGACTCAAGAAATCCATTAGTGTTGTTTTGTTAATCATCAAAATTAATATATAAATAAATGGAAATATTTATTATGGGGACAGTTTGGTCATCAATCTCCCCCTTTTTGATGATGACAAAATATACTAAACATCATACAAAAATGAAATATGTTTTTCAGATTTACGTTAGTTGTCTCCCCCATTTTGTCATTAGGCAAAAAGATAAGCTGTGAGACAAAGAAGAGAGAAAGATTTTTATTAAGATAGAGAAAGATAAAACAGAGGAGATAACAAGGAGGCATGCTGGAGATAACAGCCCATGCCTTGATCTCAAGATCCTCAAAAAGTTGCAGAAACACGCCAAAGGTAACTGAGAAGGAGGGTCCCATGGAAGGGATGTTCCTCTGAATGTAGAGTTGCCTTTGCTGCTCTATGAACTCTCCATACTGAGTTTTGTCCAAAATGAATCTGAAGTAAGTACTCTTGCCAAAACTGGCCCTATGGAGAAATCTGTCCAAGGAAATTGGATAGTGAAGTTGTTGATTTAACAGATCCTGCTTTAGGGCATAGAAGGCAGAATATCTAGCTGCCCATACAGCATAGAGCTCTGGTATGGGTGCGATGGAATTGAGATCCATAAAGGCTTCTGCAGAAAGAGCAGGCTTCCTCTGACTAACCAGATCTTGATTGATAGCTTCCAATTGCTGATAAGAGGCCCGATATAGAAGCTCCCATTCTGATGAGGTGAGTCGTTCACACTCAGAAATGAGTGGAGCTAAGGTCAGAGAAGAGATGCGGCCAGAGTGATATTCTCTGAAGATGAACCGCAAGAAGGAGGGAGATCGGCCCTGCTTGGCTGACATCCGGCCCAGCTGCCTTGCAAACATATCTAGAGCGAGAGATCCAGCATCTGAATTAAACACTAACGAGTGCAGCTTCGGCAGAAGAACTGGAAACTCAACCTTGAAGGAGACAAAGTCTACTGTAAGAGGAAGGTTGAGAGGGGTCTCTGATTGCAGCACAGTAATCTGCGAGTTGAACTGGCAAAACTGAACTTCTGGAATTTTGTTCAAGTAGCAGAAGTCACTGTACAGCTGAAAGGCTCTGGCAACGCGAATTTCCTTCAAAATGAAGGATCCCCAAGAGTTCTTGTGCTGGAAGATAAACCACTCAGAGAAGGTGAGTGGGTGAGCTCTGAGAGAGAGGGATTCGGCCCTTGCAGTCAGGTATTTTGAGTACTGAGCCTTGTTTCCTTTGATAGCTGCCCACTGATCTTCAGTCTTGAACTCAGTGCCCTCAAAGATTTTGGATTTGAAAGCTTGAGATATCTGAGTAAAGGGAAGAACAATGGCCAGGTGTTCGGAGAGGTTGAGAAAAGGAATACCATAAATGGTAGAAAGAATGCATTTCTGGAGGTATTCTTTGTAGATAGGTCTTCTCTTAGGATCAAGGGTAAGAGAGTACCATAAAGGAGGGTAGAGAGAAGCAGAAGGAGTGCTTAGAGAGGAAGATGTTTTTCTCTTTTTCAAGACAGGACTAGGAGGGTCAGTCCTGTGAATGTGAGAGGCTGTGGAAAGAATGGTGAGGAGAGTGTTCCTTTCAAAATGGTCTGGAACATTGGTGTCAAAAATACCAAGAGGCAGAGGTTTCACTGGAGGAAAGGTAATAGAATTAGGAGGAGTAGGAGGATAGAAAAAGTGTTTAGGATTAAAGGAAGAGGTTGGTTGAGGATGAGATGTTTGGGTTTTAATAGGTGAAGGTTGAGGAGTTAATGAGGATGAAGCTGAGATGAGAGCTGGAGTAGGTGAGAAGGAGGGTTGAGAGGAAGTAGAGGATGAGGAAGGTTGGGTGCGAGGCATGGGATGTTTTATGGTTGGTGGAGCAGGAGGTGCAGTAGGAGGAGATGAAGGTGTGGAGAGGGTTGGAGTGGCAAGAGATGAAGTATCAGGGGCCTTGGAGACTGACACTGGCTCTTTTCCTCTGGCCTGACTTTCTCTGACTGCAGGAGAGGGTCCTGAAGACCCTGAGGCTGCCACTGGTCCGGGTGACCCTACAACTGATGGCCCTGATGGCCCTGACCCTTGAACTGGCGGCCCTGTTGGCCCTGAGACTTCTGCTGGAGGCCCTGGTGGCCTAGGAACTTCAGCTGGAGGCCCTGGTGGCCTAGGAACTTCAGCTGGACTGCTTTGAGTAGGTGCAGGAGGGACACCACTAGACTTTGAAAGATGAGCCAGCAAATTCTTCATATCAGACATTTCTTTATTGAAATACCTCATTGCATTTCTTATTGAGGATACGTCTGAGGAGGTTGAAACTTGATTTGAAACAATTTCTTGTATACCAGACTGAACTGATGCCAAGATCTCTCCTTGGGCTTTTAACAAGGCCATAACATGCTTCAATTTACTTTCCTATGGCCCTTCCTTGACCTCCTGTGAACAACTCTTTTCTGCTTACTTGGCTGAGAGACAGGCTCCTCAAGATTTATATGCACTTGGGCCTTCACTAACATCAACCAAGGCTGGAGCTGGAGTTTCCTGAGTAGGTGCAGCTTTCTCAGAAAAGGCTTCCTTCTCTGTCTTTTCACTCTCAGCATGCTCCCCCTGAATGGGAGCAGGGACTTCAATACTTTCTTGCTCCCCCTGAGCAGGAGCTTCTTCCAAGACAACATCTTCATCAGGTTCACCAAAAGCTCGAGCTTCGGATTGGCATCCCACAGCTGACTCAACTGGTTCTTGCTCTGCTGGACTTGCTGCTGCTTGCTCTACTTCTACTGCTTCTGGAATATCTGCAATAACTGCTTCTCCTTCAGCCACAGAGGATTTCGACCAAACTCCTTCTTGCACTGAAAAGCCACTTTTCTTCAGGTTTCTGGACCTTATAGACTGGCCCATCTTTTCAGCTACCGCACCTGACAGATCTACTCCAAAGTGCTGAAAATCTTGGTCAGAAGATGGGCATATGGAAGGGAAACATTCAACTTGCTCTTTGTTTCCCATAACTGAGCATGTGCAAACATCATTCGCTCAATCATCACTGCGGCCAGGTTTATCTCTTTGTTCTGGATTGCCCAGAACATTATGTCCGAATCTGCCCTAGTGCATGAGGAAAAGGTAGCACTACGGGGAACTAAGATTTGGCAGACTATGAAGTGAAGCAATCGGTTGAACGCGGACATCTGATTAATATCAAGCTTCCCATCCTTCAACTTAAATCCTGGACCGATAATCCCGAGACCTTTGACTTCATCATTCACAGAGTGAATGCCACTAAATCCCGAGGTCTTTACTCCAAACAGATCACGCAACAGCTCATGGGTTATTCTGATTTGGATACCCTTGACAGAGGAAACAAGGGATCCATCTGCTTCTGACTTCAGACAGATGTAGAAGGCTTTTACCAAGTCCGGGTAGCTTACCTCACTGAAGGTGACCACATCCATCCACTGCGATCTTCTTAGAGTATCAACTAGCCTGGCCATGCCACTCTTCTCAAGATTCTGAACATCCACTGCCTTATTTCCGCAAATCTTTGTCTTCACAAAAGTAAATCTTTCTTGCTCCCTTGGGGATAAATACTCAGCACTGTAGCCCCCAACACTTCCGGAGATCAACGGAGCGGCCATGGGTGCAGAGAAGAAAAGATTCTGGAAGAGAGGATGATGGAAGGGACGGAAGTTCTCGAAGGAGTTCTTCGCGGGAAGAGAAGAAGGCTTCGAAAGATGCAGAGAGTCGATCCCAAAATCGTTAGGGCATCAGCTTTGGGTGAACAGATAGAGAATAAAAAGGGTAAAGGTGGAAGACGAATCGATCTCAAAGCGATTTGGGTAAAATAATATTACTTTAATGACAGGAGGAGCGCCAAAAGGCGGCAAAGGTAGAAAGCGACAAAAAGGTTTGACAAGTCAAACAACTTTCTACACAGAAGCGGTCAAAGCATATAGATAACTGAGTTTTGTTTAACTTTAACGGAGAGAGAACTTTTCATTTAATCTGAAAAATTTATATGTCAATAAAATCACAGAAATTCTTTCACAAATTGCACATCCCTAGTTCCCTTCTAAGAGATGTAAATCTCTCTTCAGGTAGGGCTTTTGTGAAGATATCTGCCAATTGACCATTTGTATCTATAAACGAAATTTCTAAATTACCACTAGCTACATGGTCTCGAATAAAATGATATCTTACCTCAATGTGTTTCGTCCTTGAGTGTTGAACTGGATTTTTGGTGAGGTTGATGGCACTAGTATTATCACACAATAGAGGAATTGATTTGATGTGAATGCCGAAATCTTCAAGTTGTTGCTTTATCCAAAGAAGTTGTGTACAGCAACTTCCAGCAGCAACATATTCCGCCTCAGCTGTTGATAGAGCTACTGAATTTTGTTTCTTGGATGTCCATGATATTAAGCATCCTGCAAGAAACTGACAACATCCACTGGTGCTTTTTCTATCTACTTTGCAACCAGCATAATCAGCATCTGAATATCCTATTAGATTTATCTCACAAGATCTAGGATACCAGAGACCTAAATCATGAGTTCTAGCTAAATATCTAAATATTCTTTTTACAGAGATTAAGTGAGACTCTCTAGGGTCTGCCTGATATCTAGCACACATGCATACACTGAACAAAATGTCTGGTCTACTGGCAGTTAAGTAAAGTAATGATCCTATCATACCTCGATAATTCTTTTGATCTACCCTTTTACCTTTTTGATCACTGTCCATTCTGGTTGATGTGCTCATTGGAGTTGATAATGGCTTTGCATCTTCAAATCCAAATTTCTTCAACAGCTCTTTGGTGTACTTTGCTTGACAGATATGAGTGCCATCCTTCCCTTGCTTGATTTGCAATCCAAGGAAGTAGCTTAACTCCCCCATCAAGCTCATTTCGAATTCTCCCTGCATAAGCTTTTCAAAGTACTTGCAAAGAGATTCATCAGTAGATCCAAAAATAATATCATCCACATAGATTTGTACAAGAAGTATATGTTTAACCTTAGATTTTATAAATAATGTACTATCTACTTTACCTCTAGTGAAACCATGATTTAATAAGAAATTACTGAGCCTTTCATACCAGGCTCTAGGAGCTTGCTTTAGACCATATAAAGCCTTATGTAGTTTAAATACATGATTTGGAAATTCAGAGTCGTCAAAACCTGGAGGTTGTTCAACATAAACTTCCTCCTTGATGAAACCATTTAAAAAGGCTGATTTGACATCCATTTGAAAAAGTTTTAAATCAAGTGCAGATGCATAAGCAAGTAAAATCCTAATGGCCTCAAGTCTAGCTACAGGTGCATAAGTTTCATCGAAATCTATGCCTTCCTCTTGGGAGTAGCCTTGAGCCACCAATCTGGCTTTGTTCCTTAAGATTATTCCAGACTCATCCAGTTTATTTCTGAACACCCATTTGGTGCCAATAACTGAATGATTGGATGGTCTAGGAACAAGTGACCATACTTGGTTTCTCTTGAACTGATTTAGTTCATCTTGCATGGCTAGTATCCAAGATTCATCAGATAAAGCTTCATTGACTGTCTTAGGTTCTACTTGAGAGACAAATGCTAAATAGTCGCATGGAATTACATTACCTCTAGTTCTTACCCCTACAGATGGATCACCAATGATGTTTTCAGGAGGGTGATCTTTCTGATGTCTCCATTCCTTTGGAAGATCTTTATGTTGGATTTCTGTTTGCTGCAGTTCTTCCAGAGTTGGATCCTCTTTGTCCTTAATTGAAGTTTTCTTTAATTTTTCGGACAAGACATCTGCATCATCAATGTCACTAATTTCTTCCTTTTTCAAGGAAGGGTTAGATTCATCAAAAATAACATGTACTGATTGTTCAATTAATAAGGAACGTTTATTGAAAACTCTATAACCTTTAGGTTTAGAGGAATACCCCATGAAAATGCCTTCATCTGATTTGGCATCCAACTTACCAATGTCCCTTTTTCCATTGTTATGGATGAAGCAAGGACATCCAAATACTCTGAAATGGCTAATCTTTGGCTTCTTTTCTTTGTAGAGTTCATAAGCAGTCTTTTTCAGAATTGGCCTGATCATCACTCTATTTATGATATAACATGCAGTGTTGATAGCTTCGGCCCAGAAATATCTTGGCAGATCATATTCTGATAACATTGATCTGCCATATCCAAAAGAGTTCTGTTTTTCCTCTCAGCAATTCCATTCTGTTGAGGTGTCCTTGGAGCTGAGAAGTTGTGCTCAATTCCTTGATCATCACAGAACTTCGCAAACTTTTCATTCTGAAACTCACCACCATGATCTGATCGAATAGAGACAATTGAGAATTTCTGATCTTTCTGAACTTTCTTACTGAAGCTGACAAAATTTTCAAATGTGTCATCTTTGTGCTCTAAAAAGGATACCCAAGTGAATCTTGAATAATCATCAACTATTACAAATCCAAAATTCTTTCCTCCCAAACTGGTAGTCCTCATTGGCCCAAATAAATCCATGTGAAGTAGTTCTAAGGCTTTGAGGTGGTTACTACAGTCTTTGATTTGAAGGAGCTCTTGGTGTGCTTTCCTCTTGCACAAGGTCTGCAAATGCTATCCAATCTGAAATTTACCTTTGGCAGTCCTTCAACTAGTTTTCTTTTCTGAGCTTGTTCAGCCCATCCAAGCTGCAGTGGCCCAATCTTCTGTGCCACAACTCAGTTGATTTATCTTTGCTAGCTGCCAAACACACATCTTGATCCTTGAGTTCATCGAGATATAGAACATACAAATTTCTTTCTCTGTAGGCTTCAAATATGACTGCACCATCCTTTAAGATACTGCATTTTGATTCTTGAAACTGAATTTGATGGCCTTTGTCACACAACTGGCTGATGCTGATGAGATTGTGCTTTAACCCTTTGACCAGCATTACATCCTTTATGACTGATTTTCCTTTGATGTTCACAGACCCGCTTCCTATCACAGTCCCTTTTCCATTATCTCCATAGGTGACTGTACCTTCTTCAGCTTGGAGATCAACAAATATCTTCTTGTTGCCTGACATATGCCTTGAGCACCCACTATCCAAATACCATTTGGATGCTCGAGGGTTAACCTGAAATGAGAACATCAAGCTTTAGGTACCCAAATTCTTTTGGGTCCTGATTGGTTAGTATCATCAATTTTACCTTTTAATATCCATTTTTTATGTCTTGTTGGGCATGTCATTTTAATATGTCCTAACTGTTGCAGTGACTGCAGCAGGATAACTTAGTTACTTTTCTATGTATTTGAAATCAGCTTTGTATGCTACATCTTGTTCGGGTACAAATTTTGGTGTTGGATATGTTTTAGGGTATATTATGGTTTCTTCATTATCTGGGGGTGTATATCCTAATCCATTTTTCTTTTTACCCGATCTCCTAGCACCTTTTAATATTAAAGAGTTTTTACCATTGGTAAATTTTTCTAGGGTGCTTGCTAGTGTATTGTTTTCTTCATTTAATTCATTTACAGTTTTTCTTAAATCATCTGAGTTTTCCTGTTTTTCTAGGTCAGTGATTTTTCTGTTCTTGTCTTTTAAGTTTTCACATAATAGTTCATTTCTTCTCTTAAGCTCAACTATTTGTTTTTCTAGTTCTTCGTTTTCAGATTTTAAATCTGAGTTGGTATTTTCGAGACATGTGATATTTTTCTTGCTTAGCTTAAGTAGTTTACACACTTCTTTATACTTATCGTAGAGTTCATTAAATGCACTTTCCAAATTATCCGAATCTGAGTCATTACAGGAATCGAAAGAAGAATCAGATGTTACCTTATCCTCGGTATTCGCCATGAGAGCCAAGTTGGCTTCTTCACCTTCACTGCTCGAGCTTGACTCACTATCTGAGTCGCTGCTGTTGTCCCATGCAGCTGCCATGGCTTTCTTTTTGAATCTTCTGAACTTCTTGGAGCTGTCCTTCTTCTTGTGATCATTTTTCTTTAACATTGGACAGTCTGCCTTGATATGTCCAGGTTTCTTGCATTCATAGCAAAGTGGCTCATTCCTCTTCTGATCTTTTCCATCTGGTCTCTTGAGATCTTTGTTTTTCTTGAAGTACCTCCTACCAGACTGGAACTTCTTCTTCTTTGCCAAGATTCTCTGCAATCTTCTTGAGAGCATGGCTTCTTCATCATCACTATCTTTGCTATCTTCACTGTTATCTAAGGATTCTTCTGATGAGTCCCCATTAGCTTTAAGCGCATTTGACTGCTTCTTTCTACTGGAGGATTCTCCTAGTCTTTCCATGTTTATTTCATGGGCCATGAGAGACCCAATGAGTTTTTCTACTGACATTTCTTAAGATCATTAGCTTCTTCGATAGCTGTGACCTTTGCCGTCCATGAAGATGGCAGGGATCTGAGAATCTTCCTTACCATATCTGCATTTTCATATGACTTTCCTAGACTTGCTAGGCCATTAGTAATGTCAGTAAATCTACTAAACATTTGGGTAATAGACTCACCTGTTTGCATTTGAAATCTTTCATACTGAGTGACAAGAATGTCGATTCTTGTCTCCTTTACTTTGTCTGTACCTTCATATGTGATCTTTAACTTTTCCCACATTTCCATGGAGGATTTGCATGCTGAAACTCTGTTGAACTCTTTCTTGCTTAGAGCACAACATAGAATGCTCTTAGCTTTACAGTTCAAGGAGATTTTCTTTCTATCTTCATCTGTCCATTGTGCTTTCTCATTTGTGACGACCAGATCACCTTCTTCCACTATTGACCAGATTTGATAATCGTGGCCTTGTAGAAAGTATTCCATCCTGGTCTTCCAATACGTATAATCTTCACCATCGAACAAAGGAGGTCTGTTGACAGACTGACCTTCGAAGTGACTTTGGGCTGCCATTGATCTTTGCTCTTCAGATCGTTGGATCTTCTTCTTTGTCGAAGAGACGGGCTCTGATACCACTTGTTGCCCAGCTAGCTAGCCCAGAGGGGGGGGTGAATGGGTTATTAAAACTTCGATCTTTGATTAAAACCTGTTTACTGAAAAGATTGCACAACTTAATAACAAGGTTAGAGTTAGAGCAAACAAGACAACAATCACACAAAACACAACCACAAGACACAAGGATTTTTATCCTGGTTCGGAACTCCTCTCCACAGGAGACCTACGTCCAGTCCCTGAGCAATACCTCAGGATTTTACTACCAAGGGTACAATCCCCCTTAAGGATCCTTACACCCAGCCTCAACTGGTCTTCCTTCAGCCTGAAGGGTACAACAACCACCCTGGATACCACCAGGTCTTCCTTCGTCCAGAAGGGTACAACAACCACCCTGGATACCACCAGGTCTTCCTTCGTCCAGAAGGGAACACAATCTAATAAGAAAGGAGTGTGGGAAACAGGCTTCAGACTCTAGCTTGACCAGCTACACACTGAAGCTCCTAAGCCCCGAGAGAGAGAGAGATTTAACAAGGTTTTTCTCTCCAAGGACCACACAGGCTCTTACAAAAGAGAAGATTCTTTTGAGCACAGAGAGCTAAGAGCTTAGAACAAGGTTTGGAGTGGAGGCTTCGCTCTTCTTCAAGGTTCTAAAGATTGTGAGAGATGGATTTCTTTTGCCTTCTAAATCACGCGATGTTCCTCTGCATGCTTCTTTTCGTCTTGAGTCTTCTATTTAAACTGCTGATTCAAATTCGAACGTTGAATGTGTCCGTTGTCTCTTATCCTTGTGTACGTTAGACTGGTCACTGAGGAAGCTTCTGATCGTCAGTCTTTTATCCTGGTGTACACGCCAAAGAGATGTCATAGAACTTTGTATCTTGTGTCCAACGTTGTCCAGATGAGTCTTGTCAGATATCTGTAAGCAATCATCAATAAATAGAAGACAGCTAGGACTGCTGTCTATTGTTAGTTGAGAGGGAACAGATATTGCAGTATATAGCAAAGCTCCTTTCTGTCCAAAAAGTACGTAGACAGAGTAGCATAGAAATGGAAGATATTGTCTGCATGCATGGGAGATACGATCGGAGAGCATTTAATGCATAGCAGTCAACGGACAAGATATGACTTTGACTTTTCAACGCTATTAAAAAGCATTATACTGATGCATCAAGAAATTCGATAAAAAGAATCTTGCTGACTTCATAACTTATGAAATCGTTATGAATTATAGCAAGTCGTTATGAACTGTAAAGAAATCGTTGTGATAACTTATGAAGCCGTTACAACAGGCAAGTCGTTGCGAGTTCTAAAGAAATCGTTGCAAGAAATCGTTATGACTAATAAAGAAATCGTTACGCGAAATCGTTATGACTATCGAGTTGTAAAGAAATCGTTATGACTATCAGTTGTAAAGAAATCGTTATGACTATAGAGTCGTTGCGAATTCTAAAGAAATCGTTGCAAGAAATCGTTATGACTAATAAAGAAATCGTTACGCGAAATCGTTATGACTAATAAAGAAATCGTTACGCGAAATCGTTATGACTATCAGGTTGTAAAGAAATCGTTATGACTATAGAGTCGTTGCGAGTTCTAAAGAAATCGTTGCAAGAAATCGTTATGACTAATAAAGAATCGTTATGACTATAAAGAAATCGTTATGACTATAGAGTCGTTGCGAGTTCTAAAGAAATCGTTGCAAGAAATCGTTGACTAAAGAAATCGTTACGAGGTCTAAAGAAGTCGTTACGGCTAGAGAGTCGTTGCGAGTTCTAAAGAAATCGTTACGAGGTCTAAAGAAGTCGTTACGGCTAGAGAGTCGTTGCGAGTTCTAAAGAAATCGTTACGAGGTCTAAAGAAGTCGTTACGGCTAGAGAGTCGTTGCGAGTTCTAAAGAAATCGTTACGAGGTCTAAAGAAGTCGTTACGGCTAGAGAGTCGTTGCGAGTTCTAAAGAAATCGTTACGGTAACGATTTGAGTGTTCCGGTCAAAGAGGAAGTCGTTCTGCTTATCAAAGAAGTCGTTACAGGGACTTGGATAGAAATGATGGGACTTACCAGATTGTCTTGATCTTTCATTTTTCTTTTGCTTCCTGTTCTCAAGGCTCAAGAAATCCATTTAGTGTTGTTTTGTTAATCATCAAAATTAATATATAAATAAATGGAAATATTTATTATGGGGACAGTTTGGTCATCAGGGACTGTACTAGACTTATACATTGTGTTGGACTCCTTCCTTTCTTTGTTAGTACTTGTTAGTGCGTTTTGTTGTTATTCGTCTCTATTACATATCTTGTTAGACTAGTCTGTTAGCCCTTCCGGGTCTTCAGGCCCGTGGGTGGCAGTTGTTAGGATCGAATATTCGGTGATGGCAAAGTTAGAAGGGGGGGTTGAATAGATTTGCAGCGGAAACTTAAGCAATTTAAAATTTACTTCGAAATAATTAATCTACTCAATTAAAAGCTCTGATGTGATTCAGTGCACAAGGTGTGTAAGACAATTGAACAATCAGATTATGTGAACTAGTATGTGAATGTTAAGAGTTTAATCGAACCCCTATACATGCATCTAACGATGAGACAATATCAAACCACTGCACAGAGATTTTTTGGTGGTTCGAAAATCACACCACGTAACTCCTATGTCCACCCGTCACACAGTGAGGACACACTACTCAAAGATGAGTACAACACACACACACACTTGAGCACGATGACTCAATCACACACACGCACGCTAGATCAGATCCATAATAGATCAGATCCTCTAGCCTTGATCTGATCAACACACCACACATACAGAAAAACTGCTTATTAAGTGAGTTCAACCCTACAATCACACACACGCACGTTGTTTGAGGCAAACAAGCACTCAGAATGACCACACGCACGTGGATCAAGCACAAGGGATGCTTAAACCACTTCCACACACATAGAGTAGTGAAAAGTATGTAAGGAGAAGAGTTCTGAGATGTAGAAACAAATCCAGATGTGAACTCTTTGTGGTGGCCGTCCAGAAGAACTCCAAGCTTTGTATGGATGATGATCAGATGATGGAGAAGCTTGAATCATGGATGGACCGACTTCAACTCCGCTCGTGAGATGGATCTTCATTGCGTTGGACGAAGAGTTGAAGCAGAGCAGCAGAGAGATAGCCTTCCTTTTGGATTTTGCTAGGGTTTTGGTATTGTGGCTTCTTGCTGTGAAAATACCTTCATATGGTCTATATATATGGGTGTCCAAGTATGGAGAGTCGTGCTTAAAGGGATCACCCTAATATAGAACATATCACAATCAAGTTTCTGACTTTTATCTTTGCCTGTCCACAGGCGATTTATAGCTATCGACACATGCTGTAGACTTCTGGTTTCCAGAACCATGCTAGTTCCTGGAAGACTGGATCTGTCGACAGGTGATATGCTGGCTGTCGACAGGTGTAACATCTCGGGTTTTTCGATTCCCTTCTCCCACATTTTAGATGACTGACTGCTGACACGTCCAGTCTGAGCGATGCATTAGTGTCACGACAGAGGTGCCTGTCGCAATAGTCATCCCTTGTTGCGACCACCTTTGCCGTCGAAGTCTTGTCGCGCTTGGTCAACGGGTCGCGACTGCTTTCCGGTTATTGGTCGTCCGGCGTCTGTCAGAGTGGCAGGCATGACAGACTGACCTATCAGGCTGTCACGGTTCCCTGGATAGGCGCATTTTGGTCGCAGTGTGGGCGGCCGTCGCATTCTGGGGGCCGAAGGCTAAATGCCTTGGCCGGCTCTCCCTTTTCCCTTTCTTTCCTTCTCCTTCCCTTCCTCCTCTCTGAGGAGGGAAGTCTTCTACCTTCCTTGTAACGACCCTCTTTATATCGGTACGGTTCTACCAACCCACCTCGATATAGAAAGCATCGCCACAGTGGAACATCTACCCAACACTAGTACGATAGGCTGAAATATACACAAATATAATATCACATGACAGCGGAAAAGAAAGAACTATATGAGATATCTTATTCCATCATCCACATTTTATCCACAGTCCATGAAGAGGAAAAGAAACTAGACATTTCATAACTAAAACAAATGAATTAAGTACATTGTCCACATAAGACTACACCGAGTCCTTTATTACATACTTATGAAAATGAAAATACAATGCTAAATCCACAATGACTCCTACTCCCGCTCCGAGTCGCTCCTAACGACTTCCTCGGAAGAAGTAGAAACATTTACACCTGTACGCCGAAGCAAGAATGAGTCCAAAAGAACTCAACAAGTAACTCTAAACACATTAAACTTACATGCATCACCTATCATTCACATTCTCACACCACACAACCACATATAAGCATGGATTTAACTATTTATGCAAATAGAACCTAAACATGATTTCTACACATGTTATACATGGAAATTGTTTAGTACAGAATGTTCAAAAATTTAAAGCCTATCACATGTTATGTACACATTTATCAATATGTTAAACTAGGTTCATTAATTACATTTTTATATATTCACATGTAATCATTTGTCATCTTAAACATTGAGTTTATACACACAAAGAAAGAGACAATTCTAGCATGAATTCTATAATCATATTCACATGAATAACACATTTATACACATGAAAAGCTTGTTGTTTTGCTATGTACATAACATATTCATTTAAGAAAATATCATTTTTCATGCTATCACAAGAGTTCATTTTAGCATATAATCATTTATACAATTTCACAGTTTTCATATACAAATTCCTTTAAACATAATTTCACATTATTCAAATGCCATGACACATAGCCCAAACCACCATTAGAAGGACACACACTAATCACAACACATATCTATCACCTGGGCATTCCAGTGATAAATCTTAGTTACTGCGCAGAACTAGGAGAAGCACTCTCCACCCTAACCAGCGATACTTGTTTGCCTCCAGGATTTAATCCTAATGCCCGTGGGACATCACACTATGAACCTTCCCGTGGAGACTTTACCACAGTACAGTTCCACAGCCCTCTAAGGTAGCAGTGTCACCTACTGGCATATTTACACATTTTCCATTTAAACACACACACCATTTCACACCATTTTAACCCGTTATTCTCAATTTCACATTCATGCACAAGGTTCAGTTTCCCTATCATAGTACTACTGTTAATAGAACTGAATTAGTCACAACTAGTAATTGATTCTTATCATGCTGTAATTACATTAATCATATTTAATTATACTAATCCATACCCTTTTCATGATGAAAATATTGAAATAAGTACCTACTGTTATCCAATGAACAAGAAAATTTAACCAAAGGTCGTTTACTGTTCACATGTCACATATACGAAGATTCATAATTTTCTGAAATATCTACTATTTAATAAAATTCAAACAATGTCAGGTTAAATTAGCCTAATTTACATAGTTATTATCATTCAGAACTATAGTTCATGCTACGCGTGCATACTGATAGTACTGAACATATACAAATTTTCAAGAATTTATTTACTTTCATACCATTTAATGAAATTTCTACAATAAATAGGCATGCTTAATGTTTTTCGATTTAGAAAAGTGTAATAATTTATACAGCCATCAGAAATTCATCAAATTTTAACAGTACATTCTGATGATGATGTAACTACTATAAAAAATTTTATGACATCAAGCTTTATCACAAAATTATGTAACAACGATTTAACATGCTTACAACAATATTTCAAAATTTTCCAGTAATTATTGTAGTAAAGGAAAATTCATCAAATTTTCATAACATACTCCATGGTATATATATATATATATATATATATATATACTTTATAACATACAAAATTTACCATATATCCTCATGTATAGAAATCCCGGAAAATAGATTATAAAGAGTAGACAGACCAACTGTTTCTGCCTGAAGAACTAAATGGCAAGGGGTGGCTGTTTACCAGGTTAACGGCAACAAAGATCGCCGCCAACTGAAGATCTTAACGGCAAGAGATCCTGCCGTTAAGTTCTTGTCTGTGCAGAACACAGACTGAACGCCAAAAGATCACTTGAATGGGGGTTCCAGGACACGAGAAAAATTCCATAAATTTTTTGGGACATACTAGACACATGTAGGGATGATGTGGATGGGTTACTTGCCTTGGATAAAATCCTCAATCAATGTTTTGCGTTGAAGAAGCCCTCGTCGGCCAGAGCCGAAGAGCCTTCAAATCCTTCTTTATCCGGGTTCTTTGTTGATCTTCACTGCACACCAGTGTGGGGAAGTCGTTCCCGGATGTTCAGAGTCCTCTCCAGTCGATGCAGATCGCCGGTTGAAGCTTCCAGTAGCCAGATCAAGGGATTCCAAAATCAGGGTTTGCACATAAAATGCTAGGGTTTTTGACAAAGAGTCAAAAGGACTTAACTGAGTCCTAATCTGCCTCTTTTATAGGGTTGAGGCTTTTAGGAATGCGTTTAGGGTCTAGGTTACCGTTGGGGGACAGTTTCCTAAACCAGAGGCAAAGATTTCGGGGGCGTTTCTAGATCTGAAATCACAACAGATCTGGGAGGTAAACGTCAACATCAATAGCCGCCCATTTCTGAGTAGGCGTCCATCGATGTGGCCACTGATTTATGGTCAACGTCAACTGATGTTGATGCCAACAAGTCGTCTGCACAGAACTTAAAACTACAAAACTATATACATCACACACACACACACACACATATATATATATATATAAACAATGCATACATCACAATATTATTTACTCATGCAATATATATATATATACTATGCACAATACTCTATACATCAATATTATGTACTCATATATGCATATATTCATAAGCGAACACTCAAGATGAAAATCAAGGGCCTTACATTCCTTCTCCAGCGGTGGAGCTTGGCAGAGCGGGGGCGGCTCGTGCGGAGCAGTGGCGCGGCGTTGGGGAAGCAAGAGGTGGCGGCCGTAGTGTCGTGAAGACCCCTTTTGGGGGTTCGGTTCGTCTTTCCGGTAGGGATTTCTTGTGCCCATACTTATTGAGTGGATTGGGTGTCCTTTCCAATTAATCTATGCTTTTACAGCTTTCACCATGCTCCCCTCCCCATGGTTGTGTGTTTTGTAATGTGTGGGCAACCCCGAGATGTAGCTTCTCGGTGGTCTACCTTCCGTTTGATGTCGTGACCGCAGAGCACGTCGCGACATCAAAGGAGGCGTCGCCGCGGTCGGACGCGACCTTATCGCGGCGTGGGTGGCCGTCGCGATGAAGGCCGTGTCGCGACCGATTGCCCGTTGCGACAAGGTTATTGTCAGGACGCGCTGCCTTGTCGTGACAAGGTTGTCGCGACATGAGTATTGTCACGACGTGCTTCCCTGACGTGACCTGCCTGTCGCAGTTGCCTTACCTGTCGCGATGGGATCGCGACAGGCTAGGAGGGCGCGATAATTTCTGGTTTGCCTCAGGTGTTTTCCGTTGCCGTGGTTGGCGTGTCGGCGTGTGCCCCAAGGCAGGGTTTCCCTTAGGGCCTTCTGGTGAGGAACGCGGCAGGTTGGCTCGCTGCGTTTAGTGACCGAAGGTGACACCTTCGTGGTCGTGTCCTAGCGGCTGTGCTAGGAGGCTCGCATCTGTCTAATAATCGATTGTCTATCTATCAATCGATTATTAGAAAAACAGTGGTTTCTGTTCTGTCTGTGGTGTTACGGTTTCTCGGGCGGTGCCTTGTGTGCGGGCGTTGGCCGTGCCTGTGCCTGCTGGGCTTGTCTTGGTTACAAGCCAGCTGTGCTGTTTCTATTGGTGGTTGCCACGCCAGTTGTCTTTTGCCCGGTGCTCGGCACTTGAGGGCTTGTCTGCGAGACAGGTTGTTACCGTTACCTGGGATCCCCAGCCCCGCGCGTCTGTGTCAGAGGGTGTTGCTCCGGGCGGTGGGCATGCTCAAGTCACGGACTTGGAGCAGAAAGGGAGAACGGTGGGGGCAGCGGCGTGAGTCATTTGTAGAGCTCTCTTTGTTGGTCTGGGTCTCTAAGGTGGTTGAGGTGCTCTTCCAATGCGGACCAGCTAGTCCTTCTCATTCCCTCGCTCTGCGTTGGTTCCGGAGTCACGTAGGGAGGTTAGGCGTGGGGCCGCAGCTCGACCAGGCTGTGGTGGTTTGTGGTTGTGTTCTTTGCTGTGACTTACTAGCCTCACCCTACCTAGGGAGGTTGTAAGCAGGAGTGTAAGACCCCGGATTTTTATTCTCTTTATATATCTGTATGTATATGAATGGTGTGTTGGGTGTTCGGATGTTGTGTGCTTAGCATGCGTAGTTCATTGTGCCTACTATAAGTTTTATCCTCCTTTTCAGCATGAGCATGTGCGAATATCTATATATGTATACATAGGTGTATATGATGATTAATGTGGAAGTGAACAATTAGCTAATTAGAGGTGTATTATGAATACCAAGAATCTCTGATTAGGATACTTGAATAATACTATGCGTGTGCTATCTAAAGATTGAAGAATATCCTATACTACCTATTTCATGGAATTTTGTATGGGAGTATATGAAGTACATATGTGTATGTACGTATGTATGTTATCTTGTGCGTGTGACAATTGTATACCTAATTCTACATGCATAACACCTTGGTGTATTTGTGTATGCATGTGTATGATTAGTTGTAAGCGTTGCTCATTTGCATGGTTTAGCTAATGTGTATAGTGTACTTCGTACATTGCATATGCATAAAGAGTTCAAGCATGGTAGGTGTAATTAGTGGTTTATATTGAATTTCTATACTCCTCAAGAATAACATGCATGTATTTTTATGATATTTAGGTGAGAATAGTCAATTGGCTAAATTATGCATATAGTACATATTAAGGAATCCTGTGCATATAGTACTTAAGCAATGTTAGGTAAAGTTGTGTAAGTTAATCTAATTACCGGTGCGCAGGTTGTATCCATCTATTCCAAGCATAATGTACATAAGTATGCTACACCCGTGTGTGTATACTATATATATGTCAAATCAAGTGTGTGTGTGTGCAAGGACTATTTTATCGAATAGATTATTCCTAGTTAACCTAACTCATATCACCTCCTAATGATTTGCGAAGCCCTCACGATTCTTGTCATTCTATCTTGCCGTGTGTTGAGTCACACTTATGTAAAACATCATGTACGCATAGGTAGATATCTACGTACATCTATCTTAGTGTATTTATGTATGCTTGTGTATGCCTAGGTATGAATGACATTGATTGCCTAGTATGGTAATGTACATGTTACACCTTATACATTGTATGTATATATATAGAGTAAGCATAGTTTCTGCATGTTTTAAGTTCTGGCCGAAGGGCCAATCAGCGTCAATGTGTTTATATTAAATATAAATAAGGTATGTATTGCATGGTGATAGTATGGATATAATACCGTATACATATTGCATGTATATAAGCTTGGTATGCGTGGTTTTCTGCATAATTTAGGGTTCTGGCCGAAGGTACCTTGGCGTCAAGCCCAGGCCGTTGATCCAGTGTCAGTGTCCAGACATGGACGCCAACACTAACTCCGGCGTCTAGAAATATGGACGTCAATTTCTCTGACCTGCATGCGTTGCAGAGCCAGAAAATCTGGGAGCAAGGCATGGCCACCATTGGGGGATGTCCCCCAACGGCTCTCAGGTTGTCAAATCGGTATGGTGAGTGGGTGAGGGGCTCTCCTTAGGTCTGAACCCGAATTTGGTCCCTCCCACTCCTCACTTCACCTTGCAAGAGGAGAAATAGAGGAAGGAAAACCCTAGAGAAAGTCTGTGAGAAAAACCCCATCTTAGCACCCCCAAATCCGACCCCTTGGAGCTTGGTCTGGAGATCTACTGCGACAAGGAGGAAGCTGGAGCAAGGGAGAAGGCAGCCCCATCGTCCCCTCGGCGTGGAGATCACCCAGGAGCCCGGAGGAAGGCGATCTAGAGGGCGTTTCTGCAACTTCTTGGGACTGCCCAAGGAGGTCTTCACCAAGCCATAAATCCCTTGGAGGAATTTTAGAAAGGCAAGTGACCTATCTATGGTGTGCCCATATGAGTCTAGGTGGGTTTTGCTATTTTTATGGATTTTTCTTCGAGTCCTAGACCCTCCTATTCACCCAAGATTCAGAGCTCGGGTCTGTGTTTCTGCACAGACCTGATTCGACGGCAAGGTCCCTGGACGCCAGTGATGAGCTTGGCGTCCATTGGCCATGCCGCTGACCCTGAGTCAGCGGCCAGAGACCGCCGCCTAGTTCCTCTGGACAGAACAGTGAGCTGTTCTGTCCTCCTTATGCATTAATTTCGGTATGTTTTCCGTGATGAGGATATATGGTAAACCTTATACTCTATGTATATTGTTAGTTGTGATGTGTGGATGAATGTGGTGTGATGGTGAATGTGGGATAATGGTATATTTTAAACTTGTGAGCATGACTTGTAGATAATCTTGCAAATCCTTGTTCATGATTTGAATTAGTATGAATGCCTTGGTTTTAGTCTAATCATGAAGATCAGTGGGTTAGCATCTGTGTTTGCAAATTTGGTAATTTATCCATGCTTGTGTAATTTGCAAATAAATTTGGTTCGGTAAAATAAAAGCATGCAAGAATGGTTGTAGGGTTCAATCCATAGATGCATGAATTAGGGTAATTTTGTATCCTCAATTCCTGCATATATTAGTAGCTTATGTTTAAACAGCAAGTGGCTAAATTACAAGATGTGTTAAACTCCATGTTAACTTAAGTTACCAATAGCATGCTAATCAGGTGTTTTATTTTCTGTAAATTATATTTAGCTTAGAGAAAAATCTAAAAATTTGAGTGTATGATCATGAACCCGAAAACAACATGTGGTTAAAATTTCAGGTCATTTGGATCAGTAAATAAAAAGTTATGTATTTTTCATGTGAATTGTGATAATCTACGTATACTATCGAAATGTGATTAGTTATTGTCTAAAACCAACTTAATTGGTGAATTTACTGTGTTAAACTCCTGAAATCTATAGTAGCATGATTAGGAGAAAAACAAAGACACATTGTGCATGAGAAAACGAAGGAGATGTGAGTGTTATGTGTAAAACACATGTTAAAACTCGATATGAGTAAAGTGTAAAAGTTGTGCCTATGTGACACTGCTACCCTAGAGGCATCGGGAGCCGTATATAGAAAAGTCCCTATAGAAGGCTCCATGTGATATAAGTTTGTCCCAAAGGCATTGGGAAAACCCCGGAGGTGGACAAGTACCACTGGATAGGGTGGAGAGGGCTTCTCCCAGTCTGCGCAGTTACCAAGATTCACCGCTGTATTGCCTAGGTGGTGAGTATGTGTATGAGTTGTGTCATGTGTTGTGTTATGAGTTGTGTTGAGAGTTGTGCTAAGGAATGAGCACGAGCTATGAGATAGTTGTTAGTGTCCTCTACTGGTGGTTAGGACTATGTGTCATGGCAAATTGTTTAAGCAATGAAAAATGACTAAAGTGTGAAATATGTGAACATGGAACGTGGTAAGTGCCCAAGATGCACGTGGTAAGTGCAATCGACGTGATATGTGATAAGTGAATGTGGAAGAGAAAATGATGTGGAAATGAGTAAATTGTGTAAGTGTGAACATGTGTACATGTCAAATGTGTAAAAGCGAACAATGTGAATGAGTAAGTGTGCAATCACGTGAAACTGAAAATGCGAGAATATGTTATTGAAACCCATGCGAGACGAATCTGAAATCATGTGAAATCAGTGAATTTATGTTATTATCATCATGTTATTATGTGCAAAGATGTCTAGGATCCATGTTAGGGATAATTGGGAAAACGGGTACAAGATAGCATGATTGTTTGTTCACATGATATGTTTTAAGCAACGTTGTAGCTCTCATGTGTAGATTTATAGCCATTGAATCATGTGAAATCAGCAACCTAAAGCATGTAGAAAGGTCCATGTATTTGTCTAAAAACATGTAAGATCCATGCTAGTTGTGTTTCCTTTCATGTGTGCACCACGTTCATGTTAGTAGCTCTCATGTCTTGGCTCTTTAAAGACAAGTTTCATAAGTAAATTGAATAGAGAGCATGTGATAGGTAAATTTTATTCCTACAAAATCTGAAAGCATGATCCATGTATAAACTTGTAAAACTTTCATGATAGGTTGAAACCTCGGAAATGACTAGTATGCCATGTTTTGAAAATTGTAAATGTGCATGTAAAACCCCTATGACTTATACGTGTATGTTATGGGTAGCGTTGCTTGCTGAGTCTTTGGACTCACTCTTGCTTCGGCGTACAGGTTGACAGGTATCGTGCACTAGAAGGAAGCATGACGAGGATCATCATATAGAAGACTATTTTGTGGAGCTGTTACCAGTTGTACTTTCTTTTGCACAAAAAGGATTATTGTATGAACAATATTTGGACATTGTAGTCCTCTTTATTTTGTATTAATGTGGACATTGTCTTTCCATTTCGCTATTTAGATTGTGGAATGTGTGTTGGTGACGGGTTAAGAGTTGAGTTGTTTATTTTATTCCGCTGTACTCTATTGCTATCCAGGTACATATCAACCTATTGACCAGTGTTGGGTACATGTCCCACTGTGACGACGCCCTTTTTACCGATGGGGATTGGTATAATCGTATCGGTATGAAGAGGGTCGTTACAAGGAGTCAGCGGCTGGCGAGCTGGAGGAGTGCACTGTGTGTCCTCCTCTTAGCTGCCTGTGGCGGTGGCTTGTGTGCTCTTGCATGACGGTGTTTCTTACGCTGTTTCCGAGTTTGGGTTTCTCGTTGTCCTAGCTTACACGGGGGTTGTAGCCCAGTCGTGGGCCGTGTTTAGTGGTTTCCGTTCTACGGGTTCTCTCGGGGTGTCGAGTGCTGACACCCGACTACTGTTTCTGTAACCCGTTCCTTGGTGCCGACCGTGGTGGCACGAGAGTGTGTAGTTCCCTGACCTCGTGGCATGTCTGAGGTGCAGGGTGGTTTTGCTTGTGGGCCCTCGACCTTGTGGAGGTCTGAGGTGGCCGTGAGTGTGGTGACACGGTGCTTCTCATATGGTTGCTCGGTGTCTCTCATTGTAAGGCCCTCTATTTTCCGTCGCATTATTTGTATTTATGTGTGAATGTTTATGCTTGTGTATGTATGTACATATTTACGTACGTATTAATTAGTATAATTAAGTGTACATGTGTTTATATTAAACATAAATAATGTATGTATTGCATGATGATAGTATGGATACAATACCATATACATATTGCATGTATATATGCTTGGTATGCATGGTTTTCTACATAATTTAAAGTTCTGGCCGAAGGCCACCTTGGCGTCAAGCCCAGGCCGTTGAGCTGGTGTCAGCGTCCAGACATGGACGTCAACACTAACTCCGGCGTCCAGCGATATGGACGCCAACTTCTCTGACCTGCATGCGTTGCAGAGCCAGAAAATCCGGGAGCAAGGCATGGCCTCCATTGGGGGGATGTCCCCCAATGGCTCTAAGGTTGTCAAATCGGTATGGTGAGTGGGTGAGGGGCTCTCATTAGGTCTGAACCCGAATTTGGCCTCTCCCACTTCTCACTTCACCTTGCAAGAGGAGAAATAGAGGAGAGAAAAAACCCTAGGTGAGCTGTGAGAAAACCCATTTTAGAACCCTCAAATCCGACCCCTTGGACCTGGATCCGGCGTCCCCCTACTGCAAGGAGGTTGCTGGACCAACGAGGAAGGCTTCCCCGACATCCCCTCGGCGTGGAGATCACCCAGGAGCCCGGAGGAAGGCGATCTAGAGGGAGGTTCTGCAACTTCTTGGGACTGCCCAAGGAGGTCTTCACCAAGCCTTTAAATCCCTTAGAAGAATTTTTGAAAGGCAAGTGACCTATCCTTGATGTCCCTTATGAGTCTAGGATGGTTTTGTGAATTTTAAGGATTTTTCCTCGAGTCCTAGACCCTCCAATTCACCCAAGATTCAGAGCTCGGGTCTGTGTTTCTGCACAGACCTAGTTAGACGGCAAGGTCCCTAGACGTTCAGATCATCCTTGGCGTCCATCGACCATGCCGCTAACCCTGAGTCAGCGGCCAGAGACCGCCGTCGAGTTCTTCTGGACAGAACAGTGAGCTGTTCTGTCCCTCTTATACATAAATTTCGGTATGTTTTACGTGATGAGAATATATGGTAAATCTTATACCCTATGTACATTGTGCATCGTGGTGTGTGAATGAATGTGGTGTGATGGTGAATGTGGGTTAATAGTATCTTTTAAATTTGTGAGCATGACTTGTAGATAATTTTGCAAATCCATGTTCCATGATTTGAATTAGTCGAATGTCTTGGTTGCAGTCTATTCATGAAGAATTGTGAGGCATGTATGTATGTTTTGAAATTTTGGTAATTCATGCATGCTTGCGAAATTGCTAATAAGTTCGGTAGAATAAAATGAAAGCATGCAAGAATGATTTGTAGTGTTCAATCCATAGATGTGTGAATTAGGGAAATTTTATATTCTCAGTTCATGCATATGTGAATAGCTTATGTATAAACAACAAGTGGCCAATTTGCAAAATGTGTTAGACCCATGTTAATTTAAGTTGTTCATAGCATGCTAATTAGACGTTTTATTTTCTGTAAATTCTAATTAGCTCAGAAAAATCTGAAAAATTGAGGGTATCATCTAGAACCTGAAAACAGCATGTGGTTAAAATTTCAGGTAATTTGGATCAGTAAATAAAAAGTTATGTGTTTTCTTGTGAAATGTGATAATTCGTGCATATGATCTTAATGTGATTAGATTTGTTTAAACCCAGCGTGATTAGTGTGTTTACTGTATGTTAAACCTTGAAATTCTGTAGTACCATGTTAGGAAAACAAAGGTATTCATGTGAGTGAGAAAGTGAATGAGATGAAGAGTTATGTGTAAAATCAAGTGTAAAACGGTAAATATGTAAATGTGTAACTGTGCCAATGTGACACTGCTTCCGTAGAGGGCAGTGGAGCTGTATCAGGGAAAAGTCCCCTTGAGAAAGTTCAATGTGTTATGTGACCCTAAGGGCATTAGGGGGAAATCCTGGAGGTGGACAAGTACCACTGGTTAGGGTGGAGACTTGTTCTCCCGGTCCGCGCAGTCCAAGAGTCGCCATTGGAATGCCTAGATGGCGTCTATGTGTAATGTGATGTGTATATGTCCTTCTTTGGTGGTTTGGACTATGTGTCACGGCACCTAAAAATGTGTAAAGTGTAATGTGAAATGTGTATGTGACCATGTGTAAATGTGTAAGTGACATGTGAATGTGTATGTGTAAAGTGTAACCATGTGAAAAGAGGAAACTAGTGTAAAGAAAAAAATGTGAAATTCTAGATGTGTAAATGTGTTATTGAAACCCATGTGAGACTAAATCTAAAACCATGTGAATTCAGAAAATGTATGTTGTTATTCTTATGTTTATGTGTGCAAAAATGTTTAGAGTCCATGTTAGAGACAACTAATGAATATGTGTGCAAATAGCATGATAGATTGTTCATATGATATGCTTTAAGCAACGTTGTAGCTCTCATGTGTAGATTTATAGCCATTGAATCATGTGAAATCAGCAACCTAAAGCATGTGAAAAGGTTATGTTTGTACTTAAGAACATGTGGAATCCATGCTAGTTGCGTTTCCTTTTATGCATGTAAATTGTTCATGTTGATAGTTCTTATGTTTGATTCTTTAAAAGATTAAAGTTCATGAGTAAATTGAATAGAGACCATGTGATAGGTGAATTTGATTTTAAAAATCTGAAAGCATGAGTTATGTATGAAATTGTAGAACTTTCATGATAGGTTGAAAACTTGAATTAACTAGCATGCTATGTGTTGCTAATTGTAATGTGCATGTAGAAACCATTAGGACTTATAAGTGTACATCATGAGTAGTGTTGCTTGCTGAGTCCTTGGACTCATTCCTTGCTTCGGCGTACAGGTATAGTTGGTGACACAGTACCTTTGGAGGAGGCAGCAGAGACGGACTCCGAGCGTGGAGACTAGCTAGCTTTTGGAGTTCTTGAGATTTGTGTATTTCATAGTATGTACTTGAAACATTGTATTAGAATTATCATGAAAGGAATGTATTATGTGGACATTTTGTAATTCTATTTCAGCAATTTAAATTATGTGAGCTCTTAGTTCCTTATTGTTAATTGCGAAAAATCATGTATGGTTAATGTGGATGATGAATGAATGGAGATAGTTCTCTTTTACTTCCGCTACTCTGTTGTATATTCGCGTGTATCTCAGCTGTATGTATCATTTGGGTAAATGTCCCACTGTGGCAGCACTTGTTATACCGACGTGGGTTGGTATAACCATACCGGTATAATGAGGGCCGTCACACTCATGGTGACACTTGGTTGTTTCTTCCCGACCTCGTGGAGGTCTGGGATGTTGGTGCTTGTGTCGTGAGACTCTGGTCTCATGTGCTTGCTCCGATGTTCGGTAAGCTTCCTTGTCTCAGCGGGTTTGCGCCGAGGGTTGCTTCCACATTGTGTTGACTCTGTCGGTTCTATGGGAGTCGTGTAGGGCTCGACTCTAGTTGTGCATCGTGGCTTTTATCTGTTTCGCTGCTTTGTAGCTCTTTGCAGTAGGTGTGTTCCCGCTTTGCTGCTTTATAGAGTAGTTTTGCTTCCGCTTTGTTGGAGTTCCTGCTACTCTGGCTGGTAAGGGACTGGTTATCCCTACTGAGCCTTGTTCGCGTGGCTCACCCCCCTACTCTCTTCAGGTAGGGACTCGCTGTCATAGGAGTTCATTGCCGAACGGTCGTGGTGGCGGCTTGTTGAGCCGTGCATTGCCAACAGTGTGAGTTGTGAGCGTGAGCGCTTGTACCGTGAGTTGAGAGTGGCCTTTTTGCAAGTCCTCGGGGTATGCCCCTTAAGGACTACACCTTTCTTTCTGTATCTGTACTTTTATTGGTGACATTTTGTACATAATTTATTTATTAATGTACGAACTTTCTTGTTATAGTTATTTGAATTCATTGCTTATCTCACTGGACTAAATTCTCACTCTTCTGGGTCTTCGGATCCATGGGTGGCAGAGCAACCTTCGGGGGTCCCTGACGAGGGTCTGGGAGGTTTGGTCGTTACAGTGGTATCAGAGCTCAAGGGTCCAAAGTGATTTGTAATGGGTTAATAACTATGACTGTCCCAAAGAAAGGTACTCGTGCGCTGCTGGCCCATTCGAGTATAGTTGCCTTTAGGTGAGCAATTGGCTCTTTGTTGCAGGTGGCTAGCTTTCCAGCAGGGTCTGGGTGTGAGCTGCAGGAGAGTGTTGCTACTGTTGCTGGGTGCGGGTGCTGCGAGCATGATTTTTGTTTTCGCTCATGCTGCAATTGGATTCATGCTCGGCCTGCGCATCCGTGTGGGTGTCGCAAAGGCTGAGAGAGCCTACATGTGGTGTGGCCTTCTCCGGTGCAGGGCTGTTACCTGTGGATCCGGGCAGAGATGTCCTTGCCTTGTTGGCAGTCTCCTTGTTGTTGGGGTGAGTCCTTGTTGGATGTCCGCCTTGTTGTTAGGGTGTATGTGTTGTGTTGGCTGTGAGTTTGGCCTTGTGTGCCTGTGCACCGTTGTGTGCTGTGCTCTACTCAGTCGGCGTCTTTGCTCAAGCTAGGTAGATGCTTGTGTGCCGTATTGCACCGCTGGTTGAGCGGTGCGACACCTATCTGTGGTTGTTGCCGGCTTTGTGCTGGCTAGTTGTGAACTCTGGTGAGGTGCTCCCGGAGTTCTTCTCTGTTGATTCTGGTGGAGGTGAGGTTTCCCCATAACTGTGTTGTGCACGTTTCTGGTTGTTGCGGCGTTGCCCTCTGAGTTGAGGTGCATCGCTTGGCTGCTGTGTTCTGGTGGTTTTTCCCAGAACTATTTTGTTGTTGTCCTAGTGAGGGTTTCCTCTCCCTCTGGGACTGCTTCTGTGCTCGTTAAAGTCTTCCTCTATGTTACCTCCTTGGTTTGAGGTCTTTGTTGTCTGGTTGGTTGCCGTTGTGTTGCCCTCTGGGTTGAGGTGCATCGCTTGGTTGTGGTCCTGGTGAGGGTTGCTCTCAGGACTATTTCGGGCTTGTTTCTGCCAGTTGTTGTGCTACCTCAGGGTTGAGGTATGCTGCTATTGTGTTGGGTGTTGCGTTCTGGTGGGTTTTCCCAAAATGACATCTTGGTGGTTCTAGTGGAGGTTCTCCCAGAACTAGTTTGTGTTGCTTCCGCTGTCTGTTGTGTTCTCTATGTTGGCTGTTTGTTTGGGCTGCGTTTTGGTGATGTTTTCCCAGAACGGCTCTTGACGCTTTGGGTAGAGGTCCTCCCCAAGCTGTCTCGTGTTTGTTTTGATTGTCGCTGCTCTCTCTCGCCATGGAGATGAGCTGTCATTGTTTCTGATTGGACTGTTCGTGTTACAGCCTGCTTGGGCGTTGTCGGTCAAGGTGTGGTGCCTTGACCGTGTGTTTGGCTGTGGTGCTGGCCAGGTTGTCTTCTTGTTCGTTTTCAGGTTTCCTGGCTACGCTGGTGGGACTTCGTGTGTCCCCAGGGTCGGGAGGTTGCTTCAATTCTCACGCCTTGTGTGCTTTTCCAGATGGTAGTCTGGTGAGTCCCGTGGGTGTTTGGCTATTTGTGCTTCTGTGGTTGTGCCGGCGGGACCACTTGTGGGTCCCTGTGGATTAGTTTGGTGGTTGCTTGCGTTTCCGTGCCGACACACTCTTGCCGACGGTTGTTTAGCGAGCGTCGTGGGTGTTTGGCTGGCTGTGCCTCCTATGGGAGTGCTAGTCTTGCGTTGTTGTTTTCCTCTTTCGTGTGAAAAGGAGGCCTGTTGTGTGCCTTCTTCCTCTGCTTTCCGTGGGTTGCTCGGGGTGGTGGTGCTAGCATGGCAGTTAGTGCCGTGTTTTGCACTGTGGCGACCTTTGTGGCGAAGGTCCCCGCCCCCCCCCCCCCCCCTTGTGTTGTCTTGATGTTGAGTTGGTTGCTCACCTCGTGCGTGTTGTTTTCCTTGTGGTGCGATAGGTTGTGGTGACCTATTGTCCCGTTTCTTGCCGTGCTGGTTTCTTGTCGCCTGAATGGACATTGTAGGGCAGCGTGCCCTATGTTCAGTGTGAGGTGGCACCGAGTTTTCTTTTGTTTTGGCTTGCTTATGCAGGAATTGTTTGGTGTGTGTTTTGCTTGTGCCTCAGCTATGCTTGGAGGTGCTTGTCGCCATTGGGCGTGTGGCCCTCTCCACCTGTGGTGGTAGGAGCGGTGCCCTGTGTTTGTGCACTTCTAAGAGCCAATATGGTTTTGCGCTCTTGAAGCTGTTAGTTTTCGCGCGTTTCTCTTGTGGGTCTCTGATGGAGAGTCCCTTTCTGTCGGCCTTGAGTCGTTCAGTCCGTTGGTGCAGTTGTGTATTGCACTTGGAGCATGTTTCTTTTTTGATGTTTTGTGTCCTTGTTGATGAACAGTCCATCCCCTCGTAATTTTAAATCCATTACATACTTATTTTGGTGATAAACAAAACTCTGTCAAAAGTTTTTCTAACTACATTTCATTTAGCCTTAAGCACAGGAAATCTTCAAAGAAAATCAAGCACTTATGGTAAGTACATATATGCATTGATTCCAGTAAAGATGTAACGACTTCTTTGTAAGTTCTAAAGTTAAAACAAGTCGATGTCATAACGATTTCATAAGTCATCGTAACGATTTCTTTAGAAAGCGTAACGACTTGCCAGTCATAACGATTTCATAAGTCATCGTAACGATTTCTTTAGAAAGCGTAACGACTTGCCAGTCATAACAACTTCATAAGTCATCGTAACGACTCCTTTAGAACTCGTAACGACTTGCCAGTCATAACGATTTCATAAGTCATCGTAACGATTTCTTTAGAACTCGTAACGACTTTCTCGTGATAACGATTTCTTTAGAAAGCGTAATGACTTGCCAGTCATAACGATTTCATAAGTCATCGTAACGATTTCTTTAGAACTCGTAACGACTTGCTCGTCATAACGATTTCTTTAGAAAGCATAACGACTTGCCAGTCATAACGACTTCATAAGTCATCGTAACGACTTCCTTAGAACTCGTAACGACTTTCCAGTCATAACGATTTCATAAGTCATCATAACAATTTCTTTTGAACTCGTAACGACTTGCTCGTCATAACGATTTCCTTAGAAAGCGCAAAGACTTGCTTGTGGTAACGATTTCATAAGCTACCGTAATGACTTCTTTAGAACTCACAACATTTGCTTACCGTAACGACTTCTTTAGAACTCGCAACGATTGCTTGTCATAACGATTTCGTAAGTTATCATAACGACTTCTTCTGAATCTATAACGATGTGTTATGATTCATAACGACTCTCTTAGACTATCATGATCTCATAACGATTTCATAAGTCATGTTTCCATCAAATAAATGTTTTCTTTGATTTGAAATACGTTGAATAGTCAAAGTCGTATCTCACCTGTTTGACTGCTATGCATTTAATGAAGACTGAACGTATCTCTGCATGCACGCAGAACATATCTTCCATTATCGTGTATTCTCTGCATGTATCCTTTTAGAACGATAAACTGTCACTACTATATCTGTGTTTACTTGCTCTAACGTTGACTGACATCTGGAGATAGTGTTAGCTGTCTACCATTAAAGCTCAACTTTTGCAGAACCTTGAAGTTGTACCATCTTACAACGTTGGACATAGAAAGAACTACAAGTCACCTCAGAAGATCTCATCACTTTGCGTGCTCTAAAGAACAAAAGACTGTTGACTGAAGCTTCCACAAATCCTTCAGTCTAACGTTCACCAAAGCTGTGAGACAACGGCTATCTCATCGTCTACATTCAAGATAGAAGATTTGAAGATATAATAGTATATAGCGATCAAGAAAGAAGAACAACATGGCAGTCTTTCAAGTCTTCACAAGAATTCTAGAGCCAGCTTTGTCATTCCATTCCGCCTTGGCTCTTAGCTCCCTGTGCTGTGAGAAAATTCAGAAGAGAGCTAGAATAGTTCTGAGAGAGAGCACCTGTGTAGATCTTTAACTCTCAGTGCTTGTAGCTTCAGATCGAGTTCTGTTAAGCTTGATCTAGGGGCTAGTCAATCCTTTTTCAGATTCCTTGTTTGTTTCCCTTCGGGTGTGAAGGAAGACTTGGTGGTTTCCAGGGTGGTGTTTTTTCTTTCCCTTCAAGAGTGAAGGAAGACCTGGTGGTACCAGGGTGTTGTGTTCCCTTCGAGTGTGAAGGAAGACCAGCTGAGCTGGGTGGTTGTTTCGTCCATAGGGGGACTGTACCCTAGATAGTGGAATCCTGAGGTTTGCTCAGGGACTGGACGTAGGACTCCTAAGGAGAGGAGATCCGAACCAGGATAAATCTGTGTGTTGTGTGATTGTCTTCTTTATGTGATTGTTCTTTTTACTAACCATTACTAATCTCTTCCAAGAACATTTTTTGTGTTTGTTTAAGTTCAGGTTTTAACTATGTAAATATTTTTAAAGACCCATTCACCCCCCCTCTGGGTTCGCCAACCGGGAAACAAGTGGTATCGGAGCGAGTCTCTTCGACAAAGAACAAGATCCAACGATCTGAAGAGTAAAGATCCATGGCAGCCCAAGGTCACAACGAAGGTCAGTCAGTCAACAGACCTCCCTTGTTCGATGGTGAAGATTATACCTATTGGAAGACAAGAATGGAGTACTTCCTGCAAGGACATGATTATCAAATTTGGTCGATAATAGAAGAAGGAGATCTTCTGGTAACAAATGAAAAAGCTCAATGGACAGATGAAGACAAGAAAAAAATTCTCTAAACTGTAAAGCCAAGAGCATGCTGTGTTGTGCGCTAAGTAAGAAAGAATTCAACAGAGTTTCAGCCTGCAAATCCGCGATGGAAATGTGGGAAAAGATCAGAATCACTTATGAAGGCACAGATAAGGTCAAGGAGACAAGAATAGATATTCTTGTAACTCAATATGAGCGATTTCAAATGCAGTCAGGTGAATCCATAACCCAAATGTTCAGTAGATTCACAGACATCACTAATGGGTTAGCTGGATTAGGAAAAACCTATGAAATGGGAGATATGGTCAGGAAAATTCTTAGATCCTTGCCATCCTCATGGACTCCAAAAGTAACGGCCATTGAGGAAGCCAATGATCTGAAGAGAATGTCTCTAGAAAAGCTAGTTGGGTCACTCATGGCCCATGAGATAAACATGGAGAGATTAGGAGAATCCTCCAGTAGAAAGAAGCAGTCCAATGCGCTCAAAGCTGATGAGGACTCATCTGAAGAATCTTTGGACAACAGTGAGGACAGCAAACACAGTGATGAAGAAGCTATGCTGTCAAGAAGATTGCAAAGGATCTTGGCCAAGAAAAAGTTCCAGTCCGGTAGAAGGTATTTCAAGAAAATTAAAGATTTCAAGAGACCAGACGGAAAAGATCAGAAGAGAAATGAGCCACTCTGCTACGAGTGCAAGAAGCCAGGACACATGAAGGCTGAGTGTCCAAAGCTCAAGAAGCCAGAGTTTAGAAAGAAGGATAACTCTAAAAAGTTTAGAAGGTACAAGAAGAAAGCCATGGCAGCTGCATGGGAAAACAGCAGTGACTCAGACAGTGAGTCAAGCTGCAGCAGTGATGAAGAAAAAGCCAACCTGGCTTTTATGGCAAATACCGAGGATAAGGTAACTTCTGATTCCTCTTTTGATTCCTGTAATGATTCAGATTCAGATAACATAGAAGAAGCTTTTAATGAACTATATGACAAATACAGAAATGTATGCAAACTATTAAAAGCTTGTAAGAAGAATAATACCTGTCTTGAAAATACTAACTCGGATCTAAAAACTGAAAATGAGGAACTAGAAAATCAAATAACTGAACTTAAAAGGAGAAATGAACTGGTTTGTGAAGACCTAAAAGCCAAGAATAAACAAATAACAAAATTGGAAAAATAGGAAAGTACAGATGAATTAAGAAAAGAAATTAATAACTTAAATAAAGAAAATGATAAACTATCAAGCACATTAGAGAAATTTACTAATGGTAAAAACTCACTAATATTAAAAGGCGCTAGAAGATCAGGTAAGAAGAAAAATGGATTAGGATATACACCCCAGATAATGAAGAAACCATAATTTATCCTAAAACATATCCAACACCAAAATTTGTACCTGAACAAGATATCGCATACAAAGCTGATTTCAAATATATTGAAAAAGTAACTAAGTTATCCTGCTGTAGTCATTGCAATAAGTTAGGACATATTATAACTACATGCCCAACAAGACATAAAAAATGGATAATAAAAGGCAAAATCAATGATACTAACCCATCAGGACCCAAAAGAATTTGGGTACCTAAAGCTTGATGTTTTTATTTCAGGTTAACCCTAGAGCATCCAAATGGTACTTGGATAGTGGGTGCTCAAGACACATGTCAGGCAACCAGAAGTTATTCTCCCACCTTCAAGCTGAAGAAGGGACAGTCACCTATGGAGATAATGGGAAAGGCATAGTAGTAGGCAGCGGGTCTGTGAACAACAAAGAAAAACAGTCATTGAAGATGTATTATTGGTCAAAGGATTGAAGCACAATCTAATTAGCATTAGTCAGCTGTGCGACAGAGGCCATCAAATCAAGTTTCAAGAGTCTAAGTGTAGCATACTGAAGGATGGAGAAATCATCTTTGAAGCTAATAGAGAAAAAATTTGTATGTACTCTACCTTGAAGAACTCAAAGAGCAAAACGTCTGTCTGGCAGCCAGTAAAGTCAAGTCTACTGAATTGTGGCACAGACGTCTTGGACATTGCAGCATAGATGGCATAAGAAAACTATTGAAGAAAAATCTTGTGGAAGGTCTACCAAAAGTCAGTGGAAAATTGGAAGGTGTTTGTAAACCTTGTGCTAAAGGAAAGCATACCAAGAGCTCCTTCAAGTCAAAAACCGTGGTAACCACCTCAAAACCCTTAGAGCTCCTACATATGGATCTATTTGGGCCAATGAGGACTACCAGTCTTGGAGGAAAGAACTTTGGATTTGTCATAGTTGATGACTATTCAAGATTTACATGGGTTTCATTCCTAGAGCATAAAGATGACACTTTCGATAACTTTGTCAGCTTCAGCAAGAAAGTTCAGAAAGATCAAAAGTTCAGCATTGTGTCTATCCGATCAGATCATGGTGGTGAGTTTCAGAATGAAAAGTTTGCTAGATTCTGTGAGAGTCAAGGAATTGAGCACAACTTCTCAGCGCCAAGAACACCACAGCAAAATGGCATTGCCGAGAGAAAGAATAGAACCCTACTAGATATGGCAAGAACTATGCTCTCAGAATATGATCTGCCAAGATATTTTTGGGCTGAAGCAGTTAACACAGCAAGCTATATTGTCAACCGAGCAATGATCAGACCAATCCTTAAGAAGACCTCTTATGAACTGTTCAAAGGGAAAAAGCCACAGATTAGTCATCTCAGAACCTTTGGATGTCCATGCTTCATTCACAACAATGGAAAAAGGGACATTGGTAAGTTGGATGCCAAATCAGATGAAGGCATCTTCATGGGGTACACTTCTAAACCCAAAGGCTATAGAGTGTTTAATAAACGTACTTTATTGATTGAACAGTCTGTGCACATTATCTTTGATGAAACTAACCCTTCCTTGAGAAAGGAAGCAGATAGTGATAATGATGATGCAGATGAATTGTCCAAGAAACTAAAAGACACATCAATCGAGGACAAGGATGATCCGCCTCTGGAAGAATTACAACAAGAAGAAATTTCTCATGAAACTCTTCCAAAGGAATGGAGATACAAGAAAGATCACCCACCTGAAAACATCATTGGTGATCCATCTGCAGGGGTAAGAACAAGAGGTAATGTGATCCCTTGTGATTACCTTGCATTTGTATCTCAAATAGAGCCTAAGACAGTCAATGAAGCACTTACTGATGAATCTTGGATAATGGCCATGCAAGATGAACTGAATCAGTTCAAGAGAAACCAAGTATGGTCACTTGTTCCTAGACCGTCAGATCATCCAGTTATTGGCACCAAATGGGTGTTCAGAAATAAACTAGATGAATCTGGTGCAATCTTAAGAAACAAGGCTAGACTGGTAGCTCAAGGCTATTCTCAAGAGGAAGGCATAGATTTTGATGAAACCTATGCACCTGTAGCTAGACTTGAGGCCATTAGAATATTATTAGCTTACGCATCTGCTCTAGATTTAAAATTATTTCAAATGGATGTTAAATCTGCCTTTTTAAATGGTTTTATAAAAGAAGAAGTTTATGTGGAACAACCGCCGGGTTTTGATGATATAGACTTTCCGAATCATGTTTTTAAATTGCATAAGGCTTTGTATGGTTTAAAGCAAGCACCTAGAGCCTGGTATGAGAGGCTTAGCTCTTTTCTCTTAAAACATGATTTCAGTAGAGGTCAAGTAGATAGCACTCTTTTATAAAAACAAAAGTTAAACACATATTGTTGGTTCAAATTTATGTGGATGACATCATCTTTGGATCTACTGATGAATCCCTGTGCAAGTATTTTGAAAAATTAATGCAGGGAGAATTTGAGATGAGTATGATGGGGGAGCTCAACTACTTCCTTGGACTTCAAATCAAACAAGGAAAGGAAGGAACTCACATCTGTCAAGCAAAGTACACCAAAGAACTGTTGAAGAAGTTTGGATTTGATAACGCCAAGCCACTGTCAACACCAATGAGTACATCAACTAGGATGGACAGTGACAAGGATGGTAAGAAAGTAGATCAAAAGATCTACAGAGGTATGATAGGCTCATTACTTTATTTAACCGCCAGTAGACCTGACATACTATTTAGTGTATGCATGTGTGCTAGATATCAAGCAGATCCTAGAGAGTCACATTTAATTTCTGTAAAAAGAATTTTTCGTTATTTAGCCAGAACTCATGATTTAGGTTTATGGTATCCAAACTCTTGTGATGTAAATTTAGTAGGATATTCTGATGCTGACTATGCTGGATGTAAGGTAGATAGAAAGAGCACCAGTGGTTGTTGTCAGTTTCTTGCAGGGTGTTTAGTATCATGGTCCTCAAAGAAACAAAATTCAGTAGCACTGTCTACAGCTGAGGCTGAGTATGTAGCTGCTGGAAGTTGTTGTACACAACTCTTATGGATAAAGCAACAACTTGAAGATTTTGGACTCAAAATCAAGCCAATTCCACTGCTATGCGACAACACCAGTGCTATCAACCTCACCAAAAATCCAATTCAGCATTCCAGGACCAAACACATTGAGGTTAGATACCATTTTATTCGTGATCATGTAGCTAATGGCAATATTGAAATATCCTTTATTGATACAAATAATCAGTTAGCAGACATTTTCACAAAGGCCCTACCTGAAGAGAGATTTACATCTCTTAGAAGGAGTTAGGCATGTGTATTTTGTGAAAAGATCTTCTTTTAAAACTGATATAAAGAATTTCAGAATTTAAATAAGTTCTCTCTCTCTCTTTTGAAAGTGAAAAGACTTCGAATACCTCTGTTTAAGCGCTCCTTTCATTTAAGCTAAAGTCGTTCGAGGCGGTCAACCTCGTTTGTCGTTTCTGTCGCCTCACCTTTTGGAGCATTTATTTTTTCCTTAAATCGATGCGATAACGATTCCTCTTCTTCGTTCACCTATTTTCCCTCTTTCGTCCCGTCGCATGAGCCGATGCCCTAGCGACTCTCACCTCCATCCTCTATAAGTCTGAAGCCTTCTTCAGCTTCCCGCAAAATTTCTTGAGGGTTCTTTCTCGTCTCCTTCATCCACAACCCTTCAGAACTTTTCCCACCTGAATCCATGGCCGCACCAGCTATCGCCGGCAGTTTGGGTGGCTACAGCGCCAAATTTCTCACTCCTGAGCAGCAGGAGCGTTTCACCTTTGTGAAGACGAAGCTCTGTGGTCATAAAGAAGTAGACATTGAAGATCTGAAGAAGAATGGAATGAGCAGCATAGTCGAAAAGATCAACCAGATGCAGTGGAAGGGCGTTACCACATTCTCAGAGGTTAGTTATCCGGACTTGGTAAAGGCATTCTACGTTTGCTTAAGAACAGAGGCAGATGGGTCCCTTGTCTCTTCGGTAAAGGGCACCCTGATCAAAATAGACCCTAAGCTCCTAAGAATGTTGTTTGAGGTGAACACATCAGGCTTTAGTGGGGTTCACACTGAGGACGCTCAAGAGAAGGGTTTGGGAATTGTAGGGCCGGGCTTCAAATTAAGGGAAGGCAAACTTGATATAAATCAGCTGAATGCCTTCAATCGCCTCCTTCACTTCATTGTTTGTGAGATTTTGGCTCCCAGAAGTGCAACCTTCTCATCCTGCACTAAGGCCGATTCTGACCTAATTTTCTGGGCCATTCAAAATAAGGAGATTAATGTGGCCGCAGTAATAATGGAAAGAATGAAATTTTCCAGAGAACAAATTTGGGACACCAAGAGCAAGCTGAATGTGTCCTTGCCCTATGCCCATTTACTTACCAAGATTTTCAAACACTTCGGTGTTGATCTCTCTGGGGCAGTTGTAGAGAAAATGGGCCAAGCTATCAGGTCCAGAAATTTGAAGAAGAGTGGCTTCTCTGTAGTTAATGGGGTCTGGTCCAAGGCCTCAGTTGCTGAAGGCGAAGTTTGCTTTGGCGATGCTTCAGGTGCTCACCCTCAGATGGAATCAGCTGTTGAGATGCCAGAATTGCCAATGGAATTAGTTTCTGTTCCAACTACTGTAGCAGCAGAGCAGGCAGGGCCATCTATGGCCGAAAATCAGTCAGAGGTTGCAGCAGAAGAAGAAGAAAGGATGTCAGCAGCAGCTCCAGAAATTCCAGAAGTGCCAGCTGGAGTTTTTGCTGAAAGGAGAATTGAGGATATTCTCCCAGAAGATATTATGCCAATTACAGAGGAGACTATGGCATCAGGCCACATTGTTGAAGAGGTCCCACTAGAGGAAGAGCACCCAATTCCTCAGGGTGACTCTGTGATGATGGATGCTCCTTGTCAGGGGGAGTCAGTACCAGTTGAAGAAGATGCTCCTATTGAGGGGGAGCAATTACAAGAAAACCCTGTAGAAGTACCTCCAACCAGTGGTGATCAGGAGGAAATGCACAGAGATTCTCCAAACTTAGATGACAGAGAAGGGGAGACAGCTAGCTCCTCAAGTTCTGATGAAAATGATGATCAACCTCCTCCATCCAAAGAGAGCAAGAAGAAAGACAAAGAGAATGCACCTGAAGTACCTCTCTTAGCTGACACACCTTTTGAAAGGCAGTTTAAACAGAAAATAATCATTAACTTGAAACCTGTGATTGAGAGCTGGATGTGCAAGGTGAACTTCTATGTACACTTCAATCAGATGTGAATTCTATATTTCTGAGCCAGGATTCAGCACGGAACGAGTTTGTTCAGATTCGCAATGCTATGAAGTGGTTCAATCAAGAGATGGGCACCATGAAGAACATGATCTCTGAAATCTTTAAAGCAGTTGGAGCTCAAGCTCCTTCTCCCCCAGCAGCAGCACCAGCAGAAGAACCAGCAGCAACACCAGCAGCAGCACCAGCAGAAGAACCAGCAGCAGCACCAGCAAAAACAGCAACAGTAGCACCTGTAGAAGCAGCAAATGCAGTTCAGGCAGCAGCAGAGGCTGAAGTACCAGGGCCATCAGGGCCAGCTGTGATGGAATCAGGGCCAGAAGTGTTGTATTCTGTGCAATCTTTGCCTGAAGAAGTGGTCTCAGATCCGTTGCCCCCTGCTCCCACTTCCACCCACACTCCTGTTCCTCCATCTCCACCCACAACCTCCACAGCTCCACCTGCTCCACCTCCCTTCAAAAGACCTAGATCCAGACCTATTTCTTCCCCCACACCTTTTCCTAATACTTCATCTTCCCCTGCTTCCTCCACTTCTCATCTTTCTTCCTCTCCTAGCCTTGAGGCCCCTCCAGCATCCTCCGCTGGAGCCTCATCCTCTTCTGGTCCTTCTTCAGTACCAGAAGTAGGCATTTCTACCACTGATGATTTCCTTCACCCTTCTGCACCTCCCTCCTTTATTACTATTATTCCTAGGAATGCTCAAATCAACTCTCCTTTTCTTACAAAAATTAAGGATGAGATTGAAGAAGCTATCCTTAGGTCTGTGTTAAAGGTAGGTGACCACATCTCCAAGACAGACTCCTCCAGTACTGTCTCCAAGAAAAGAAAACTCAATTCCTCCGACACTCCTCTCTACCCTCCTTTGTGGTTTTCTCTTACAGTGCCACACAAGCATACATCCTTGTACAAAGAGTATCTACAAAAGGTTGTCTTTGCCACCCTTGTCAACCTCCCTTTTCTCAACCTCTCTGACCACTTTGAAGTCATTCTTCCTTACACTCCTCTTTCCAAAACCGAAAAATCCAAAATCTTTTCCTCTGCCCATTCCAAGACTAAGGAGCAATGGGCTAGATCTCAAAAAGATCTTTACAATCATTTTCTTCAGGCTAAGGCAGCCAGATTTTCTCCCAGGGATCACTCTTTGACCCTTTCTGAGTGGTTTAAATTTCATCACCAGAACACCTGGGCTTCTTTCATCCAGAAGGAAATCAAGATGATCAGGCACTTTCAGATGTTCAATAACTACAGGTATCTCAACAGATTACCTGAAGTTCAGTTAAGCCAATTCAGGCGAGCCATCAAGGTCCTCTCCAGCTCTGGGCAATCTGAAGAAGTGAGAGTGGATTTTGCCACACTCCATTTGCCTGAAGAGATCCTCTTGCCTCAGATTCACTTCCTGATCATGGAATCTTCTGTTGGATCCATTATCTTTGAACGTTTTGCAAGGGTCATGGGCAGAATCAAAATTCAGAAAACTCTCCAAGTTGGTTTTCCCAGATTTTTATTCCGAGAATATCACAGAGGGTTTGTGACATCTGAAGTTCTTGCTCCTATCCTCTCAGAATGTGAAAGGCTAAACTCCTCAGAATGGTCCGAATTGTATTCATTGTCTGCTCAGCAGTTAGCTCATCTCAATGCTGCTCAGGCCAGGGAAGGAATTCCCCTGTCTCTCCTGCCACCTTCTTGGACATGAACTCCATCCATCTTGTACTTGATCCCTACAAACTATGGGCTGAAAGATACAAGGTGTTTGTAGCTCTACGCCAAGTCCTCAAGGAGAAATAGATTTTCTACCCTGTTACCATGGATGAATTCCTTGCCTGTGCAAGCTTTGGAAAAACCTCCTTCATCCGGTGCTCCATGGATGCTGATGAGTATGCCAACTTTCTCTCCAAGCAGCGCACCATCTACCTATCTCGGATGGCTTCTACCATGGGACCAACTTTCTTTATTTCTGATGGAGTTTTTAGGAAATTTTTTGATAGGCAGGAAGAGCAGGCCTGGGAAGCGATTTCTCATTTTGCCTCTCTTCTCTCTCCTGCATATTATTTGCCTGTACCTCCTCAAGCTTAATGAAAAGACTATGTTCCTTCTCCTCATTGTCTCTTATTATTTGTCTCACTCCTAATTCTTTTTGCTTAATGACAAAAAGGGGGAGAAAATACATACATATGTCTGAAACATCTTTGAAACATATTTTCAGTCTTTTATTTCTGCTTGCTGTTAAGTATTGTTAAAATATTGATTAAGTTTTGTCATCACCAAAAAGGGGGAGATTGATGAACAGTCCATCCCCTCGTAATTTTAAATCCATTACATACTTATTTTGGTGATAAAGAAAACTCCGTCAAAAGTTTTTCTAACTACATTTCATTTAGCCTTAAGCACAGGAAATCTTCAAAGAAAATCAAGCACTTATGGTAAGTACATATATGCATTGATTCCAGTAAAGATGTAATGACTTCTTTGTAAGTTCTAAAGTTAAAACAAGTCCATGTCATAACGATTTCATAAGTCATCGTAACGATTTCTTTAGAAAGCGTAACGACTTGCCAGTCAAAACGATTTCATAAGTCATCATAACGATTTCTTTAGAAAGCGTAACGACTTGCCAGTCATAACGACTTCATAAGTCATCGTAACGACTCCTTTAGAACTCGTAACGACTTGCCAATCATAACGATTTCATAAGTCATCGTAACGATTTCTTTAGAACTCGTAACGACTTGCTCGTCATAACGATTTCTTTAGAAAGCGTAACGGCTTGCCAGTCATAACGATTTTATAAGTCATCGTAACGATTTCTTTAGAACTCGTAACGACTTGCTCGTCATAATGATTTCTTTAGAAAGCGTAACGACTTGCCAGTCATAACGACTTCATAAGTCATCGTAACGACTTCCTTAGAACTCGTAACGACTTGCTAGTCATAACGATTTCATAAGTCATCATAACAATTTCTTTAGAACTTGTAACGACTTGCTCGTCATAACGATTTCCTTAGAAAGCGCAATGACTTGCTTGTGGTAACGATTTCATAAGCTACCGTAACGACTTCTTTAGAACTCACAACGATTTGCTTACCGTAACGACTTCTTTAGAACTCGCAACGAATTGCTTGTCATAACGATTTCGTAAGTTATCATAACGACTTCTTCTGAATCTATAACGATGTGTTATGATTCATAACGACTCTCTTAGACTATCATGATCTCATAACGATTTCATAAGTCATGTTTCCATCAAATAAATGTTTTCTTTGATTTGAAATACGTTGAATAGTCAAAGTCGCATCTCACCTGTTTGACTGCTATGCATTTAATGAAGACTGAATGTATCTCTGCATGCACGCAGAACATATCTTCCATTATCGTGTATTCTCTGCATGTATTCTTTTAGAACGATAAACTGTCACTACTATATCTGTGTTTACTTGCTCTAACATTGACTGACATCTGGAGATAGTGTTAGCTGTCTACCATTAAAGCTCAACTTTTGCAGAACCTTGAAGTTGTACCATCTTACAACATTGGACATAGAAAGAACTAAAAGTCACCTCAGAAGATCTCATCACTTTACGTGCTCTAAAGAACAAAAAACTGTTGACTGAAAGCTTCCACAAATCCTTCAGTCTAACGTTCACCAAAGCTGTGAGACAATGGCTATCTCATCGTCTACATTCAAGACAGAAGATTTGAAGATATAATAGTATATAGCGATCAAGAAAGAAGAACAACATGGCAGTCTTTTGAAGTCTTCACAAGAATTCTAGAGCCAGCTTTGTCATTCCATTCCGCCTTGGCTCTTAGCTCCCTGTGTTGTGAGAAAATTCAGAAGAGAGCTAGAATAGTTCTGAGAGAGAGCACCTGTGTAGATCTTTAACTCTCAGTGCTTGTAGCTTCAGATCGAGTTCTGTTAAGCTTGATCTAGGGGCTAGTCAATCCTTTTTCAGATTCACTTGTTTGTTTCCCTTCGGGTGTGAAGGAAGACCTGGTGGTTTCCAGGGTAGTGTTTTTTCTTTCCCTTCAGGAGTGAAGGAAGACCTGGTGGTACGGTGTTGTGTTCCCTTCGAGTGTGAAGGAAGACCAGCTGAGCTGGGTGGTTGTTTCGTCCATAGGGGGACTGTACCCTAGATAGTGGAATCCTGAGGTTTGCTCAGGGACTGGACGTAGGACTCCTAAGGAGAGGAGATCCGAACCAAGATAAATCTGTGTGTTGTGTGATTGTCTTCTTTGTGTGATTGTTCTTTTTACTAACCATTACTAATCTCTTCCAAGAACATTTTTTTGTGTTTGTTTAAGTTCAGGTTTTAACTAAGTAAATATTTTTTAAAGACCCATTCACCCCCCCTCTGGGTACGCCAACCGGGTAACACTTGTGCCTTGAGGGTTCGTGGCCGGTGTGGCCTGTTCTACCCTTTTTGGCTTGTGATTTCTTATGGGTGGCTTTTGGCAAGTCTCTTGCGGAGAGTCCTTCCTGTTAGACGTGTTGTTTCGGCCGTTGGTGCAACTGTGTTTCATTTTTCCTGGTTATGGTGCTTGTGGTGGCACCATGTGCTCGTGATTGAGTGGTTTGTTTTGTTCTGTTTGGAGCCTTGGTACATCGTATTGTACCTTGAGTGGCTCCTGGTGCTTGTGCTGGCACTGTGTGTTGTGTCGTGTGTCTTTATCGTGAGCTTTGTGCATCGCTTCGCGAGTTGTTTGGTGTTCGGGGCGTTGACCTTTCCACCTCTGGGACACATCATGTTGGCTGTGCCTTGTGGCTGTACCATTACTGCTGTGGGGTGGTTGCTTGGCCTTGTCTAGGTAGCCCTATCGGTGGTACGCTAGGCTTTGGTCGTGGCCTGTGTCTGGGTTTCCCCTCTCGCCTTGGGGAGCGAGGGTGATCGGTTGGGGTACCCTATTTTGTTTTGGATTTCTTTGAGGTCGACGTGCTATTTTTGACCTCTACAGTTGTTTCGTTTCTCGTGCAGGATACCGACATTTTGAGTTTTCTGTCCTTGCCAACCTCAGACGTCTTCCTTGGTTTTGTCTCTGCTCGTGTGCCTGTGGAGCGTATGGTTTAGCTTTCTGTGGCTCCACAGTCATTATGTGTCCTAGTCAGACCACAAGGATGATCTGGGTGGGTTCTACTGGTGCCGGCGGACACTGTCCTACGTGCCGTGGTGTTCTCCACATGCATGCTATTGCTTGGTTTTGGGTCACCATTAAGAAGCTCTCGTTTGGCCTTGCCGTAGGTGCTAGCTGTTTCTAGTTGTGCAGAGCCATTCAGCGGAGTCTTGTGGATGATCTCTTGGTGTTTTCTCGGTGGTTTGCTGTCAGTAGTTACGTCCTTTGTCTAGCCTTTGGCGACAGAGTGAGTTACTGACCGGTTGGTCTCAACAGCGTGGTCTGTTGAGGGCTCAATCGTGTGGTTTCCGACTGGCGGTTTTAGTGTTTCTGGTCGGCTTGGTGCGCGCCGCACCTGTGGAGTTGTCGACGTATGCTTGTGTGCTCTGCGCCGTTGTTGTGCGCCCTGTGATCTGTCGAGTGTCTGGTTGGGCACTCCCTTTGTGGCAGGGTCGTGGTGGCAACCACCAGGAAGTTGCGGTGCGACTTAGTGGCCCTTTGCATCTGTTGTTTTCTCCGACTGTGTTTCGCCCTTGAATTTTGAGGACGAAATTATTTTTTGTTGGATGTATTGTAACAACTCGGGTTTTTCGGTTCCCTTCGCCCCCATTTTGGATGACTGGCTGTTGACACGTCCGGCCTGGGCGACGCATTAGTGTCGCGATGGAGGTGCTCATAGCGATAGTCATCCCTTGTTGCGACTGCCTTTGCCGTCGTGGTCTTGACGCACCTGGTCAACGGGTCGCGACTACTTTCCATTTTTTGGTCGTCTAGCATCTGTCAGAGTGGCAGGCGTGGAAGACTGACCTGTCAGGCTGTAGCGGCGCCCTAGATGGGAGCGTTTTGGTCGCGGCCATCACGTTACAGTTGGTAACGCGACGCCCCGCCCCGTCGCATTCTAGGGGCCGAAGGCTAAATGCCTTGGTCGGCTCTCCCTTTTCCCTTTCTTTCCTTCTCCTTCCCTTCCTCCTCTCCGAGGAGGGAAGTCTTCTTCCTTCCTTCTCCGGTGGTAGAGCTTGGCAGAGCGGCGGCGGCTCGTGCGAAGCAGTGGCGCGGAGTCGGGGAAGCGAGAGGTGGCGGCCGTGGTGTCGTGAAGACCACCTTTGGGGGTTCGGTTCATCTTTCCAGTAGGGATTTCTTGTGCCCATACTTGTTGTGTGGATTGGGTGTCCTTTTAGGTTAATCCATGCTTTTACAGCTTTCACCATGCTCCCTTCCCCATGGTTGTGTGTTTTGTAATGTTTGGGCGACCCCGGGATGTAGCTTTCCGAAGTTCTACCTTCCGTCTGATGTTGTGACCGTAGAGCGCATCGCGACATCAGAGGAGGCGTCGCCCCGGTCGGATGCGACCTTATCACAGCGCAGGTGGGCGTCGCGATAAAGGTCGTGTCGCGACCCGATTGCCAGTCGCGACAAGGTTATTGTCGCGATGCCTTGCCTTGTCGCGACAAGGTTGTCACGACCTAGTTTCCTATTGCGACATGAGTATTTTCGCGACGCGCTTCCTCGACGCGACCTGCCTGTCGCGGTTGCCCTACCTATCACGATGGGATCGCGACGGGCTAGGAGGGCACGATAATATCTGGTTTGCCTCGGGTGTTTTCCATTGCTGCGGTTGGTGTGTTGGTGTGTGCCCTAGGGCAGGGTTGCCCTTAGGACCATCTGGTGAGGAAAGCGGCAGGTTGGCTCGCTGCGTTCAGCGAGTGAAGGTGACACCTTCGTGGCCGTGTCCTAGCGGCTGTGCTAGGAGGCTCGCGTCTGTCTAATAATCGATTGTCTGTTTGTGAATCGATTATTAGAAAAATAGTGGTTTCTATTTTGTCTATGGTGTTACGGTTTCTCGGGCCATGCCTTGTGTGCCGGAGTTGGTCGACAACCCTTCTGGGGGTTTTCGGAAGGGGTGCCGTGCGTGCCTGTGCCTGCTAGGCTTGTCTTGGTTACAAGCCAGCTATGCTATTTCTTTTGGTGGTTACCACACTAGTTCTCTTTCGCCCGGTGCTTGGCACTTGAGGGCTTGTCCGCGAGACAAGTTGTTACTGTTACCTGGGACCCGTGCGTCTGTGTCAGAGGGTGTTGCTCCGGGCGGCAGGCGTGCTCGCATCACAGACTTGGAGCAGAAGGGGAAAATAGTGGGGGCAGCAGCGTGAGTCATTTTTGGAGCTCGCTTTGCTGGTCTGGGTCTCTGAGGTGGTTGAGGTGCTCTTTCGGTGTGGACCATCTAGTCCTTCTCACTGCCTCGCTCTGCGTTGGTTCCGGAGCCACTTAGGGAGGTTAGGCATGGGGCTGAAGCTCGGCCAGGCTGCGGTGGTTTGTGGTTGTGTTCTTTACTGTGACTCGCTAGCCTCACTCTACCTAGGGAGGTCGTAGGCAGGAGTCAACGGCTGGCGAGCTGGAGGAGTGGACTATGTGTCCTCCTCTTAGCTGCTTGTGGCGATGGCTTATGTGCTCTTGCATAACAGTGTTTCTCACGCTGTTTTTGAGTTTGCATTTCTCGTTGCCCTAGCTTACACGGGGGTTGTAGCCCAGCCGTGTCTAGGTCTATAGGCTTGGTTGGTTGGGCCTCGTGAGCCGTGTTTAGTGGTTTCCGTTCTGCGGGTTCTCTCAAGGTCTCAAGTGCTGACACCCGACTGTTGTTTCTGTAACCCGTTCCTTTGTGCCGACCGTGGTGGCACGGGAGTGTGTAGTTCCCTGACCTCGTGGCGTGTCCGAGGTGCAAGGTGGTTCTTCTTGTGGGCCCTCGACCTTGTCGAGGTCTGAGGTGGCCGTGCCTATGGTGAGACGGTGCTTCTCACATGGTTGCTCGGTGTCTCTCGTGGTGACACCTGGTTGTTTCCTTCCCGACCTCGTGGACGTCCGGGATGTTGGTGCTTGTGTCATGAGACTCTAGTCTCACGTGGTTGCTACGATGTTCCGTGAGCTTCCTTGTCTCGGCGGGTGTGTTTCGAGGGTTACTTCCGCATTGTGTTGACTCTGCCAGTTCTGCGGGAGTCGTGTTAGGTCCGACTCTGGTTGTGGTCTTGGCTTTTCTCTGTTCTGCTGCTTTGTAGCTCTCTATAGTAGGTGTGTTCCCGCTTTGCTGCTTTGTAGAGTAGTTTTGCTTCTGCTTTGTTGGAGTTTTTGTTGCTCTGGCTGGTAAGGGATAGGTTATCCCTACTGAGCCTTGTTCGCGAGGCTCACCTCCCTACTCTCTTTACGTAGGGACTTGCTGTCGTAAGAGTTCATTGCCGGACGGTCGTGGTGGCGGCTTGTTGCGTCGTGCGTTGCAAGCAGTGTGAGTTGTGAGCGTGAGCGCTTGCACCGTGAGTTGAGAGTGGCCTTTTTGCAAGTCCTCAGGGTATGCCCCTTAAGGACTGCATGTAACGCCCCGACGCGGAATATCGGAGCGGGATTACAGTTATTAAATAGTATAGAGCGAGAAATAAATGCAAACCATTGCACAATGGAATAATACCAAATAAACACCAATTTCATTAATAATCCACCAGTCATCATTACATCAACGTATCAGAGCCAAAACTAGGGCCCAGAGTACTTTATTCAAAATCAAATTATTACATTATGACTAACTGACTCACTAACTCATAACTATACTAACTGACTACTACTAGATAGCACGGTTTGCTGAATGGTCACTCCTGAGTCTCCTCATCGGTCCCATCCTCGTGAGTGTGGTCATGATCCGACTCACCTGAAACACATTAAATAAATACGCAGGATGAGCGAATAACGCCCAGTAGGACTTAATATCTCATGAACACAAGCATGCTTTAAATAGTTAATGTCTTAATGGCAGGATAACTAGATAGTAGAGTCATGTAGAGCATGTCACGATAACGAGAGAACAATTGCAACTGACACAGGGAAAATAGTACAACGAGAACGATAATAGAATGGCCATGTAACGATATAACATGTAAATTGCACAACGGTGCACTAGTAACGATCACGCTTGCACTTGTAGAGATAGCACTTTTGATTGTCATAGATTAATCTAGATAGTAAACTGGCATTGGATGCATGCCGTAACACATCCTATGATCATTTTAACTCCCATGGACACTAGCACTTTTCGGGGCGCTCCTCCCAGGACCTGATCGGGCCCTATTGCGCTGGCATTAGTCATTTCTTTTATCTTAGACAATCACACGAATGGCCAATAGAGTACCAAGAAGAGATAAGAGAGTACTAGACGAGATAGATGAGAGTGTAGAGAGAACGTGAACAGATGAGAGTAAAGAGACTGTAGATGAGAGGGGTACAATCGTAAAACGACGACAAACACGATAGTAACAGTTGCACGGCACCAAGTCGGGTGCCGACAGTCTGGTAGAAGTCACAACCGCCCCTTAGCCGTGCTGTGTACACGGGTCAGGTGGTCCGATGTGAACTCAAGACGAGAAGGAACACTAAGGCTTGGATCGTACTGATCCCTGAGGTGTAACGGGTTTTGAGGTACAACCAGCTCGTTGACTAAGGACGTGCGCCAAAGCCAAGAAGACTTACGGAGGTCTTGACAAGGAGTCCCTGGTCCAATCGAGAGTATTCCCGGTGGAGAGGTGGTCCAAGTCAAGGGAAAGTGTGTAAAACGGGTCCGTCGTGCCTAGAGTGCTCGTAGGCCGAGGGAAAACGGTAACGGTAGATAAAATACGCGAGTCAAAACGGAAACAATTATATTTAACAAAATAGGGTAATTTAGTCATTTATTTCGATAATTTACCGAATACATTATTGCATAATTTATCAAGGTCAAAATGGCATTTATTAATGTTGTGTGTGCGTAAGTGTAAGGAAATCTTGAGGATATGATAAGTCGTGAAAAATGTCATTTTAAATAATTAAATGTATATCCTTAAAGCCATTTATTAATTTGCCAAGTCAATTTAACAATAACATGATTTAAACATGGCTAATTAGAGGGTATAAAGCATAATCATCAGGGCATATAAGCAAATTTCAGGTTCTGGCTATTTTCCTGTTAACGCGACAGAGGTACCCGTCGCGACTCCAAGTCGCGACAAGGCGGCTGGACGCGACAAGCGAACCGGAGTCACGGCGGCTTAAGTCGCCGCGTTATTAACGCGACATGATAGAGGGGCGCGACTCGACTGGTATCGCGGCGGATCGCGCCGTCGCGATAGCAGGAGAGTCCGGCCCATTTTTCTTTTTTTCCAGGGCGAGTTATCTGTGATACAGGGACGTTGTAAATTCCATATAAAATAGTACGGTGATCCAAAAAGCATGAAACTAGTTTTAAACGAAAGTAGACATGTATATCTATCAACATACATGATTAATTTGAAAATAGATAGACATGCATTGATCAAGTAACTTTTCGGTGACCTAAACAGGTACAGTCAGGGTTCAACGAATTATTTAGAGATGTATACATGATGAAAAATTCTGAAACCAGTGGCGTTTGAAAGATAACATGTATTAGTATTTATGATAATTTTATCATGGAATGATGTCAAGTGTGCACGAGGTTAAAAAGGAAACAAGGAGAGTTGAGTGCACAGATCTGACAGATATTCAAAGATTTAATTCTCCCTAATGAGAGATCGAAATCAATCAAGACCAAGGGCGTTTGAAATCTAGTGTGATGTAGTATATCTGAAAATTTTATCATGGCATGAGAGCATGTACACATCGGGAATTAGAGAAAACATGAGATTAGGGTTCATGGTGACAGCAGGATTTCACGAATTTAATTCGCCCAAATGGGTGAACGAAATACCACGAAACCATAGAGCTTTTGAAGAGGTACATGAAGGCTACCTAGGGGAATTATTTCACGATTTTTGCTTGAGAGATTGCCTACCTTTTGTCGAGTCCAAGAAAACCCTAGCTTAGATGACGAAAAATCTGAAAACCCTTCTTGTTCTAGCCTCCTCCTCCTTGCTCCTTTGTCTCCAGCCCTTCTCCTCTTTCTCCAGAGCTCTAGCCACGAAAATGGGTTGCTAAAGATGAGTTTTTTTATGTATAAGGCCATCTATAGGAGTCCTAGTCATTATAAGAGTCCTCCTTTCCATTAAACTCTAAATTTCCTTCTTTATCTCCCACTTTCTTTTATTTATCCACCTAATATGGCTAGGGAGAGAGCTAATTTCGTGGCCAAAGGGTTAGGGTGGTGTAAGGACTCTTATTTAAGATATATATAAGTTATTTAGCATTTATCTTAACCCTTTCCTATTTATTTAATTAATTAGGTACGAATTTCACATATTTACCTCTCATTCCATGATGGGCTAACCTTATTTGGGCCCATTTCATTGGGTTTGGGTTATTAGAGTAACCCATTAATAATTTAGCTTAATGGGTATTGCTTTAATTCCCTTTGTTTCTATTTATTTCCCTTTTATTCTAATTAAATTGGTTCATCTCATTTATTTAAATAAAATTTTTATTTTATTTGGATTTTAAAAATGAAGGGTGCTACACTGCACCTTTCTTTATGTACCTGTACTTTTATTTAGGACATTTTGTACATAATTTCTTTATTATTGTACTAACTTTATTGTTATAGTTATTTGAATTTATTGCTTATCTCACTAGACTAAATTCTAACCCTTCTGGATCTTCAGATCCATAGGTGGCGGTGCAACCTTTGGGGGTCCCTGGCGGGGGTCTGGGAGGTTGGGTCGTTACAATAGGCATCCTGTTTCTGTCGACACATACTGTTGTAAATGTGTTTCCAGTAGCCTGTTTGTTCTGGATTGGTCTATCTGTCGACACATGCCTTGGGGGCTGTCGACACATGACCACTCGAAGTGTATTTCTTGGTCTTTTGCACTTGACTTTGGTTGACTGTCTTGTGTGCATTCACACCTACATCAAAAGACATTCTATGTGAGATATAATGGATACATGAATAGTCATAGAAGCACTATTTTCATTTGTTCATTTCTTTCATGTCTTTGTCATATTTATCATGTTTCCAACATCAATGTAACATCAATTATGTTAAACATCATCAAAAATAGTTAAGCACATATCATCATACACATTGTAACCCAACATTCTCCCCCTTTTTGATGATGACAAAATTTACAATTGATGTTTTCTCCCCCTTTTCACAACATTCAAAAAGACAAATCATGCACACATGGATAAGAATCAAGCAAACAACTGTGTTTTCATTCATTGATCAGTAAGTACACACAGTTACAAAAAGGACATCCATTGCATGAAATAAAGAAAAGCAAAAGAAGGGAAATGACATAACTGACAGAACTAATAGAGTCATGACCCAATCCTAGTGAAAATAAAAACCAGATGACCCCAAACTAAATCCTAGACTCTCTAAACATCGTCATTCCTAGGAGCAGAGGGATGAAGAAACTCATGAAACTCCTGTGTAAGGTGACCAAGCTGCTGCTGAATGTGAGTTTGAGAAGCAGCAAGGGTGTCCAGTCTAATGTTGCTGGCCAGAAGTGTTCCAGAAGGGGATTTTGACAGAACTGGTTTATACCCATTGCAAAGTGTCATAAACACTAGAATTAAGACACATAAAAATTCTACAATGGTTAAGAGATAATACTCTGGGAATCTTAAGTTATAGAATTTACAAGGCATCGTTCAAAAACATATGAAAGTAAGATAACCCCTTTGAATAAAACCGTTGTAGAAAAATATGTTCCTTTGTGGGTGATGTTCAATTGGTACATGAAAGTAATGTCTACATGAGCGATTAAAAATAAACAACACATTGCCCTTGATGTAAAAAAAAAAACATGGAGGCTTCACTCTATTTCTAGCATTGAATTATTTGTTTTGTCAAGTTAATGTGGGAAAAGTGGTAATTAAGATCAGTTTCACCTTTTGACGTGAAGGTAGACATTTGGGATGCTCGTATCGCTAGTTACTCAGTATGAGTGACCATCATACCATTGTGCAGAGATAATAAAAGGACTTTTTGACGCGAAGACAGACATTTGTGATACCCATGTCCCTGGTTACTTAGTGATGCTCATCATTGCTCTGTCGTTGTCCCATTTCATATAGGTTTTGTTTAAACTTTTGAGTTTAGAAATAGGTAGCTTTTCTCCTTTTTTTTTTAAATTTGAAAAATCAAGGTCAAAAGTTATTTAAGGTCAAAGGCCAATGTAAAAATATTAAGTTCAATAACCTTCTTACTTGTCAATCCATTTTAGAAACATAATTATCCACAAGGGAGCTATTCAAGTGAGTTAGGTTAAAACCATTTGATTTGTTCAATGTGTTCTAGATGATACAACCTAGACTCATACACAAAATATTATTTCAAAATCATTGTGATTAAGTCAATGTCTTTGATACTATGTGAGTATGAAAGGTTGTAGCGTGTCGCTAATCGGATAGCGACGTCCTTATTGTCGCCTTCTTACCCAGAACCGCAGAGCACTATAAAAACTCAAAGGGAAGAGAACTAAAGGAGAAAACTATGAACACACACACCCATTAGAAGGTAAGGACGGCAGGGAAAAGGTAAAGCAAGCGTGATGGGCACTAGATGTCCCACCGTGATTGCCAAAAGGTGTAATCACGGGATTTGTATCCCTTTTTGAAATTGATTGTGAAGATGTAGGGATTAAGAACTGACCGTGATCGCCACCAATGCAGTCGCCTCTTGATGTTTATATGGAGGGCTGACTACCTTGGAAATGAAATATGAAGAGGAAGGCGTACATGATAATGCGACAGGAGGGGCGTCGCGATGCTTTAATGTGAACGCGATGTAGGCAGTGGCGCCTTCTTGATCGCGACATAGTGGTCTTCACCTTCTTCTTCAGTGGATGGAGACTTGGGTTCTTCATCTTCCTGCTCCTCAGCCAGCCGAGGGGCAAGAGCCTCACCTGGGTCTGACCTTTAAACACCTGCTAAAGTGATTCAAATAAACAAAACACCCATTAGAACTCGTGTGTAGATGATCTATTCAATGGAAAACACATAAACATGAACTATTATGGGGGAAACTCACAAGATTGGGGCTTTTAACCCCTGTGGGTGTTAAGAATAGGTGTGTGTGTCGTGATCTAATGCTAAACTAGAAAGAAAACGAAGCTATGCATGCATGAAATCAAAGAAATAAAGAGAAGAAGGAAGAGGAGATTGTGTAGCCGATGGGAAAATGCCCTGGAGGGCTCTTGCTGATCGTCTGGAGGGAGAACTCTCTTCGTGGAAGATGAATCTCTCTTGCTCAGAGAACTAAAGAATCCGGCCTTGCCCAAAAAGATGCAGAGACGAGGTACTTATGGGTGATTATTCCCAACTCGGGTCTGAGAGGAATAATGGGCAAGGGTCCGACTCTGGGCAAGTATGGTTGTGCAAGGGCTATTGGAACTCGGAAAGGGACATGTTAGGAAGGTCTGTTCCGAATTTGAGAGGATTTGGACGTGATTTGGACGTCCAAAACATGCAATTACCATCAATAGCATGGGTCCAAATTGGCTTCGGATTGAGTTTCCTGTTTAAGGCCCAGAACGTGACGGCCTTGGTGTCGCCTTCTGAATGCGACTGCTCGATACGTCGCCTTCCTCATATGGAAGGTGACTTAAGTCATTTTGTGATTTTCTGAGGATTTAAAATGTGGAATTATGATGGCGACATAGGGGCTGTCGTTTTCAGGAAGGCGACCTAGGGCCTGTCGCCTTCTGGTCTTTTCTTCATTTCGGCATGTCGTGTCCAATCAGCCATGCACAGCCTTCAGGATGAAATATCAGACTCTTATACTCAGAGAGCTTATAGTGAAAGAGATTGATTTGACTAGGAAGAGTCCTCCAGGGTGATGAACTAATGGAAATGATGTCATGATCGGAGAAAGCCAGCTTGACGATGGTGAGCCAACGTAGGGCATCAATGATATGACAAGAGATTTTTCTCGACTTATGGGTCAGAAATGGGTGTCTACATTATGCATCTAAAATATCAAGGCATATGAACCCCAACGATCGCAAGAAGATTTGGGGTTTGAGAGTCACGATTGTCATGTGCTCATCCAACAATTACTTCCTGTGGCAATGAGGGGAGTGGCACAAAAGGAATTGAGGTCTGTAATTACTGATCTTTGCAAATTTTTTTTCACAAGTATGTTCAAAGACATCATCTTCAAATGATTTCTATACTCTACGGCAACAAGTTGCAAACATTTTGTGTTGCTTAGAGATGATTTTCCTACCAAGTTTCTTTGATATCATGGTACATCTTCTCATCCACTTACCTGATGAAGCAAGACTTGCTGGCCCTGTACATTATAGGTGGATGTACCCTATTTAAAGGTATGTGTCTAGCCTAAATTTATAAAATATTTATTGCTATTAATAATCTTATTTTTGCCTAATATTAATTTGATAGGTTTTTAGTGAGACTTAAGTCCTATGTTCAAAATAGGGCATGCCCAGAAGGTTCAATGGTCGAAGGCTATATTGCAGAGGAGACACTTACATTTTCTGCTAGGTATTTAGATGATGATGTTCAGACATGGCTTAATCAACCCTTATGAAATGAAGATGATGGTAACATTCCAATTAAAAAGGGATGGGAGATATTTTCTGAACGAGGCCGACCTTTAGGCGCTGGCACCAATTGTTATCTTAGTGATGAAGAGTTGAACCAAGCTCATCAATATGTCTTGTTCAATTGTGAGGCAATTGCTCCTTATATCAAGTAAGTAAGATGGTAACTTGTATATTATATGTTGAGTTAAAATGTGTATAATGACTTGTGTTTAAATATTTTTGATGATGTGTGACATAATTGATGTTGTCTTGATGTTGGAAACATGATAACAATGGACAAAGACATGAAAGAAATGATAAAATGAAAAATGCTTTTATAATCACTTATGTATTCATTGTATCTCATTTATAATGTCTTTTAATGTAGGTGTGAATGCACACAAGACAAGCAACAAAATTCAAGTGTAAAAGAACAAGAAATACATTTCAAGTGGTCACCTTTCGACAGCCAAAATGTCTCTTGTCGACAGATAGACCAATCCAGAACAAACAAGCTACTGGAAACATAATTGAAGCAGTAGGTGTCGACAGCTGAAGTATGCCTGTCGATAGATATATGTTGCCTGTCGACAGCACCAAAATCGCATGTCGACAGATCCAGTTTTCCGGCAACAACATGGTTCCAAAAACCAGATGTCAGCCGTACCTGTCGACAGCTATGAAGTACCTGTCGACAGACGTAGGGATAAGTCAGAAACGTGATAAGGATATGATCTATATTAGGGTGTTCCCTTTAAGCACGACTCTCCATACTTGGACACCACTATATATAGATTATATAGAGGTATTTTCGCAGTAAGGAGCCTCCATATCAAAACCCTAACCAAAGGTTAAGAAGAAAAGCTTCTCTTTGCTGCTCTGCTTCAACTCTCCATCTTGTTCGAGAAACATCCATCTCGTGAGCGATGTTGAAGTCTGTTTGTCAACGATTCCAACTTCTACGTCATCTGATCATCATCAACTCGAAGCTTGGAGTTCTTCTAGACGACCACCACGAAGAGTTTACATCTAGATTTGTTTCTACAACTCAGAACTCTTCTTCTTCGATACTTTTCACTACTCTCTCTGTGTGGCAGTGGTTTGAGCATCCCTTGTGCTTGATCCACGTGCGTGTGGTTGTTCTGAGTGCGTGTTTGCCTCAGACAATGTGGTGTGTGTGTTGTAGATTGAACTTGCTTCTATAAGCAGTTGTTCTGCGTGTGTGTGTGGATGATAAACATACAATACACGAGTTGTATACTGCGAACCACCTTAAATCTTCATGTCCTATGGTTTGCACATTTTCACGGTAGATGTTTGGTAGGCATGTTGATTGTTCACATGCTAGATAGATTTCTAATCTCCTAATCACAATCAGTACACACATCAAAGCTAGAATTCGATCTATATCTGTTTAAGCTTTTCTGAAGTCAGTGTTAACATCGAAAAGAAGGGTAAAGTAATTTTTATAGGTGGTAATCTATTCAACCCCCCTTCTACATTACTGTCTTAGGTGATTCCGCACACCTTCCAATTGGTATCAGAATGAGGTTTCTCCGATTTACAGCTTTACTAGCTTGATCTCACGACCAGGAGTGATCCTATTTAATGGAAACCAACAAGGGATTTATGGCTGAAGGACACTCAATGTCCAGGCCTCCCTTCTTTGATGGCACTGACTATACGTACTAGACAAACCGTATGCAGGACTTTCTCAGAGCTCAAGACTATGAGCTGTGGAAGATCGTCAGCAAGGGGCCTTATGAGCTGCCTGCTGACGAAGATACCTAGACAAGAGAGCAAATCCGCAAAGGCACCTTGAATTGGGGTGCATTGAACATGATGCAGTGCACCGTGCGTCCAAAAGAATATTCGAGGGTCTCCACATGCAAGTCAAAAAGGAAATGTGGGACAAGTTGGAGCTCATTTATGAAGGTACGTCTAAGGTAAGAGAAACCAAAGCTAGCATGTTAGTATCTGAATATGAAATGTTTAAAATGAAAATTGAAGAAACAATTTCAGATATGTTTGCTAGATTTATGATCATAATAAATGGCTTGAAGGGTCTTAAGAAAAAGTACAGTGAGAGTGACTTAGTAAGGAACATACTTCGGTCTCTTCCATCCACTTGGCATACTAAGGCCACTGTTATTGAAGACTCTAAAGACCTATCAACAATGAAATTGGATGAAATGATAGGATCCCTGATGACTTATGAGATAAACCTAAAAAGGAAAGAAACTGAGGTTATTCCTAGAAAATCCATTACATTGAAAGCATCTAATAAAGCCTCATCAAGCTCCAAGAAAGCGGTTCAACAGAAAAGTGATGAATCTGAACCGTCTAGTGATAGAGAGAATGATGAAATGACCATGCTCACTAGACAGTTCAAAAAAATCCTCAGTTTCAAAAAGAAAGGCTTAGGTAACTTTAAAACTCTTCCAAAAAGAGATTTCTCAAATAAGTTTGATTCTAATAAGAAATCTGACATGATTGTGTGCTATGAGTGCAAGAAATCAGGGCACATGAGAGGTGAATGCCCAGAGCTCAAAAAGAAGCTAAAGAAGGACAATTTCACTTTCAAGAAAGCCAAGGCCATGATGGCGACTTGGAGTGACGAAGATGAGGATGATAACGCACAAGGTAGCTCTGGAGATGAAGAGATCCAGTGCTTAATGGTAAGGAGTGAGGACTCCAATGAGGTAAACTCTTCCTTTGAAAATTACACAATTGATGATTGCGAAGAGGCTTATACTTTGTTGTTTGAAAAATTCTGTGAATATAAATATGAAAATAAAGCACTGAAAAAGAAGATCACATCACTTGTTGATAACACATCTAATGATGATCAGATTGCAATTCTAACTAAAGAAATTGAGCTACTGAAAATTGAAAAGGAAAGCCATCTTGCTGAAATGGATTGCATTAAAGAAAAACTCTAGGAAAATGTAAAAGAGAAACAAGTCCTAAATACACTTGTAGAAACTCTAAAACATGAGAATCAAGAGATCCAAAAAGAGATGGAAAAAGGTAAAGAGGAACTGAAAGGAAAAACAGAAGATCTCTCAAGATTTGAAAAATGAAAGTAGAATCTTGATGCAGTGTTGGGAGTTAAAACAAATGTAACAAGGCATGGGCTTGGATTTCAACCAGAAAAACAAAAGAAACTTGGAGAAAAATTGATTACATCTTTTGTTGATTGCAGTCCAAGTACAAGTAAAAAGCTCCAACTAAAGAAAGAATGCTCAAGCTAAAGGTAAGCAATTGCAAAATAAACAAAAACCTTCATCTGTTCAACAATCTAAGAAAACCATCGACAGACCTAAAGAGACCTATCGACAGGCCTGGAAATTTACAGAAAAAGGAATTCCAAATAAGAATCAAAAAGGCCAAAAGCAATCACAAGTTAAATACAACAATAAGAGGATTGTAAAAACTCAAAAACCACCATGCAACTGTTGTAAGAAACTTGGCCATACTGAAAAACAGTGCTGGAACAATTTAAACAAGTTGAAAATCAAACAAGTTTGGATTCCAAAGAATTTAATTTTTGGCATGAATGAAAGATTGAGACCCAAAGTAATTTGGGTACCAAAACCACTTGTCTAATCCATCTATGCAGGAATGCCTAGCAGCCCAAAATCAAAACAAATGGTACTTGGATAGTGGCTACTCGAGGCACATGACGGGCGACAAAGATAAATTCTGTTTGCTGGTGGAAAAAGACGGAGGTCAAGTTGTGTTTGGAGGTAACAACAAAGGCCAAATAATTGGCACAGGTAAAGTAGGTAAGTATGCTTCCAACTCAATAGATAATGTGCTCCTAGTTGATGGTCTGAATCACAATCTCTTGAGCATCAGTCAATTGTGTGATAAAGGCCATCAAGTCATTTTTGAGTCAAATGCATGCCAAATCATTGATAAAATTTCAGGAGATGTCATGTTTTCTGGTAGAAGAGTGAATAACATATATCTAGTTCATCTAGATGAACCAGAAAACGAAAATTTATGTCTTGTTGCAAATAGGCAGGATGAAATGTCCTTATGGCACCGAAGGCTAGGTCATGCTAGATACAATGTGTTGCACAAGATAATGAGGATGAAACATGTAAGTGGACTTCCTGAAATTTCTTTCAATAAAAATGTGAGCTTTTGTGATGTATGTGCATAGGGAAAACAAACCAGAAAATCATTCAAGTCCAATGCTCCAATAATCATTTCAAAGCCTTATGAATTGTTGCACATGGACCTTTTTGGACCTACTAGAACACTTAGTCTCAATGGTAAACGTTTTGGGTTTGTCATTGTAGATGATTTTTCTAAGTTCACTTGGGTTAAATTCTTAGCTCATGAAAATGAAGTTCTGAAAATTTTTGATGAGTTCTTTAATAAGATTGAGCATGGGAACATAAACAAGATATGCTCAATCCGCACTGATAATGGGGGAGAATTTGACAATAATTCTTTTTCTGATTTCTGCAGGAACCAAGGCATCGATCACAAGTTTTCCTCTCCAAGGACTCCAGAACAAAATGGAGTAGTGGAGAGAAAGAACAGAACCTTGGTGTAAATGGCTCGCACTCTTCTGGTTGAAAGCCAACTCTCAAGAAGCTTTTAGGCAGAAGCAGTGAACACATCATGTTACATCCTCAATCAAGCCATGGTAAGACCTGTGATGAAGAAAACCCCATATGAGCTCTTGAAAGGTAAGAAACCTAGTATTGGGTACTTAGGGATCTTTGGCTCCAAAGTTTTTATCCATAACAATGATAAGGTTGATTTAGAAAAATTTGAAGCCAAAAGTGATCTAGGTATTCTTCTAGGCTATTCAGAACACTCTAAAGCTTATAGAGTGTTTAATAAGAAAAAAAATACTATGGAAGAGACTCCACATGTTGTTTTTGATGAGTCTCATGCTAAGACTAACAATTCAAATGCTTCCAGGTACGATGAAGAAGAAGGAAGAATCCTTGAAGATCAAGATGAGAAGTCACTGTCGACAGACCAAGAAGAGGTTGTCGACAGGCCTGAAGAAGCTGACCCAAATGTTCAAAATCCTTAAGATCAAATTCTCTAAGAAAAAATTCCTCAACATCAACATCCTCAAGAACAAGATCAACCGGGCTCTTCAACAATCAGAAATGTCAGGTACTCAAAAGATCACCCACTTGAGAATGTAATTGAAAATGTAAATGATAGAGTTCACACTAGGTCTCACTATTGACACATAGTTGAACAAGATCATTTACCATGTGTTTCTCAAGTAGAACCTAAAAATGTTGAAGAAGCTCTAAAAGAAAACTCTTGGATTTATGCTATGCATGAGGAACTTGGACAATTTCAAAGAAACAATATTTGTAGCTTAGTTCCTAGAACCCCTGAAATTTCAGTAATTGGAACAATATGGGTATTTAGAACTAAGCTAAATGAAGATGGAAAAGTGGTAAGAAACAAAGTTAGACTGGTAGCCAAAGGGTATAATCAAGAATTTGGGGTAGATTTTTAAGAATTCATTGCACCAGTAGCTAAGCTTGAGACAGTTAGAATATTGTTAGCATATACATGTTCTAACAAATTCAAACTTTATCAAGTGGATGTTAAAACTGCCTTCTTGAATGGGTACATCAAAGAAGAAGTCTATGTTTCTCAACCACCTGGATTTGAGGATAATGATAAGCCTAACCATGTTTATAAATTGCACAAAGCTCTCTATGGTTTGAAATAGGCACCCCAAGCTTGGTACGATAGACTAAGCAATTTCTTGGTAAGTAAAAACTACTCAAGAGGTAAAGTGGACCAAACTCTCTTTACTAAATGTGTTCGCAATGATATAATTGTTGTTCAAGTCTATGTGGACGACATTATTTTTGGTTCCACTAACCCCTCACTGTGTGAAGAGTTTTCAGAACACATGCATAGTGAATTTGAGATGAGTTTAATGGGGGAAATTCAATTCTTTCTTAGCTTGCAGGTAAAACAATACGAAGGTGGCTTCTTCATCAATCAAGAAAAATATGTCAATGAACTATTGAAAAGATTTCAGTTTGAACAAGCCAAGCCAACATCTACACTAATGAGCACAAGTGTAAAACTAGAAAATGATGAGAAAGGTAAAATGGTAGATGCAAAGCAATTTCGAGGTATGATTGGCTCTCTCCTAACCTTACTACAAGTAGGCCAGACATACAGTTTAGTGTTTGCCTTTGTGCTAGATATCAATCTAGTCCAAAGGAAAGCCACTTGGTTGCAGTCAAAAGGATTTTCAGATATCTCTCAGGTACACATGATTTGGGTTTATGGTATCCAGTAGGTAGCAGTTTTAACTTGATTTCATATTCTGATGCTGACTATGTTGGGTGTAAAATTGTTAGAAAAAACACTAGTGGGTATTGTCAATTTCTTGGTGGTTGCATGATTTCGTGGGCATCTAAGAAGCAACACTCGGTTGCACTCTCCACTGCAGAGGTAGAATATGTTGCTGCAGGAGTTGTGCAGCTCAAGTGTTGTGGATCAAAAGTCAATTGTGTGATTACAACATTGACATTGGATGCACACCTATCCTATGTGACATCACCAGTGCTATCAACCTTTCAAAGAACCCAATTGAACACTCAAGGACCAAACACATCGAAATAAGACATCACTTTTTGAGAGATGAGGTAGCCAACAAAAACCTAGAACTTGACTTCATTCCAACTGAAAAACAACTGGCTGATATTTTCACCAAATCTTTGTCAGAAGATAGGTTCACCTCCCTAAGAAGAGAATTGGGCTTGTGCAAAATTCAATGAATCTAATGCAAAATTAAGGAGTAAATGATCCTTGTGTGTAGTGACTATGTGGTATATCAAATGGTGACATGTGGAAGAACAAGTTAGGCTTGTTTGGCAACTATCATTATGCGTAAGTAAAAATACTACGCCAAGTATCCATAGTCTTCTTATGCATAAAGGTCATTAACTTCATAATGGGGTACTTGGTTTCTTTCAGTTTTGGCGCATATATCTTTAAAATAATGCATTTTTGGTGATCACATGCTTATGAATGTTCTTTTGTGTGCAAAAGCATGGCATGATTGTGCATATCATTGATTGAATTGCTTGAATGATGAGTCATCATATGGACACACTATGGGGGAGTAAGTTAAGGCTGGTTGAGTGAAATTCTTAAGGGATACCCTTCATATTCGTTGTGTCTTTATCCCTCATTCAAATGGTCCACATCTCTCTAATTTCTAAGCCTTAAAACTGGTTTTTCAAGCAGCTGTTGACAGCTAGCACACCAGCTATTGACAGCCAAGCCTTCCCAGAACCACTATCTTTCTGGCTCTCAGTACCTGTCGACAGATACACTTTTTCTCTGAATTCCTCATCTTTCCACATCATTTCTCAATGAGTATGTCCATAACTCTTTGTCAAGGGAAGAATTGAGTATTTATATTAAGTTACAACCTTCCATACTCATATAATACCAAAGACATTGATTAAATCACAATGATTTTGAAATAATATTCTATGTACGAGTCTAGGTTGTGTCATCTAGAAAATATTGAACAAATCTAATGGCTTTAAACTAACTCACTAGAATAACTCCCTTGTGGATAATCATTTTTCTGAAATGGATTAACAAGTAAGAAGGTTCTTGAAATTAATGTCTTTCATTGGCTTTTAACCTTAGATAACATTTTGAACTTGATTTTAACAACAAAAAAAGGGGAGAAAAGCTACCTATTTCCAAATTTATGAAAATTCAAATAAAAACAAATATGAAATGGGAAACAGCAGAGCAATGATAAGAATCACTGAGTAACCGGGGACATAGGCATCACAAATGTCCGTCTTCACGTCAAAAAGTCTTTTTATTATCTTTGCAAAATGGTATGATGGTCACCTATACTGAGTAACTAGGGGTACGGGCATGATAAATGTCTACCTTCATGTCAAAAGGTGAAAGTGAACCTAATTACCACTTTTTCCGTAACATGTCAAAATAGTTCAATGAAAGAAATAGAGTGAAGCCTCCATGTTTTTAAATCAAGAACAACTTGCTGTGTATTGTTAATTGCTAAATGAAAACGTTATATTCACTAACCAAATGAACATCACCCACTAAGGAATATGTTTTTCTACAATGGTTTTATTCAAATGGGTTATCTTTTATTCATTTGCTTTTGAACGGTGTTTTCTAAATGCTACAACTTAAGAATCCCGTTGTATTATTTCTTAACCATTGTAGATCATTGATGTGTCTCAATATTAGTGGGTATGACACTTTGTAATGGGTATATACCAGTTCTCAACCTTAGAATCCCATTTGAACACTCATTCCCCATCGATTTCTGTAAAAATCCATTTCTAGAACAAATCTGCCAGTAGTTGTCGACAGCTACAAGTCATCTGTCGACAGCCGGCTTTCTAGGCAGACCAGAAGTCCAATCGGTTCATATTTTGGCCGATTTTTGTGGGACCCTTCCATTTAAAACTCTTTCTAAAACTCTTTAAAAGGGATTCCATGCCTCCTCAACCCTTCACCTTCCTCCAAAAGGTGGGTCTTCCCTATTTCAACCCCAAAAACCCCTCTTTCTTCCAAATTGCAATCCCCAACCCTCTCTTTGTTCCTATCTCCTCTTCCTCCTCCTGTCCTTCTCCTCTTCTGTGCTCATCCCCACTCCGACCCCTTCCACTCTCATGGCTCCCAAGAAGAAGCTCTGTGCTACACGTCAACGCCATGCTTCACCCGAAGCCGGCGAGGGTTCCAGGGCACCTGTAGAGCGCCGGAGCAAGCACTGGGATGACCGTCTGCCGGAACTCATTGTTCCCCAGGGTCTACATCTCACCATGGTGAGGGGAACCTTCCAGCGCTTCATCCAGCCACACTACGTGGATTTTATTTCCCTGGAAGATATGTTCCAAGGTCTGCAGCCCCTCTTCAACACCCAGGGCTGGACCATCTTCTTGTACTCCCACAAGCGGTACTCACCAACCGCTGTGACGAAGTTCTTCAACAATATGGGGAACCCAGCACATGATGAGCTATACACCACGGTGAGAGGTACTTCCTTCCAGATCACACCCAACCTCCTCAGTCGTGCCCTGCAAATTTCAAACTCTGGTGCTGACGTTCTTGTCAACCACCCTTCTGCATCGGAGTACTATATCTTGATCACCCAACAGCCATATGATTCTACCAAGGATCATATTAAATTGAATGCCAATTCCTTCCCTCCACTTCACCGTCTCATCCATCACATCTTCACCACTCTCATTGCACCACAAGATGGTAGCAGGGAGCTTGTGACCGAGGTTCAAAAGTCCCATTTCTTCTTCTTCCTCAAGGCCCAACATATTAATCTGCCTATTCTAATGCTTGACCTTCTCAAACAATGCTTTCGCAATCTGAAGAGCTCAGTGCCTTATGCTTGCCCTATCACTTCTCTCCTTACCTTCATTGGCATCAACATTTCTGAAGGAGAGCTTGTTACTCTCAAATCCCGCAACTCCTATGATCTCATAACTGCTTATCGGATGGGCTACAAGTTGATTGATGGGAGAGTCACCAGGGCTCTTAAGAGTCAAGAGCCAGATGTGGAAGAAGAGTCAGCAGAAGATGAGGGTAGTGATGAAGACTCCCGTAATGAGCCAATGGATGCTCAGGGAGGAGATGCAGATGTTCTGAATGTGCCCGCACCTCAAGTTGCTACTCTGGACACTCAGGCATTCTTGGCAGATTAGTTGGTGCAGATGACCCAGCTGTTCACTGCTTGCTTGATCAGCTTAACACGAGGATGGACAACCTTGCTGATTCACAAGCGAACCTTGAGTAGAAGCTTGATCACCTCACCAAGGAATTCCATGACTTCCGTCATCCCACTGCTCCTGGGAATGATGATGCTTAGCATGTCTAGGATTTATATGGAGTCATGTAGTTTTTTTTATTAGTTTGGGTCATGGGTTATCACTTATGTCATTTCCCTTTTTGCTTTTTGAGTCATGTCATGGACAACTTTTTGAACTGTGTAATTCTCTCTCAAGTCAATGAAATCACAGTTATTTACTTATTACTATCCATGTGTGCATGATTTATCTTTTTGAATGTTGTCAAAATGGGGAGAAACATCAATTGTAAATTTTGTCATCATCAAAAAGGGGGAGAATGTTGAGTTAAAATGAGTATGATGACTTGTGTTTAAATGTTTTTGATGATGTGTGACATAATTGATGTTGTCTTGATGTTGGAAACATGATAACAATGGACAAAGATATGAAAGAAATGATAAATTCAAAATACTTTTATAATCACTTATGTATTCATTGTATCTCACTTATAATATCTTTTAATGTTGGTGTGAATACACACAAGACAAGCAATAAAATTCAAGTGCAAAAGAACAAGAAATACATTTCAAGTGGTCACTTGTCGACAGCCAAGATGTCTCTTGTCGACAAATAGACCAATCCAGAACAAACAAGCCATTGGAAATACAATTGAAGCAGTAGGTGTCGACAGCTGAAGTATGCATGTCGACAGATATAGGTTACCTGTCGACAGCACCAAAATCGCCTGTCGATAGATCTAATTTCCCAGCAACAACATGGTTTTGGAAACCAGATGTCAGCAGTACCTGTTGACAGCTATGAAGCACCTATCGACAGATGCAGGGATAAGTCAGAAACGTGATAATTAAGGATATGATCTATATTAGGGTGTTCCCTTTAAGCACGACTCTCCATACTTAGACACCACTATATATAGATTATATAGAGGTATTTTCACAGCAAGGAGCCTCCATATCAAAACCCTAACCAAAGGTCAAGAAGAAAAGCTTCTCTCTAATGCTCTGCTTCAACTCTCCATCTTGTTCGAGAAAGATCCATCTCGCGAGCGGAGTTGAATTCAGTTTGTCCACGATTCAAGCTTCTACGTCATCTGATCATCATCAACTCGAAGCTTGGAGTTCTTCTGAATGACCACCACGAAGAGTTCACATCTGGATTTGTTTCTACAGCTCAGAACTCTTCTTCATCTATACTTTTCACTACTCTGTATGTGTGGCAGTGGTTTGAGCGTCCCTTGTACTTGATCCACGTGCATGTGGTTGTTCTGAGTGCGTGTTTGCCTCAGACAATGTGGTGTGTGTGTTGTAGATTGAACTTTCTTCTATAAGTAGTTGTTCTGCGTGTGTGTGTCGACGGTGGACGTAGGATACACGAGTTATGTACTGCAAACCACCTTAAATCTTCGTGTCCTGTGGTTTGCACATTTTCACGGTAGATGTTTGGTAGGCACATTGATTGTTCACATGCTAGATAGATTTCTAATCTCCTAATCATAATCAGTACACACATCAAAGCTAGAATTCGATCTATATCTGTTTAAGCTTTTCTGAAGTCAGTGTTAACATCGAAAAGAAGGGTAAAGTAATTTTTATAGGTGATAATCTATTCAACCCCCTTCTAGATTACTGTCTTAGGTGATTCCGCACACCTTTCATTATATGTTTCCTAATTGTACATCTTCATATGTGTATCTCATAACAAGTGTTTTATGTAGTATGCACCTTAGTTTTATACGGAGTGGAAGACCACAATCAACAGAAATGGAGATCGAGAGGTGGCATACATTAGAATTTCAGCAATGGTTTAAATGTAAAGTGAGTGATGAAGACCATTCTAATTTTAATATAGGTTTTCACCCACATGTATTAATTTTCGTGATGATAACCCACATGCATCATGTTATGTAGGTTGACACTTTGCAAGCACAATGTGGAGATGGGTTGGATACAAATGTACGTTGTATAAAGGATCGACCAATAAATATGGTGAAGAAGTTTGACTCTTGTTTAGTAAATGGGTTTCACTTTCAAACTCGACATGTGGAAAGACAAAGGGTCACATAAAATAGTGGAGTTGTCATGTCTACAAAAACCTCAAGTTTTTCAAGTTTAAAAGATAAATCTCCTATTCGAGGGGAAGTGACATATTACGGCATTTTAGATGAAATTCTGGAGTTGAACTATTATGCTACAAGAACGGTGTTACTGTTCAAATGTGACTGGGTTGATATTTAGCGAGGAGTGAGAGAAGAAGACGACTTCACAATGGTCAACTTTAAATATAAGTTATGTACAACTGAGCCATATGTTTTAGCCTCTCAAGTGGAGCAAGTATGGTACATAGATGATCCAAAAGACCAAGGATGGTGTGTGGTGAGGAAGACAAAGCCAAGAAATTATTTTGATTTGCAAAATGAGGAGATCATTGAGAATGATGTTGAAAACAAAATACTAGGCAGTGATGACGTTGATATTAATAATTTAGATGATATTCATGTTACATGAGAAAGGGTGGGAATTGATGGGCAAGAGATTTTTATTTGAAATGTTTATGTAATGGTTTTTTTAATACAATTTTGGTGATGATATTGATGTTATATGCTGTCAGTGGGAATTGATAGGCAAGAGATTTTTATTTGACATGTTTATGTAATGGTTTTTTGAATACAATTTTGGTGATGATATTGATGTTATATGCCTTCAGTATTATTTAATAGATCTTAACCTTTTTTCAAATTTGATCTCAATTTCAGATATTACCGATAAAGAGACATGTAAGTCTTATTTCGTTCTTGATGTTAAAGTTGAGAAAGAGGATTAAATTGTGCCTATAATATTTAATATCATATTGTTGTCATGTAACAGGGGGAGAAAAAGAAGTGTCGAATATGTAGAACCCATTGAAGGTGAAGATGATAAAAGTCAAAATGTAATAAAGACGAGCAAGCCTTCTGGCCCTATTGCAAGTGCAGATATTCTGAAGGCTAAGAAGAAAGACCTATCAGAATGTTATGGGGTTTCCAAAGAAGATGGACAAAGCCAAGAAACTGGAGCATCTGAAAAATTGGATACAAATATCTTGAAACAACATATTGAGTGAGTTTCTAATTATTTTTTTTAACTTGAAACCTTCCATTACAATTGATAGAATTTCTAATAATAAACGGAATTGTAGCTATCTATGGAGTATTCTTTCAGCTGAGCATTTGAAAAACTTTGACTGTTGGGATTGTTTATGGTTTCCATATTATAAGTCTAATGCATCTCAACGGAAAAAGTTGTTGACATGGGTCAAAGATATCAACAGAAAAAGATGTTGACATGGGTCAAAGATATCAACGGAAAAAGATGTTGACATGGGTCAAAGATATTAACGGAAAAAGATGTTGACATGGGTCAAAGATATCAACGGAAAAAGATGTTGACATGGGTCAAAGATAAAGAGGTATTTCTAAAGAAGTACTCATTCGTGCCGATATGCATGTGGTAAGTTGTTAAAAAAAATAGCATTGGAATTTTTTTGTTATTAGGTCTTAGAATTTTTCTATTATGTAGGGGGCATTGGAGCCTTGTAATTTTGTGTCATAAGGAAGAAGATGATTTGTCATTCATCATGCTTCTTGATTCCCTCCATAGTATTGACCCAACAAAACATGTTCAGCCAATTCAAACGTTGGTGCTACAATAGCTCTATGATTCATAGGTAATATATTGGTTCCCTATCTCTAATATATTGACAATTTTGTTTTTTAGATTTTTGAAGGACATATATGCTACAAAGAACAAGACAGTGATTGCTGATGCAATGTCTTCTATAGATATTTCAGTTCCATCGGTAAATGATTAGAGACATATATGCTACATGATTTAACTGCTATTTTATATTCTTGGAACTTGTTTATATGTCATTCTTTTTTTCATAGGTTCCACAACAAACCAATGGCACTGAGTGTGATTTTTTTGTATTATACTACATTTACCATTTCATACAGAATGATCCACTCTCATTTTCCTTGTATGATTACCCATCTTTTGTGAGTTATGCTCCTCTCTCAAATTACATGTCTTGATTTTTGATTCAACATACTAATGGAGTGTATTTTTCAGCTTACATGTGATTGGTTCATGTAGAGCAGAATTTGAGAAATTCGTAGATGACTTGATCTTAAGAATAATAGAGGTGCAAGAGGTGGTGGTGGAAGTTTTAAGAAGAAGCAAAGAGGACCAACAAAACTAACTTCTGTGCATGGTTTAGATAATGGTAAATGAATTGTTGTCCACATAAATGAACTTGGACAACCAGTTGGAGAGGGTGGCCATTCTTTGAAATTATTTTTAGGAACAATTGCCCGTCTCGGTGATAAAATGCCAATTGATGCTCCAACTTGGAGGGCAATGTCTACTACCCATAAGGATGATGTGTGGGAGTATGTCCAGGTGATTTCACTTACCCTAGACTAATACATATGTTTCTTTTTTATGTTTAATCTATTATATATTAATTATATAAGTATGTGTTGTAGAGAAAATATGATATTCCAGCATATATGAAAGAGTGGGTAATGAAGGACATGGATCAAAAGTGGAGGTCTTAGAAATATGAATTAAGAAACAAATACTTCAACCCAACTTAGAAGCAAAATGAGCAACAAATACCACTTGATCCAAGAGTTAATGTGGAACAATGGAAAAGAGTTGTTCAAACATAGTCTTCTAACAGTTGGAAGGTAAATATAATTCTTGCTTATAGAAAGTAAATATAATTGAGTCATGATGTTTTTCTTATAGAAGGTAAATTTAATTTTTGCTGTTGACATGTTCATGATGTTTTTTTGCTAAAAGTTATGTTTGTGTTTTATAGAGGTATAGTGACATAAACAAGAAAAGTAAAAGTCATCATAAGTATTTTCATTGTGCTGAGACAAAGAGCTTAGCAGACATCAATGAAGAGGAGGTAATCCAAACCCTATTTTTTTGCTAAAAGTTATCTCTGTGTTTTCTATTCTCATTTTTTTTCTAACACTTGCTTTCTGTTCTCATTTTTTTTTGTTCTACAATTTGTCTTCTAGTTTGTAAAAAATGGAGTAAAACTTAATCGCGGGGACCTATTTATAAGGACCCGTGTGAAAAAAAGTGGGCAACCTGTTAATGAAGAGACTGCTGCAATGATTGTATGACATATAGATTGTTGGTTGTTTTCCAATTTTATGTTATGTCCACTATGTGTTTATTTTATTAATACTATATATGTGTTTATTGTAAACAAAACTTCAGGATGTAAAAATCACACAACCATCATCATCCTCAAGTTCATCAATTGCAACTGTAGATGATATTTACTCACAAGTATTTGGGAAAGATAGGCATGGCCGAGTACGTGGAGTGGGCACAGGCCTGACACCAACAAGTTTGTGGGGTACTCCAAGCCACTGTCAAGCCCAATTAAGTCGGAAAATGCTCATCTCAATACTATGGGTAAAGAATTGGCAGAGATATTGGGTAAAGTTGAGACTATCATTGTTGAGGTAATTCTAAAAAATTTTCATTTCATCTATGTAAAATGTGATTAGTAAGTACTTTAGATGGATTTGCATAATACTTTTTCAGTTGGCTTTCTGGCATTGGCAAAATAGTACTATGATCAGCTTCAGATTGGTGTGTATATTGGTGTGTCTGTTGGTTCATACTAGAAGTGTTTTAAATTTCAAATTTAGATAATAGATGAGAAATAAGATTTTAGACTTAGGCGCTTATTAAACACAACCTAGATATCCTCCCACCAAACTTTCTGTGCATCTCTGGAAAATTGCTGATGGATGTATTCCTAAAGGTCCTTAGTTGGGTATCTCGTTGTGCTCCCACGTCTGTTCTTACTGCTCCATTTGGATTCTTTGTTCTTGCTATGATCAGCTCAATTTTAGATATGGGACTTATGGCTAGCTAGAAACGCAACAATATTAATGTTTGATGGCAAAGTTCTTATTGCTGAGAACAAAATTATTATAGGCGTCTGCCATCGATAAAAATATTTCGGCAGTTTCCATTTTATTAAGAAAGTAAGACACAACTAGTGGCTGGTGATTGATGTTGTTTCGCCCAATGCCATCGATCGATTTGGAGTCCACTTCATCAACTTGGGCAGGGGAGTGTTGAGAAAGCAATACTGCAGAATGATTAAAGAGCTGATTAGAAAGAAAGGAGTCCAGGTTTAGATCCTGATTAGAAAGAAAGGAAGGAGTCCACTTCCCTTGCTCACTTCATCAACTTGGGCAGGAGCTGATTATAATGAACATACATTTGCAACACTCTCACTTATTTAACACTAATACAATTGTCACAACTTTTAAATTATACTACCGTCCTAGATATTATAGATTACAATGAGCAGTTTTCAGTTGATATGCCAACCACCATGATTGGAACTGTAGATTACAATGAGCAGTATGCATGGACCAGTAAGAGCCCTATCTCTCATTCCAGAACTACTAGATGTAACTTCCTCTGATCATTTCATGGGTAAAACAACATAGGCCATTTATATGCTTCCTCTAGCTAGTGATCAGAAGCATTCAAAACTTAAATTCTCTCACATATGTTGGAGAATTTTCTGTACAAAGTTATATTTGTCTGGACCACATTGACATCACCATTAGGAGAGTGTTCATACGCACCAAATGTACTACCTAAAAGGAGATGGCAAGGGCATATGAAACTGAAGCCATAGAATCTAACTGGGGCCTAGCAGAAATAGAAATAAACTGCTGGCTTGTGCTTATGAAGTCTTCTTTGTGAAATAGTTTTTTCTTACTAGTATTCTTTCTTGACAGTCAAAACAGGTAGAAAGTACTCCCAATATGGAAAGATGTGTGCAATCATTTACAAGTGTAATAGAACCTAAAGGAAAAGAGGTAAATACATTCATATCTCATTATGTTCTATATTCTCATTAGAAACTCAATTGTGTCTTGATGTGTGATCTATAAAATGAATTGAATAATAGAGTTTAATGTTGGGCAAGAAAGTTAAGTTGTGTGACATGGAAGGACACCTGGTAGCCAATGTCATAATCATGTCGTTAGATAAATCTAATATGGTTATGGGTAAGAGTTTGGGCAAGGAGTATTATGAGGTAGCTATTTTGTTTGCTTACAAACCCAATGCGCTTCTATTTGTGAAAGATAATGAACGAAAAACCATCCAAGATGTTGTTGGAAGTCACATTGTGTGGTTCAGAGACTTTGTAAGTTTATGACACCTGAAGTTTTATTTTGTAAAATTATTTTGGAAAATAAATGAACTTGTTTATATGTATAATAATTGAATGATTTTTATTTTGCAGGTTGAGTTAGATGACACCTGAAGTTTTTATTGTGCCAACAGAACAACTCTCCTCCCTTAAGCAGAGGACTAACATTGTCCACTCTCACCTTATGAAACAATTATGGTCATTGGATTTATGTTATGACCAAAACAATTATGATTGTCTTATCTTCGGGACAAACAATTATGTGTATGTGATGTTTAAATTTAATGTTGTAGATTTGTGGTGTGATATAAATCAGTGCTATATGCACTTGTTTTGGCGATGTAATTATGTGAATGTTTCTTTTCAAACAATGTAAGTTGTGTAATGTAAATTTGAGAAAGTTGGTTGTATTAAATGTCATATATTGGTGATGTGCAAAAAATGTGGTGTGTATGTATGTAAATATGTAGGTTGTGTGCTATGTGTGTGGATGTATGTAAATATGTAGGTTATTTTTTTAGTCGAATTATGGATTATATATATTTGCAAGTTTTCTTACAGTTCAGAAATGCGTAACTACAAATAATAGCTACGGTTTCTAACGTAGTGATTAATTTCGAATGTCATCTTCTATTGGGTTATTTCTTACGGTCTTTTATATGTATACTTACGCTTTATAAAAGTAGGCCAAGTCTATATTATTACGGTTTATAAATGAATGCATTTATTACGTATTGTAACCGTAAGTAAAACTATAGCCACACTTGCTGTCATTACGAAAACGAATCGTAGGATGTTTCGTAAGTATACGTCTATTCTTACGGTTTTGGCAATTACACTTACGGTTTTCGGACGTAAGTGAAACCCATTTTTGTTGTAGTGTGGGGAGGGATTTGGGGTTTTCAGATGGGGAAGGACAGAGGAGGGGTTTCTACAGAGTGACGTGGGGAGGCTTCATAGGGCTTCATAGGTTTTTAGATGGAGGAAAGAAGGGTTCCATTTTTAAGGGGGAAATTTTTACATATCTTTGGGGTTTTATTTCATTTACTTACGGTTTTTATTTATCTTATTATTTTAACAAAAGAAATTTGTCACGTTATATATAAAAATAGTCTATGTAATTGACACTTTAAAATAAAAATCACAACTATTAACTTATTTACTCTGATGAAACTTAAAACCATAAGTATAAACTGTTACGTTGCCAACTTTGATGTAGTGTAGCAATCGAATGCCCAAGGGGTCAAAAGACGTGCCTCTCCCTTCCCCCCGACCTGAAGCAAATTAAAAAAAAAGAGAGAGAGATGAGACCCAAAATCTGCAAGAAAAATCTCAAAATCGGAGAAAACTCACGAGGTACGTAAGTAAATTCGATCCACACTATCTAATATAATATCGTTACACCAGCTCTACTGTCAGGTTAAAACACGAGAATCCCAATCTTCATGCCATAGTACATTTGAGCCTCCTATGGATAAATCTCAGACATGATGTTGGAGACAAAGATTAACTCCGAGGAGAAAGATATCGGAGGAAGTCCGGAGACATTAATCGATGTTCTTCTCTCTTCTTCCTGCTCCTCTGTTCATTTCTCTTTCCCATGCACTGGTGCGCCGAGGACTGGCTTTGTGCTGCTATATATCGTCGTTTCTTCTTTGCTTCTTTTGTCCTCTTATGCTGCTGGTTTATATACATAGATAGATAATCCTGTTGGGCCGACCAGCAGTCATTCCATCTTGATGTGAAAGAAAACTTTTTCTTGATCAAATCTTTAATTTCATCGCCCTCGAATCTTCATGATCTAGACGCGGTTGCTACCTCTGTGTATAAATTAACTGTGCAGCCTTACGTCAGTTGGTGGGTATGCTCATGGATGATTAGTTTTAGAGTCAGCTATTGTGACAATTTTGATCATGTGGAACCAGTTCATTAAATGAAAATATGATCAGTACATAAATTTGTTAAGTTCTTCTCAATGTCATGACACACATCCAAGTACGTACGTATGCAAACCTAATTGAGCTTCACGATTCTGGATGGTGATGGAATATCCCTTTTGAAACACCCTTTCCCTATAAATTAATGGATAGATATCCCACATTAATGTTGGGATACATTCTCCCATGTTGAAGAGGTGCTAGCTATGTAGTGATACAGTTTAGTTGGATTAATTGTCGCCCACTTTCTCATGCAAGATGAAACATGTGGTCAGGTGTAAAACGACATAAATTTCCTGTTCTTCTCTCTCCTAGAGATTCTTCTTCTCTTCGTACGCTTTGACAGGTGACTTAAATGTTCTACTTAACAACAGATGGATTTTGTTTCTTGCACAGTACACTTCTGTTTCTCTCTCTCTCTCTCTATCTAGATATCTATATATATATATATATGTATGTATGTATATCGTTCCTGTTCCATGCATTATTGTCGTGGGTCATACGTTAATGTTATCAGTACTATAGCCATGCTTTTGCCCATTCCTTTTGGTGCCTTCTCCATCTTTTACTTCTCTGCATCAAATCCCACCAAACAAAGTTATTTTACGGTACAACGTGATCTCATTTGGGAAACCGTGGAAAAATGTTCTCAAAGACGTCCGTGAAATACGTCCACACTCGTAAAGTTAGGTTCTTTAGCTATTTTTTTTTTAATTTGGCTCATTTCTTTAACTTCTTTTTGTCGTTTTGAGAGTATAAGCGGGGTGATATATAATTTTAGGTTAATTTTTTTTTGGAATTCAATTTGAAGTGTAGTGAATGGGTTCTTAAGGTTACTTTTTGGCAGGTTTTGTATATCGAACAGTGACTAATAAGGGCTCTGGTAATTACGATGAAGTTCTATCTCAGTGACATCAATTGCAACGTGTTTACGTAGTTAGGATTTGTAAAGTGCACTACGCCACTAACAGATTAAGACAAGACCCAGTGTGAGTCTGCAGCTGGCTAGCCAGCGCCCCTAGCTACTCCCTATACGCATATCCCTTGGCAGTATATACTGACGACTTTATTCTTATTCTTCAAGTACTACTTTGTTTGCATCCACAAGATAAAGTTTATTTCCCATTTTCCCCTCGACTTTCAAATCTTAACACCCCACTCAAAAACCACCACCCGCCACCCTCATAGCCCCCAAGGTCGATAGATAGATCGCCCTATAAAAAACCAACCTTCGCCGATCACCTCCCCATCATTCACCTGAACACCATCATTTCTCCATCCTCTCCTCTAATGAAAAATTAAGTGACCCATCTCTCTTTCTCTCTCCACATTAAGTGGGCGTCATCGTCATCAGAAAGGGCAACTAGTTAAGCACACCATCCACTGTAGCACAGAGCCAGCCATGGATGTGCTGGATACGGGCATGCATGGAATACTAGACATGGTCGGCGCTGAGGGGGAGATCGTGGTGGCGCAAGCGGAGGCGGCAGAGACCGAGCTGAGGAGGGGTCCCTGGACGGCGGAGGAGGACCATGTGCTCGTCAACTACATCTCCCTCCACGGTGAAGGCCGGTGGAACTCCCTCGCTCGCTCTGCCGGTAAGTAAATTAACCTAGCCATCTCCTCTTCCTCCCCCTTTCATGGTCTTCCGTCATCGCCACAAGCTCATGCTTGTTATTCCTCTTTGTGTATCGTTCTTCTAATGTTGTCAAGTGGGGCTAATTAATTTCTTTCTGGTTGCAGCGAGCTATAATATTTAAGGTTGCAATCCCGTTTCCTTTCGAGTTGGAGAGATGCTTCTACCCAATGAATTGTACTCACCTTCACATATACAGTTTATGAAAGTGCAAACCCTATCTAAGACGAGTATTCAAATCTATGAAAAGTTTATTTGCATCCTTATGGAAGTGGGTTACTGAAGCATTAAGGCTTGCCTGATGAAAACACTGGAAACTCTTACGTCTATACCTTGTTCAATGATGTTTAATTAGCACCCCTAATACGTGCTGTTTCATTTCTCTCATCTCTTTTTCTCCACACTAAAATAGCTAATTAAGTTACAAAACGCCATAGCAATTAAATTCGGTAATTGCGAATGAGAGAGGACGACAGACGTCACAGACCTACTATTCCGAACTTTAATTCCCCAACTTCACTACTATGAATTGGAGAGGACTTCCATGACGAAGATATAATCCTGGGTGATACTCTTCATAATTAATTACTCCATTAACCTCTATTTTTTTATTGATCAAACAATATTACGACATGCATATGCTGTGACGCCAGAAAAACTACTAGGTAGAGATGTTATGAAACATGATCCAAAATTCTCTGCGATATGTTAACATGCAGGCCTGAAGCGGTCCGGCAAAAGCTGCCGGCTCCGGTGGCTCAACTACCTCCGCCCAGATGTCCGGCGAGGCAACTTCACCGCGGAAGAGCAGCTCGTCATCCTGGACCTCCATTCCCGCTGGGGTAACAGGTATGTATATTATATATACATCCGACCGCCCTCTCTCTCTTCTCACAACCGGCCCCCCGTCTTCCTCCTCGCACTATGTCTCTACCGGTGCCGGAAGTTGGGCCGGGGGAAGGGCCCGGGGGACCCTCCGCCCCCCCCCCCCCCCCCGGCGCCGGTCAGCCTGTATTTACGTTGTTGTGATGTCCTAACGATGGCGACGGCGATGGCGACGCAGGTGGTCCAAGATCGCCCAGCACCTGCCGGGGAGGACCGACAACGAGATCAAGAACTACTGGCGGACTAGGGTGCAGAAACACGCCAAGCAGCTCAAGTGCGACGTAAATAGCCAGCAGTTCAAGGACGCCATGCGCTACCTCTGGATGCCCCGCCTCATGGAGAAGATCCAGGCGGCATCCGAGAGCTCCGCGGCCCCCTCTGCTGCCCCGTACGCCACCACCGCCACTGCTCTCCCCGTCACGGTCGCCACCACGTACCTCGTCCCTGCCGCCACCGTGGAGGCCGTCCAGATGACAGCTGCCGGAGTACGCGCCCAGGTGAGCCTCCTCCAGGACCATTCGGGCGTGGCCGGGTTGTCGCCGGACTCGTCGGGGGGAACATGGCTGTCGTCGCCGTCAGTCTCCAACCTGACATATTGCCACGTCGACGTCCAGGGTGGCGAAGATTTCACCACAGGCCATATGGTGAGCAGCACCTGCGGCTACCTGGAGTCTCTGCTGCAGAACACATGTGGTTACCTCGAGGAGGGATTTCCCCATATGGAGCAGACGGGATGGGAAGCGGCCGGCATCTTATCGTCGGAAGGTTTCTGGGACGCCGACGACACCTGGTTCTTAGAACACGAACTGTAGGACAAAGAGGAAGTTATTTTACGGAAGCACCGCTGTTTTATTTTTGTTTTCGACAAATGACCTACTAAAATTTCACTTGATAATAACACCCCTCTATGTGCATCCCACTCTTTTTCTTTCAATTTTGGGTCAGAGATGTCGTATCTAGGGATGTCAATAGATGGGTTTGAGTTGGCCCAATCTAAACTCAACTCAGTTCAACACTAAAATAACCCAAACCAAGTCCAACCTAAATTTAATAGATCAAAATAAAAAAAAATCCATGCTAGTCTATTGGGATCCGTTTCAGCCCATCAAACTAATATGTAGATAGATTCACTATTTTAATTTAAACATGTTTTAATTTAGAGGGAACTGTTGGTGTGGTGGTGACCGGTTTCTTTATTTAAGTAAATTTTTAATGCATATGTAGGTATGATGGTTATTGATAGGTATGGTAGTTATTGATGTCTCTTAGCCTAATGGGCCAACCCGAGTCTAACTCATCAAGTGATAGATTTGACAAATGAGATTCAAAAGAGATCTATGGGCCATCATATTTTAACTCAAATTGAGTCTGGAGTGGGTTGTCCATTGGACTTCAAATTAACTCAGCCTATTGACACCTCTAGTCATATCACACTCACCCCTACTAGTATATCTTCCATTGGATTCATCTCAAGGGTCAAGAATGTTGTTTTAGTTGTCAAACAGAAGCCATCAAAATGATGATCGTGTTTTTCAATAATACAGATATTAAAATGAAATATGTCCTTACAGCTAAAAGTGCAGCTTTTCTCTTTCTTTTCTTTTTCACAAATACTTTTCCATTTAGTATATATATTGATCAAATCATATTCTAATTAATTTTACGAACACAGATTTTTGGAGTTGCTACTCCTAAATCTCTATATTCTTTTCAAGAGAAATGTTGATTACTCTAGACGGGTGTCCAGCCATTCTAGTTAAACTAAGCTATCCAATGTCCGACTATCAAGTATTTCTCTTTTTTCAATTATCCCTTGAATAGCATCAAGAATACTGTCGTGATTAGCATGACTACAGGAAAGAAAAGATATGTAGACGGCTGCAAATCGTAGCCGTGTACAAAAAACCTATTTGTAGACAGCTTCTAAGCACCGTCTATATATATCTTAGATATGTAGATGGTTAGAAAAATTGTTGACATGAGATGCATATTTAGATGTTTAAACACCCGTCTATGTAACTTATGTAGACGGCGATAAAAAAGTCGTTTACATACGAACGATACGTAGACGGCTATGTAAATTGTTTACATATGTTTCTTATGTAGACGGTTAAAAGGTATGTACATAAAGTACGTAGATGAATATGTAGATGGATTTGAAGATGTTTACATATCCACCCTTCTATTTCACCCTCTGCGCCCAGCATTTTCCCATTTCCCTCATCCTCCTTCCGTCGACGCCTGCACTCCCTACTCCATCGCTGTCTGCCGTAGACGTCGCCGCCTAGCAGAGACGTCGTCGCTTGCTCGCCAGAGTTCACTATACCAGGCCCACTCTCCCTCTCTTGCGGTATGTAATCACCCTCCCCCTCTCTCTTTCTCTCTCCCTCTCTCTCTCTAGAGCATCTCCGGCCCTCTCCCTCTCTCGATCCGGGTCCCAATCTCCCTCTTCCTCTTCCTCACCCTATCTCCCTCTCTCGATCTGACTCCCGCTCTCCCTCTTCTTCTTTCTCAGCCTCTTTCCCTCTCTCTTGCTAGCCGGGAGGGGAGGGGGTGCTATGGGAGGGGAGGTGGCCGGCTGTGACGGGGGGGGGGGGGCGGCAGAGACGCCAATATTGAATGAAATTGGCTTTTAGAAACGTCAGAGGCCAATGTCGGATTGAACTATATAGGGAATCCTAACTTGTGTGGCCTGAAAATTCTCCATAAGACACTGGCATGTTGTGCGTGAGAGATGGATGAGACACGTTAGGAGGATAAAATAGAGTTTATCAATGCTCACTTTTGAGGAAGGAAGGGAATATTGTCGAAGTTGGGAGGGGTCTTGCAAGGGACACCATCGTCTTCCTCATCTGTTTAACTGCCTTCTCCTCTTCAATCTACAGATATTTTTTGCATCCGTCGTCAGCCGAAAAAGGAAGAAGAGTTCCTCCACCCAACTCTTTGGAAATAGTGGTATGTCATTGAAGAGTGAGAAAAAGAAAGATACCATCTTTGTAGCATCGTATTCATCTCTCAGCCTCTTGTACACCATCTCCTTTTCTTTGATCTGCGGCAGAAGGAATTGAATTGTTAGGTGAGAGAAGCTTGATTCTAGGTTCCTCTCTATCACATTACGTCCTGTTCTTCTAGAAATCAATAAAAATATTTGTTTTTGCTTATGAAATGCAGGTACACAACAACCTTCATCAGTTTTGATGATGAAAAATGCACACACATTCTAAGGTCCTACATGGATGAGGGTGTAAAGGGAGCCACGGAAAGATATATTCTGATAAATATATTTAAGAGTATTAGTTAAAAATGGAGTTTTGTCATCAACTTATAAATTTTGGTGAACGCTAGAAATAGGAGATCCCATCCCCAAACCCCACCAAATGTGTGCCTAATATTTATATGGTCCGTCAGCTTTCATGATCTTTCCTCATTTTCTTCATGTTAATTATACAATTGTATATCACCATGTTGTGTCATGTACTGAATAAATTATCTTGATTTATCTATCTTTTATTAATATATATATTTTTGTAAAATATGATGACAGATTTTGTTTGAATTGTATGCGGAGATCGATCTAGTTGCTTTCATCTTTTGAGTCTCTTTGTTCAGTTAAGATCCAGCGAGTCTAGGTGGTTGCTCATCTGTAATTAATCTAGCGAGTCTGAGTGATGATTCAACTTTTGTAATATGTGTGGATGTGTGAATGTATTTTTTACAAGATGTGTGGATGTGTGAATAAATTTTCGTGGCAAGATGTGTGGATGTGTGAATATATTTTTTTCAATATGTGAATGTATTTTAATGTAGGATGCAAGTATTGGATGAAACATATGGATGTGAGAATGAATGGACCTTTTTTTTTTACCCGCTCAAGACTTTTGTTTCAATGTATGTTGTTGTGTCTTTTGATAGTAATGTCATATATCGAGCATACAGTCTTGAATTGTCCAAATTAGACAGTTTGCGAATATTTGATCATCTGATATTATTTATTATACGTATTTTGAGATTGTCTTAAAATTTCGACAGTACCTCCTCACTCTTCTCCAATATACCTACTAATTTTAACTGCTCACCTTATCACTTGTATTCTATGCAAGTGGTTTTCTGAGCATAGTTAAAATTAGTAAATAGTAGTGGTATATTAGAGAAGTGTGGGGGGATGCTGTCGAAATTTTAAGAAAATTTCAAAACACATATAATAAAGAACATTACATGATCAAATATCTATAGATGGGTAAGATTTCATGTAGGCAGCTCCCTTTTCTTCGCAGGAATGTGTGAATATAGATAGTTGTGAAAATGTGGATTTTCTCCCAATACAGGGGAGATGTTGTCAAAATTTTCTTTGAATTATACGTTCATAACTAATTATGTCATTGTATAAATAGGTTTGTACATATGATGTGACTTAATTCATATCTGATAATTTTTTCTTTTACTTCTTAATTCTAGATTATTTTGAAATGGCTGGAGTCGATAAGAATTGGATGAAAGTTACGGATTGTTTGGATTCTAAGTATGAGAAAGGAGTCGAAGAACTATTGTGTAGCAACTCTCAATTTTAAATTAAAAGAAAGTGTGAATAATTGAAATCTATCAAGTAAAAATAAGTGATGGACTCTCATTAATGATTGTACAAGAGTTAATGGGCCACAAAACAAAAGCTCAATGATGGATTGGAGATAAATTGGCTTAAATTCGTACCTTAATTATTAATAAAATAAAAGGGGTAAGATAATCACTCTTATGACTCATAATTATCCTAGAAAGAGTCCTAAATCCATCCTAACCTTTTGGCCACGGATTTAGAGCCCACCCCATGCCAAATGGAAGGAAAAATGCAAGAAAAGGTGAGATAATTATAGGAAATTCAGAGTTGGAGGAAGGGAAAGAGTTTTAGGGGATTTGGTAACTCAAAACATACAAATACACCTTTATTTCATCCCTAGCCGACCCTATTGACCTTCTGGAGCTTGGAGGACGAGGAAGAAAGGCTCTGGACGAGGAGATCAAGGAGGAAGAGGCTTGGCAAGGAGATGCTTCTTCACGTTCTTCACATTCAAACCCTAGGAATCAAAGCGCTCAAAGATAGGAAATCTCGCAAGCAAAACTAAATTAATTCCGTCAATAGATAGATCATGATCTCATCTTCGAAATGCCCATGTTTTCCTTAATTTTCATCATGACATTTATGAGTATTGCGTGCTCAAAGTTATGTTAGGAACATGTACATGACTCAACATGTTTACTCTAAATCCCTGTCTATACTTGATTTCATGATCTAGAACTTTTATTATATATGCTACATGATGTCAGGGATCATATGATACCATTTTCTTTAATTTATATTTAGTACTCTTTTCGAATTAAATCATTTTCCATCACTATGTTTGATTTTTGGCTCATTGCGAAGTACCTTGTTCATAGCATGATCATACCATGTCAAAAGTCTAACTACTTCTTACTGTCGATACCCTACAAGTCTAGTTTCGTTTAAAGTTGATTTCATGATTTTTCATTAAGTGTACGATTTTATATGAGTTTTAAAAGACCCCTGTGTCAAGTCCTTAGAGGACTGGACTGCAACCCAAGGTGACCCATTTCACCTTTTGGGCTTGGCCAAGACCTCTGAGAATGCAACGACCTGATAAGTCGCGTTCTCAGCCTCACCGCGACATAGGCACATGTCACGATATGAACGTGATGGCCCATTGCGTCGTGTTTTCCCCCATCCTGTTCCGATTGGCCTTAATGCGACAGACCTCAACGTCGCATTCATGCCCCGATTGCCTGGTTGCGACAGGTCACCCCGTCGTGATTCAATGCATCAACTAATTGGCCTAACCCAGTTGCTATGAACATGACATTTGAAAGCGACTGGGACCCCTGTCACGATTCGACTATGAATTTCATGTAAACTATGGTAATCATGCTTTTTAATCATGGTTTAACGTCTGTAATTGCACTGTTATGAACAATAATGACACGTTAATGTATTTTGATAATATTCATATGATTTATTAATTAAAATATGTGTGCAAAACTCTCATGTGCTATCATTGATTCTCTCACACATGCACACACCAAACGTGAATTTTTGCCATGAGACCTTACTGAAATTACTCAATAATATATCTGGTAATTAAGTGAAACTATTCATGTACATTTACCTATTATTTTAAAAGGACTTCTCTTCTTTTTGTTTGTCTGATTTTATGTCATTATCGCATCTCTCTGCCTCGAGCACTCAAGGCATAACGGGCAAACATACACACTTTATCTTGGCTTGGACGACCTCTCTGTTGGAAATACTCCTGACTAGACTAAGAACTCCTTCTTGAGGCCTCTGTAAGACTCCGTGGCTTTGGCGGACGTCCATTGCCACTGAGCAGGTTATATCATCAATACCCATTTTACCCCTAGGGATCAACATGATCCAATGGCCATAGATTGCTCTCTCTTACCATGAGATCACGCCAGACCTCTGGACTATGTGTGTAGCATGGCCAATGGACGGTTAGTGACTTCTACCAGACTGCCAGCACATAATCGTCTGTGCTGTGCAACTGTTACTATCGCTTATTTATCATTGTTTTACATGAATTGACCTATAGTTCTCATCTATTCCTTATTCTCTCATCTATTCACGTTCTCTCCATACTCTCGTCTATTCATCAAATACTCTCATCTATTCTTGGAATTCTATTTAGCCATCTATTGATTGTCTAAGATAAAAACATGATCAATTCTAGACAACATTATAAAGGGCCCGATCTGGTCCTGGGAGGTGCGCCGAAAAAGTGCTAGTACCCATGGGAGTTCAATGGTCAGGGTGTATGGCATAACATCCAAGTACTATACTATTAAGATTAATCTATGACAATCAATAAAAGTACTATGTTCTTTTAGTTGACAAGAAGATCAACCAACGTGCTATCGTGACCAGTACACTATCGTGCAACCTTATATGCTCTCTCGTTATATGGTCAATCCTTTATCTTTCTAGTTGTGCTATTTCCTTGTGAAAAGTACTATTGATCTCTCTCTCGCTATCATGTGGTATTACTCTTGTGACTATACTTGATCGTTTTCTCTAGTTATCCTGCTTTACAAGACATTAATCACTTAAAGCATGCCTATTTACACGAGATATTAAGTCCCACTGAGCGTTATCGCTCATCCTGCTCTATTTATTTCATGTGTTTCAGGTGAGTCTGATGAAGACTACCACACACACGAAGATTGGGATGAGCAAGTGCAGAAGTGACCTGACATTTCATCAACAAATCATCTTAGTAGTTAGTTAGATAGTTAGTAGTTGTTTTTATTTGAATAAAGTACTCTGGGCCCATAGTTATGGCTCTGCATTAGTGCTTGTAATAGTGAATTAGTTGAATTATCAATAAAGTTGGTTCATTTGGCACTACTCCAAATTGTGCAATGGTTTGATGTATATTTCTCGCTCTATACTATTTATTTAACTATTTATCACTCTTATATTTCCCGTCGAAGCGTTACATATTAGACTTTACTTTTCATGCAGATAAGAGGAGTATCAGGCATGGAGATAATGGGAAGTTGATACAATGTCCCTGTAAAAAAGTGTCGTAATGGATTGAAGTTCACTCGGTATGAAATGAAAGCTCATTTGATATGTGATGGGATATGACTTCATTATACAAATTGGGTGTGCCATGGAGAGGAACCCCTTGGTGACGTATTCTCAAAGGAGATCAATGAGGAAGAACAATAAATAACTATTGATAATACAATTTAGATGTTACATAAGCTACACTACAAGAAAAAGAGGTTTTAGAGACCGACAACATCGGTCCCTATTCGGTCACTATTCGTTCACAAAACCCTTTAGTGACCAAATAATGACCGAATAGAGACCGAAGTTGTCGGTGAAGAATTTTTTGTCACAATACTGTGACCAAAAAGTTGTGGTCACTAATCAGTCGATAATAGTGACCAAAATAGACGCCGAACTCTTTCGGTCGCTATCAGCGACCGGTAAATTCAATGACTATTTTGGTCACTATATAGTGACTGAATTATTTCGGTCACTATCAACGACCGAAATAATTCCGTCACTAATTCAGTCACTATTTTTGTGACCAAAATAGGGACTGAAATTTCAGTCGCTATTTGCGACTGATTTGTTCAGTCACTATTTTGGTCACAAACTAGTGACTGAAATAGTGACTGAATATATCGGTCGCTGATAGCGACCAAAATATTTTAGTCACTAATCGGTCTCTACTTTTTTAATTATTTTTTTTAAAAATAATACATATTTTTTAACAAAATAACCAATGCATACACATACTATGCAAATGTCAACAATAATAAAATGTCAACAATAATAAAACATAAAATGTCTACAACAATGCATAAAATGTTCATAACAATGAAAAGAAAATCATGAATCCTCGTCCTCATCCTCGTCTCCTCCGATGCCACCTGAAGAAGGAATCTACAATAGATATATAATAATAATAAGTTAAAATTAAATACACTATAAGCAATAAATTATTTAAATTTTTATATTTTATTCACTTACTTTTAAACTAAATTAACTAGCTTAATGTGAATTTGAGCACTGAGCTCAAAGCGGAAGTTCGATTTGAACTCTGTCAATTTTCACAAGTCACACTCATTGCCCCGATCGTGCTGGAACAAATTAGAGGTCGATCAGATCAATATTTCTAATTTTAGACCCTCAAAACTAGCTAAGTTCTTATTTTTTAAACTAAACTAAACTAACTTACTTAATGTGAATTTGAGTGTCGAACTCAAACCGTGAGTCCGATTTGAACTCTGACAATTTCCACAAGTCACAATCATCGCCCTGGCCGTGTTTGAACAAACTGGGGGCCTATCGAATTAGTATTCCTAATTTTGGACCCCAAACCTAATTTCTTCATTTTTAAAATAAACTAACTTGCTTAATGTGAATTTGAGCGCCGAGCTCAAACTGGGAGTCCGAATTGAACTCCGTTAGTTTCCACAAGCCACAATCATCGCCCTGACTGTGCGGGAAAAAATCAGAGGCCAATAGAATTAGTATTTCTAATTTTGGACCCCCAAATCTAATTTCTTCATTTTTAAACTAAACTAACTTGCTTAATGTGAATTTGAGTGTTAAGCTTAAACCGGAAGTCCAAATTGAACTTCGTCAGTTTTCACAAGTCTTAATCATCGCCCTGGCCATGCTGGAAAAAACCAGAGGTCAATTGGATTAATAATTTTAATTTTGGACCCCAAAACCTAAGTTCTTTGTTTTTAAATTAAACTAACTTGCTTAATGTGAACTTGAGCGCCGAGCTCAAACTAGGAGTTCGAATTGAACTCCGTCAGTTTTTACAAGTCACACTAATTGCCATTACCATGCTGGAACAAACCAGAGGCCGATCAGATTAGTATTTCTAATTTTGGACCCCCAAACCTAGTTAAGTTCTTCCTTTTTAAACAAAACAAAACTATACTAACTTGTATAATGTGAATTTAAGCGCCGAGCTCAAACTGAGAGTCTGAATTGAACTCCGTCAGTTTTCACAAGTCACAATCATCGCCCTGGCCATGCTGGAAAAAATCAGAGGTCAATCGGTTTAGTATTTCTAATTTTGGACCCTCAAACCTTAGTTCTTCGTTTTTAAACTAAACTAACTTGCTTAATGTGAATTTGAGTGTTGAGCTCAAACCGGGAGTCCGAATTGAACTTTGTCAGTTTCCATAAGTCACAATCACCTCCCTGGCCGTGCTGGAAAAAACCGGAGGTCAATCGGATTAGTATTTCTAATTTTGGACCCCCAAACATAAGTTCCTTTTTTTAAAGTAAACTAACTTGCTTAATGTTAATTTCAGTGTTGACCTTAAACCGGGAGTCCAAATTGAACTCCGTCACTTTTCACAAGTCACACTCGTTGCCCCGGCCATGCTGGAATAAACCAAAGGCCGATCGGATTAGTATTTCAAATTTTAGACCCCCAAACCTAGTTAAGTTCTTCCTTTTTAAATAAAACAAAACAAAAGTAACTTGCTTAAGGTGAATTTGAGTGTTGAGCTCGAACCAGGAGTCTGATTTGAACTCCGTCAGTTTTCACAAATCACAATCATCGCCCTAGCCATGTTGAAAAAAATCGAAGGTCAATCGGATTAGTATTTCTAATTTTGGACCCCCAAACCTAGTTAAGTTCTTCCTTTTTGAACAAAACAAAACTATATTAACTTGTATAATGTGAATTTGAGCGTCGAGCTCAAACTGAGAGTCTGAATTGAACTCCGTCAGTTTCCACAAGTCACAATAATCGCCCTGGCCGTGCTGGAAAAAATCAGAGGCCAATCAGATTAGTATTTCTAATTTTTTATCCTCAAACCTTAGTTCTTCATTTTTAAACTAAATTAACTTACTTAATGTGAATTTGAGTTTTGAGCTCAAACCGGGAGTCTGAATTGAACTCCGTCAGTTTCCATAAGTCACAATCATCTCCCTGGCTGTGTTGGAAAAATCGGAGGCCAATCGAATTAGTATTTCTAATTTTGGACCCCCAAACCTAAGTTCTTTGTTTTTAAAGTAAACTAACTTGCTTAATGTTAATTTGAGTGTTGAGCGCAAACCGGGAGTCTGAATTGAACTCCGTCAGTTTTCACAAGTCACACTCGTTGCCCCGGTCGTGCTGGAATAAACCAAAGGCCGATCGGATTAGTATTTTAAATTTTGGACCCCTAAACCTAGTTAAGTTCTTCTTTTTTAAACAAAACAAAACAAAAGTAACTTGCTTAAGGTGAATTTGAGTGCTGAGCTCGAACCGGGAGTCCGATTTGAACTCCGTCATTTTTCACAAGTCACAATCATCGCCCTAGCCGTGTTGAAAAAAATCGAAGGCCAATCGGATTAGTATTTTTAATTTTGGACCCCCAAATCTAAGTTTTTCATTCTTAAACTAAACTAACTTGCTTAATGTGAATTTGAGCGCCGAGCTTAAACTAGGAGTCTAGATTGAACTCCGTCAGTTTTCACAAGTCCCACTCATTGCCTCGACCGTGCTAGAACAAACCAGAGGTCGATTAGATTAGTATTTCTAATTTTGGACCACCAAAACTAGTTAAGTTCTTCCTTTTTAAACAAAACTAAACCAAACTAACTTGCTTAATGAGAATTTGAGTGTCGAGCTCAAACTGGGAGTCCGAATTGAACTTCGTTAGTTTTTACAAGTCACAATCATCTCCCTGGCCGTGCTAAAAAAAATCGAAGGCCAATCAGATTAGTATTTCTAATTTTGGACCCCCAAACCTATGTTCTTCATTTTTAAACTAAACTAACTTGCTTAATGTAAATTTGAGCGCCGAGTTCAAACCGGGAGTCTGAATTGAACTCTGTCAGTTTCCACAAGTCACACTCATTGCCCCGGCCGTGTTTGAGCAAACCAAAGGCCAATCAAATTAGTATTTCTAATTTTGAACCCCCAAACCTAGTTAAGTTCTGATGATCAAATTATCCCCATGTTATTTAAACAAATTACATATCTATTTTGGTGATTAACAAAATGAAGAAAATGTGCAACTCTAACATAGTTTTTATGAAGATCTTAGCACAGGAAATAAATCAAGAAAAGTCAAGCAAATCTCTGTAAGTATTCTACCCTGAAACATTTAAGGTTCAGTGCATATAAATTCCCTAAGTGCACATCAATTTCGCTAAGTGCTACAACGATTTCATTAGTATTATAACGATTTCATTGCAAGTCATAACGTTTACCTCTCATATCAATTTCGTGACTTCATAACGATTTCCTTAGCTTATCGATTTCATAAGTGATCGCATCGATTTCGATCTTAGAACGTTTCGCTAAGTGATCGCATCGATTTCGCTCTCACAACGATTTCATTTTACAACAATTTGCTATGTGAGAACAACGATTTACTCTCACAACGATTTCGTCCCAGAACGATTTGCTCACAACATCAACTCGATAAGTGAAACAACGATTTCCTCACAACATCAACTCGATAAGTGAAACAACGATTTGCTCACATCGATTTGATTATAACAATTTGATCACAACGACTCACTTATAACGATTTGGTTATAACGATTTGCTCATAATGATTTGCTTATAGTGTTATAACAATTTGGTTATAACGAGTTGCTCATAAGGATTTACTTATAGTGTCATAACGATTTGGTTATAACGATTTGCTCATAACGATTTGTTATCCAGAACGATTTGGTTATGGATGCATAACAATTTGTGCGTACAACGATTTGTTTATGAATGAGCAACGATTCACATGAACAACGACTCATTCACACAACGATTTCATAAGTCATGCTTATATCGACTTCATGGACAATAACGACTTGATATTCAAACTTATTTTCGAATAGTTTGAAAGTCAAAGCCTTCCCTCGCTTTTTCTCTCACATCCATGCATTTATTACAACTGAACATATCACTGCAATGCATGCATAGATATCTTCCATTCCCATGATCATATTGGAAGCATCCTTTTATAAGAACAAGATGGCATTTCTATTTTGATGTATATTCGTTCTAACGTTGACTGATAAACAAGAGACAACCTAGTTGTCTGTGTTTTAGCATTTAATGTGTGCAGGTTTCTGACAAGCATATCTTCATACAACGTTGGACATAATAGAAGCCAAAGGATATCAAAGAAGATCATCTCTCTTTGCGTGCATGGAAAGCAAAAGACCATTGACTGGAAGCTCCACAGTGCCATGCAGTTTAACGTCTACAAAAACCTAGAGATAATGGATACTTCAATGACTCTTTTTCAAAGAGAAGATGTATATTGAAGACCAAAGACTCTAGAAAAGAAGCAATTTTTGATGAGAACAATTCTTGGATACATCCTTTGCTATAAAATGCTTTCAAGATAATTTTGCTAGCGTCAGAAAGAGCTCAAGCCTTACTCTATAGCTATCATAGCTCTTGCTCTCTATGTGTACTGTAAAAACCTTGAGAGAGCCTTCAAGTACTGAGAGTAGTCTGAGTTGTAGATCTTTTTCCCTCTCAGTATTCGCTTCGGATCAAGCATTGTGCTATTAGCTTGGTCCAGGGGCGTATCATCTCTTGTACATTATGTTGTGTTTATTCCCTTCGTGTGAAGGAAGACCTGGGGGTTCCAGGGTGTTTATTTCCCTTCGTGTTGAAGGAAGACCTGGTGGGATCCAGGGTGTTGTTTTCCTCTTCGGATTTTGAAGAGAAGACCAGCTGCGGCTGCGTGTGTAGGTGTCCTTGAGGGGGACTGTACCCTTGGGTAGTAGAATCCTGAGTTGTTGCTCAGGGACTGGACGTAGGACTCCTGTGGAGAGGAGGTCCAAACCAGGATAAAATCTTGTGCAGTGTGTGTGTGCTTGCCTGTGTTTGCTATTTGTCTTTTCACTAACACTAACTGTTATCGATGTGTGTTTTGTGTGAACGTTTTGTAGACAGGTTTAGGTATTCAAATTTTAAGAATCCCATTCACCCCCCCCCCCCCCTCTGGGCTTGCTAGCTGGATAAAAAGTTGTATCAGAGCTGGTCTTTTTGACAAAGAAGAAGATCCAACGATCTGAAGAGAAAGGATCAAATGGCAGCCCAAGGTCACTTTGAAGGTCAGTCAGTAAACAGACCACCGTTGTTCGATGGTAAAGGCTACACATATTGGAAAATAAGGATGAAATTCTTTCTAAAAGGTCTTGACTATCAAATCTGGTCGATAGTTGAAGAAGGAGATCTTCTGGTCACGAATGAAAAGGATAAATGGACACAAGATGACAAGAAGAAGATTTCTTTGAACTGCAAGGCCAAGAGTATCCTAAGTTGTGCTCTTAGCAAGAAAGAGTTCAACCGCATATCAGCCTGCAAATCCGCTATGGAAATGTGGAAAAAGTTAAGGATCACATATGAAGGTACTGAAAAGGTAAAAAAAACAGAATAGATATTATGGTAACTCAATATGAAAGATTTCAGATGCAACCCGGTGAAACAATTACACAGATGTACAGTAGGTTCACTGACATCACTAATGGATTGACTTGTCTTGGTAAGACCTATCAGATGGGAGACATGGTTAGGAAAATTCTTCGATCCTTACCTGCCTCGTGGACTCCAAAAGTAACAGTAATAGAAGAGGCTAACGACTTGAAGATAATGTCGTGAGAGAAACTCATTAGGTCCCTTATGGCCCATGAGATTAACATGGAAATGTTGGGAGAATCATCTAGTAGAAAGAAGCATTCCAACGCACTCAAGGCAGAAGAAGACACATCAGAAGAAGGCTCATATAGCCAAGAAAGCATGAACAGCAGTGAAGATGAAGAATCAATGCTATCTAGAAGGTTACAATGCATCTTAGCTAAGAAAAAGAAGTATCAGTCCGGAAGAAGATACTTCAAGAAGGGAAAAGACTTCAAAAGGTCAGAAGTCAAAGATGCAAAGAAGATTGAACCGATTTGCTATGAATGCAAGAAGCCCAGACATATCAAGGTAGAATGTCCGAAGCTCAAGAAAACTGAGTTCAGAAAGAAAGACAGCCCCAGAAGATTTAAGAAGAAAGCCATGGCAGCAGCATGCGACAACAGTAGTGACTCGGACAACGAGTCAAGCTCATGCAATGAAGAAGAAGAAGAAGCCAACCTGGCATTCATGGCCAACGTCGATGACAAGGTAACATCAGACTCATCTTTCTCTTTATGCAATGAATCTGATTCTGACAACTTCGAAGAAGCTTTTAATGAACAATATTGTAAATATAAAGAAGTATGTAAATCACTAAAAGCCAATAAGAAAAATCTTGCATACTTAGAAAATACTAATTCAGACTTAAAATCTGAAAATGAGCAAATAGAAAAATAAATTACTGAACTAAAAATGAGAAATGAATTGTTATGTGAAGACTTGAAAAATAAAAATAAACAATTAGCGAGTTTGGAAAACCAAGAAACTGTAAATAAATTAAAACAAGAAGTTAACACTTTAACAACAGAAAATGAAAAATTATCAAGCACACTAGAAAAATTTACTAATGGCAAAACAACATTAATATTAAAAGGTGCTAGACGGTCAGGTAAAAAGAAACATGGATTAGGTTATACTCCTCTCGATAATGAGGAAATAGTAGTATATTCTAAAACATATCCAACTCATAAATTTGTACCTGAACAAGACTAAATCAAATTTTAAATACATTCCAACTGAAAAGATAACTAAAATGTCTTGCTGTAGCCATTGTAATAAGTTAGGACATATTAAAATATCATGTCCAACTAAACATAAAATATGGATAATTAAAAGAAAAACTGATGATACTAACCAACCAGGACCTAAAAGAACCTAGATACCTAAAGCTTAATGTTTTTAATGCAGGGAAACCTTCGAGCATCCAAATGGTACTTGGATAGCGGATGCTCAAGGCACATGTCAGGGAACAGAAAGTTATTCTCGTATCTTGAAGCTGAAGAAGGAACAGTCACGTATGGAGATAATGGAAAAGGGACTGTGATAGGCAGTGGATCAGTAGGCAGTAAAGACAAAACCATTATCGAAGATGTGCTATGCGTCAAAGGAGTAAAGCACAACCTTATTAGTATCAGCCAGCTGTGCGATAAAGGACATCAGATCAGATTTCAATAGTCAAAGTGCAGTATTATAAAGGATGGTGCAGTCATTTTTGAAGCTAACAGAGAAAAGAACCTGTATGACCTTTATTTGGAAGAACTAAAGGATCATGACATATGTCTGGCAGCAAATAAAGAGCAGTCAATAGATCTCTGGCACCGAAGACTGGGCCACTGCAGCTTGGATGGCGTGAGAAAGTTGATCAAGAGAAGCTTGGTGGAAGGCCTACCCAAAGTAAGTACAAAAATGATTGGTGTCTGTGGACTGTGTGCAAAAGGTAAGCACACCAAGTCATCCATCAAGTCAAAGACTGTGGTAACAACCTCTAAACCCTTAGAACTTCTACATATGGATTTATTTGGGCCAATGAGGACCACAAGTCTCGGGGGAAAGAACTTTGGATTTGTTATAGTAGATGACTACTCCAGGTTTACATGGGTTTCTTTCCTAGAACACAAGGATGATACTTTTGAGAGTTTTGTTAGTTTCAGCAAGAAAGTTCAAAAGGATAAGAAGTATAGCATCATTAGTATCCGATCAGATCATGGAGGAGAATTTCAGAATGAGAGCTTTGCAAAATTCTGTGATAGCCAAGGAATAGAACACAACTTCTCAGCACCAAGGACACTACAGCAAAATGGAGTTGCAGAAAGAAAGAATAGAACCCTATTGAATATGGCAAGGACAATGCTATCAGAATATTATTTGCCAAGGTACTTTTGGGCCGAAGCCATCAACACAGCTTGTTACATAATCAACAGGGTAATGATTAGGCCAATTCTAAAGAAGACTTCATATGAATTATACAAGCAAAAGAAGCCAAAAATCAGCCATTTCAGGACATTTTAATGTCCATGCTTTATCCACAACAACAGTAAAAGAGATATTGGTAAGCTAGACTCCAAATCAGATGAAGGTATATTCATAGGGTATGCTTCCAAACCCAAAGGATATAGAGTATTTAACAAACGAACCTTATTAATTGAGCAATCAGTGTATATTAATTTTGATGAAACTAACCCTTCCTTGAGAAAGATCATCCATTGGAAAATATTATTGGAGATCCATCTGTTGGGGTAAGGACAAGAGGTAATGTGATTCCTTGTGATTATCTAGCCTTTGTTTCACAAATAGAGCCTAAGACAGTCAATGAAGCACTAACTGAGGAATCTTGGATATTAGCCATGCAAGATGAACTAAATCAGTTCAAGAGAAACCAAGTATGGTTCATTGTTTCGAGACCATCAGATCATCCTGTGATTGGCACCAAATGGGTGTTCAGAAAAAAAATTGGATGAAGTTGGTGTGATCATAAGAAATAAGGTCAGATTGGTAGCTCAAGGCTATTCTCAAGAGGAAGGCATAGATTTTGATGAAACCTATGCACCAGTGGCTAGATTTGAGGCAATTAGGATTTTACTTGCATATGCTTCTGCATTAAATTTAAAACTCTTTCAAATAGATGTAAAATCTGCTTTTCTAAATAGTTTTATAAAGGAAGAGGTATATGTAGAACAACCGCCTGGTTTTGATGACATGGATTTTCCAAATCATGTTTTTAAGTTGCATAAAGCCTTGTATGGATTAAAGAAAGCACCTAGAGCTTGGTATGAAAGGCTTAGTTCATTTTTGTTAAATCATAGTTTCATTAGAGGAAAAGTATATATCACATTATTCATTAAGTCTAAACTTAAAAATGTGTTACTTGTTCAAATATATGTTGATGATATAATATTTGGCTCTACTGATGAATCTCTTTGCAAGTATTTTGAAAAGCTTATGCAGGGAGAATTTGAAATGAGCATGATGGGGGAGCTCAACTACTTCCTCGGATTGTAAATCAAACAAGGACAGGAAGGATCTCATATCTGTCAAGCCAAGTACACCAAAGAATAACTAAAGAAGTTTGGATTTGAAAATGCCAAGCCACTGTCAACACCCATGAGCACATCAACAAGGCTAGATAGTGACGAAAATGGTAAGAAAGTAGATCAGAAACTTTACAGAGGTATGATAGGTTCATTACTCTATTTAACAGCAAGTAGACCTGATATATTGTTTAGCATATGTATGTGTGCTAGGTACTAGGCAGATCCTAAAGAGTCTCATTTAATTTGTGTTAAAAGGATCTTTAGATACTTAACTCAAACTCATGATCTAGGATTATGGGTACCCAAATTCATGTGAAATTAATTTAGTAGGATATTCTGATGCTGGCTATGCTGGATGCAAGGTAGATAGGAAAAGCACCAGTGGATGTTGTCAATTTCTTGCAGGATGTCTGATTTCGTGGTCCTCAAAGAAGTAAAATTTAGTAGCATTGTCTACAGCTGAAGCTGAGTACGTGGCTGCTGGAAGTTGTTGTACACAACTATTATGGATTAAACAACAATTTGAGGATTATGGACTTCAGATCAAGACAATTCCATTACTGTGTGACAACACAAGTGCAATAAATCTTACTAAGAATCCAGTCCAACATTCAAGGACAAAGCACATTGAGGTTAGGTAGCATTTTATTCGTGATCATGTAGCTAATGGTAATATAAACATTTTTTTTGTAGATACACAAAATCAATTAGCAGATATCTTCACAAAGGCCTTACCTGAAGAGAGATTTACTTCTCTTAGAAGGGAACTGGGCATGTGTAAATTGTGAAAGATTTATCTATATAAAACTGAAATATAAATTATTTCAGAATAATCAAATTTTCTCTCCCCTGTAGTTAAGCAAAATCTCATTAAAATATTACTTGTTTCTTACTTATCTGAGACGGTTCGATTAATTTTAAAGTATTTATTCCTCTCGAACTGGTCAGTTTGTCGTTTTCTGCCATTATGGCGGCTCTTGTTTCTAAAAGTCACTATTATTCTTTTTTCTAAAAACCCGAAATCTGTGTTACAATGATTCACCCTTCGTCTTCATCTCCTTCAACTTGCTTAAGGCGATACCCTATCGACTCCGGCATCGACTCTCTGGGATTTCAAAGCTTCCACCTCCTTCCCGCGAGAAATTTCTTGAGGGCTTCTGCTCCTTTCCTCATTCCAATCATCCAGAAACTTTCCCCATTCAAATCCATGGCCGCGTCTGGTGCATCCAGCAGCGTCGGGGGCTATGGAGCTGCATTTCTTACCGCCGAGCAGCAAGAGAGGTATACCACTGTGAAGATCAAGGTCTGTGGTAACAAGGCAGTGGACGTTGCAGACTTGCAGAAGAATGGAATGGGCAGCATCATTGCAGCAATGGAGAGGATGAAATGGAGGAAGATGGCAACTCTGTCAGAGGTGAGTTATCCAGACCTAGTGAAGATATTTTACATTTGTTTGAAGACTGAGGAGGACGGGTCCTTGACATCCACTATCAAAGGAACCCAGATTAAGATTACCTATGAGATTTTAGAATCTTTATTTGGAGTTTGCACCACCGGTCACAGTGGAGTTCACACTATGGATATCCAGGCGAAGGGATTAGGGATTGTTGGTCCCGAGTACAAACTGAAGGATGGGAAGATTGACATCAACCAGCTGAACACATTCAACTGTCTTTTGCATTTCATTGTTTGCCAAATATTGATCCCGAGGAGTCCCACCTTTTTGATTTGTACTAAGGCAGACTCCGATATGATGTTCTGAGCTATCCGGAACCAAAGCATAAACATGGTTGAGGTTATAATAGAAAGGATGAAGTTTGCATGGTGTCCCTTTTATCTCATGTGGATCCACTTCTTCGACCTCATTTCCTTTAGACAAGCAAATTGGCTCTTCAGATTCGTCTACTTCAGCATGAGTTGTCAACTCTGCATCTTCAACCAAGTCTTATTGAAAGAATTCAGCATTGACCTCTTCAGGTGTCTGATCTGTCATGTCCAATTCATAATCAGAGAATAGTCTTGCCTTAACTCTACAAACTGCCCACCAATCATTTAGTTCTTTAATCGTAGATGATGGATAGCTTGTATAGTACACTTGCTGGGCTTGTGTGGCTAAAATGAACGGCTCATAAGTATTTAATTTCGACTTATGTTTAAGCTCAACAATCCCATGCGTTGTGTCATTTCGAATGGAATTCGGATCAAACCAGTGACACTTGAACAAGAATATATGATTGTCTTATTCTATATATTGCTAATGTAAGATCTCCTCCACAATATTGTAGTAGTCATATTCATTTTCATTATACGTACTTCCTTTAACACATACTCCGTTGTTCATGGTAGACTTACTCTGCCCATAGTCTCTTGTGTGAAATCTATACCCATTCACAATAAATCCAGGGTTGTTCTGTGTGATTTTTGATGGGCTATAGGCTATCTGACAAACTCTTTCATCAGTAACTAAACCTTGTTCAACCTACGTATAGAAAAGACTAGTTAAAAAGTGAATATAACTTTTCTTTCGTACTCTTTGAGCATGTACACTTACGCATTTTCTTAGCCATAAGGCCAATGACTTCTCTCATTTTTTTCAATCTCATAATCACTGAGATGTGGATTTCTTTGAATTATTTCTGAATCAAATTGTCTGTAATATGAATGGAAGACCAACTTCAATAGCTAGAAGAAGGGCAAAGAAGTTATATATACAATAGAATGTAAGTTCAGGACTTACTCAACATAACACTCAAGCCTAGCATAATTTAAAAGAATATATATCTCTGCGGCGCATAACTCTCTGTCATCAAGCATGCGACTTGAAGAACGTCCAAACGCACGTCCAGGATGATTAAATATGGAGAGCCGATCTGAACACCCAGATTCCCCCCCATCATCATTACGTGGAGGTTGAGTACGAAGAGTTTGTATGTTTGCTTCAAAGTACATCGAACAAAATTTGAGATTTGTTCCGTAATGTATGCCTCAGCAATAGAACCCTCCACTTTTGCTTTATTTCGGACTTTCATTTTGAGTTCATGCATACACCTACATCAACAATGTACAAGACAAATGAGAAACATATCATACATAAGGTGCAATTCTAAGAAGAAAAAAGTTAATATTCTCATATACCTCTCAAATGGATACATCCATCTATATTGTACTGGCCCTCCGACTTTAGCGTCATATGGTAGATGTACGAGCAAATGCTCCATCGAATTGAATAATGCAGGTGAAAATATCTTCTCCAACATGCATACGATGGTGACCACATTCTGTTCGATAGTTTGCACATCCTCAAGCCTGAGTTCTGATGCACACAGAATCATGAAAAATCGACTCAACTCAGACAATACTCCCCATAGAGGCTTCGACAACATGTCACGAAATGCAATAGTTAGCAACCTTTGTATGAACACATGGTAGTCATGACTCTTCATTCCATATATTTTTCCCTCACTGACGTTGACACAATGAGTAATATTAGACACATAACCGTCAGGAAATCTCAATTATTTCAGCCACTGACACACTTCCTTTACTTGTCCTCCTCCAAGTACTAAACTGCTTTTGGTTTAATTGATTTCCCATTTACTTCAACAAGTTCTAACTCTGGATGTTTACAAAGCATGGACAAGTCCAAACGTGCATTCCTATTGTCCTTTGTCTTACCTTTTATGTCCATAATGTGGTTGAACACATTATCAAAGACATTTTTCTCGATATGCATCACGTCTAGATTATGCCGCACAAGAAGAGTTGACCAATAAGGTAGCTCCCAGAAAATGCTTCTCTTCACCCAGTTGTGCAGCTTCCCAAAACCTGAAAGGTGTCGTGTACTGTCCATCAGTTGTGTGATATCTGGAAAATTTTCTACACATGCTGCCATATGATGACTAGACAACCTCTCGAATATAACTTCATCTTGTTCCATTTTGTTCTCTAGGAATGCATCTTTTTGTCTTCTAAAAGGGTGACCAGTTGCTAAAAACTAGCGATGGCAATCAAACCAGCATGACTTCCCACCATGTTTAAGTACAAATTATTTGGTATTATCCATACAGTAAGGACATGCTAGCCTCCCATATGTGCTCAAACCCGATAGCATTCTAAATGCAGGAAAATCACTTATTACCTACATAATTGCTGCCCTCATGGTGAAATTTTACTTTCTAGATGGATCATAAGTATTGACCCCCTCAGTCCGTAATAATTTCAATTCATCAATCAATGGTCTGAGATAGATGTCTATATTTTTTGTAGGACTTTTAAGACCAGGAATCAATAAAGATAGGAACCAATTCTCTCGCTTCATGCACATGCTCGGAGGAAGGTTGTATGGTGTCACGAACACTGGCCAACTAGAGTAGGAAGCCACTGAACCTCCAAATGGATTGAATCCGTCAGTGCATAAACCAAGCCTCACATTACGCGCCTCCCTTGAGAAGATAGGATGAGCATAGTTGAAACGAGTCCAAGTTTCGCCATCTGCAGGATGACTCATAATATCCTCATCACGATGTACTCTTTCTGCATGCCACCTCATATGTCGAGCTATCTTTGAAGACATATACATCCATTGCAGTCTGGGTGTAAGGAGAAAATATCGCAATGACACATAAGGTATATCATTTCCCCTAGAATTGGCACCTCTTTTAGGTTTAAACCTATCATGATGGAAAATAGAACATGATACCTTATCTGCATCCTCTTTGTGATACAACAAACAATGATTAGGACATGCATCTATTTTCACATATCCAAGTCCTAAATCATTGACCATTTTCTTGGCACGATAAAAATTTGAAGGCATGCAGCTTCTCATCTCGAGGTAACATGCTCTTGATGATGAGGAGGAGATGATCAAAACAACTCTCACTTATATGAAACTTAGATTTCAAGTTCAACAACTATGACACCACTGACAAATGAGTGTGTTTTTGACAATCATCCCACAATGGCTCATTAGCATCCTTAAGTAACTAATAAAATCTTTCAGCTCCCTTGTTCGGCACGTCTTCAGCATATACAGGATCCTCATGCACATTGAATGTGGGACCAGTAGCATCTACAACCATATCCACATACGTACTTGTGCATTCCATGTTACTAGGCCGGTGCGACCAGAGCTCCTCACCATGACATGTCCAATTCATATAACCTTCAACAAACCCTTTTCTGTATAAATGACGTAGAACCTCCCTGATGAAGAGTCTATCCCGATGTAAATTAGAAGTAATTACATTTCTATTTTGGTGATTAACAAAATATTATTATTGTGATAATTATAAAACCCTTAATTAAAGGTCACTAACCTATTTTCTACAAGTCTTAAGCACAAGAATTAATACCAAAGGAAAATAAGCCAAAACATGTAAGCATCTTTACATTGTATCTGCAGCATCATATTTGTCTAAGTACACATCGGTTTCTTTTATATGTCACAACGATTACAGTAGAACTGTAACGATTTCTTCATAGATTGAATCTTCTTCTGATTTCAAAAGAAATCGTTCCTGTAATGACTTGCTCTCGTAACGATTCTTTTAGTCATCGTAACGACTTGCTCTCGTAACGATTCCTTTAGTCATCGTAACTACTTGCTCTCGTAATGATTCCTTTAGTCATCGTAACGACTTGCTCTTGTAACGATTCCTTTAGTCATCGTAACGACTTGCTCTCGTAACGATTACTTTAGTCATCGTAACGACTTGCTCTCGTAACGATTCTTTTAGTCATCGTAACGACTTGCTCTCGTAACGATTCATTTAATCATCGTAATGACTTGTTTTCGTGACGATTCCTTTAGTCATCGTAACGACTTGCTTTCGTAACGATTCCTTGTCATCGTAACGACATACCTTCGTAACGATTCCTTTAGTCATCGTAATGACTTGCTTTCGTATCGATTCCTTTAGTCATCGTAACGACTTGCTTTCGTAACGATTCCTTTAGTCATCGTAACGACTTCCTTTCATAATGATTCCTTTAGTGATCACAACGATTTTCTTGTCACATCGATTTCTTTGGTTCTCATAACGATTTGCTTTGCGCATCGACTTCTTAAGATTTCAAAACAATTGTTTCATATCTCACATCGATTCTTTCATATCTCATAACGATTTGCTGTTAGGTTGCATAACGACTTCATAAGTCATAAATGCATCGATTTTATATCAATCAACTTGACATATGACTTATCCTTTCATCGGGTGAATAGTCAAAGTCTTCGCACATATTCTTTTGACAGTTGTTCATTTAATGGAGACTGAACGTATCTCTGCATGCATACAGGCCATATCATCTATTATCGAGTCTATTCTATATGCATCTTTTAGAATAGCAAAATGACATTATTATTTTGGTGAATATTCACACCAATAGTGACTAACAACAAGAGAGAGCCTAGCTGTCCACTGTTCTAGCATTTAATGTATGCAGGTCTCTGACAAACATTCTTCATACAACGTTGGACTTTGTAGAAGCCAAAGGACACTTCAGAAGATCCTATCTCTTTGCGTACATAAATGGATAAAGGACTGTTGACTAGAAGCTTCCAAGTGCCACTCAGTCTAACGTCCACTAAAAGCTAGAGGCAATGGATACTTCAACGTCTATATTTCAAATTGAAGCTATATATTGAAGAAAGGTGCTCCAGAAGAAAGACATAGAGAGAACGATAGTCATACAAAAAACACTTTGTTCATCAAGTCTTCTGCGAGTTCTCAAGAAAGAGCCAAGCCTCATTCCATTAGATCAGCTCTTTGCTCTCTGCATTGTTTGTAGATTTTTGAGAGAGCTTGTTTGGTTCTGAGAGTGAGCTTTTGTTTGTAGAACTCATTGCTCTCAGTCCTTAGCTTCAGATCTTGACTTGTCGAAGCTTGATCTAGGGGCTTAATCTCATGTTTACTTGTTTCTGTGCTTGTACCCTTCGTGTGTGAAGGAAGACCTGGTGATATCCAGGGTGTGTGTGTGTGCCCTTCTGGTGTGAAGGAAGACCTGGTGGGGTATCTAGAGTGTTGTTCCTCTTCGGGCTAAGAAGAGAAGATCAGCTGAGCTGGGTGTTGTAGTGTCCATAGGGGGACTGTACCCTAAATAGTGAAATCCTGAGTTGTTGATCAGGGATTGGATGTAGGACTCCTGTGGAAAGGAGGTCCGAACCAGGATACATCTGGTGTTGTGTGATTGTCCTCTTGTGTTTGTTGTTTTTCTTTACTAACACTAACAATCTTCAAAGTGTATTTCTTTGTGAACATTTTTAGTGAACAGGTATTAATTGATAAAATTTAAAAGACCCATTCACCCCCCCCCCCCTCTGGGCTACCTAACTGGGCAATAAGTGGTATCAGAGCGAGTCTCTTCGTCAAAGAAGAAGATCCAACGATCTAAAGAGTAAAGATCCAGGGCAGCCCAAGGTTACAATGAAGGTCAGTCTGTCAACTGACCACCATTGTTTAATGGAGAAGACTATGCTTACTGGACAACAAGAATGGAATATTTTCTACAAGGTAATGACTACCATATATGGTCCATAGTTGAAGAAGGCGATCTCCTAGTCACCAATGAAAAGGCTCAATGGACAGATGATGACAGGAAGACGATTTCCTTAAACTGTAAGGCTAAAAGTATTTTGTGATGTGCTCTCAGCAAGAAAGAATTCAATAGAGTATCAGCCTGCAAATCCGCAATGGAGATGTGGGAAAAACTGAGAACCACTTATGAAGGCACGAACAAGGTTAAGGAAACCAGAATAGATATTCTGGTAACTCAATATGAGAGGTTCCAGATGCAGCCAAGAGAGTCCATAACTCAAATGTTCAGTAGATTCACAGACATTACAAATGGATTAGTAGGACTAGGGAAGACCTATGAGATTGGAGATATGGTCAGAAAAATCATTAGATCTCTTCCATCTACATGGACTCCCAAGGTAACAGCCATTGAGGAAGCTAATGATCTAAAGAAGAAGTCTTTGGAAAAGCTCATTGGATCCCTTATGGCCCACGAGATAAATATGGAGAGACTAGGAGAATCCTCAAACAGAAAGAAACATTCAAATGCTCTTAAAGCAGAAGAAGACAGAACAGATGAGTGATCAGCCGAAGATGAAAGCTCAATTGACTGCGAAGATGAAGAAGCCATACTATCAAGAAGACTGCAGCGCATTCTAGCCAAAAAGTAGAAGTTCCAATTTGGTAGAAGACACTTTAAGAAAAATAATGACTTAAAGAAACCAGATGGAAAGGATTAGAAAAAGGGCGAGCCCATATGCTACGAGTGCAAAAAGCCAGGACATATCAAAGCAGAATGCCCAAAGCTCAAGAAGCCCGGATACAAAAAGAGAGAAAGCTCCAAGAAATTCAGGAGGCATAAGAAAAAGGCTATGGCAGCAGCATGGAGCAACAGCAGCGACTCAGACAATGAGTCAAGCTCAAACAGTGAAGAAGAAGAAGCCAACCTGGCTTTTATGGCAAACACTGAAGAGAAGGTAACTTCTGATTCATCTTTTGATTCTTGCAATAATTCTGATTCTGATAATCTAGAAGAAGCTTTCAACGAATTATACTGTAAATATAGGGAAGTAATAAAACTATTAAAAGTTAGTAAGAAAAACACTTCATGTTTAGAAAACACTAATTCAGATCTAAAAACAGAAAATGAAGAATTAGAAAAACAAATAACTGAACTTACAAGAAGAAATGAATTGTTATGTAAAGATGTAAAAGATAAAAACAAACAAATAATCAAATTAGAAAAACAGGAATATTCAGATGAACTGAGAAAAGAAATTGAAACTTTAAATGAAGAAAATGACAAATTGTCAAACACATTGGAGAAATTTACAAATGGTAAGAACTCCTTAATATTAAAAGGTGCTAGATGTTCAGGAAAGAAGAAACATGGTTCAGGATATACACCATCAGAAAATGAAGAAACAATAATTCACCCTAAGATATATCCAACTCCGAAGTTTACACCTGAACAAGATACAACATACAAAGCCAATTTCAAATATATTGAAAGAGTAACAAAATTGTCTTGCTGTAGCCATTGCAATAAGTTAGGACATATAAAATTAACATGTCCAACTAGACATAAGAAATGGATAATTAAAAAGGAAACTGTTGACACTAACCAACTAGGACCCAAAAGAACTTGGGTACCTAAAACTTAATGTCTCCCTTTCAAGGAAGCCTTCGAGCATCAAAATGGTACCTGGACAGCGGGTGCTCAAGGCATATGTCAGGGAACAGAAAGCTGTTCACTCATCTCCAAGCTGAAGAAGGAATAGTCACCTATGGAGATAATGGAAAAGGAATAGTGATAGGCAGTGGTTCTGTGAGCAACAAAGGGAAAACAATTATTGAAGATGTACTGTGTGTCAAAGGGCTAAAGCACAACCTCATAAGCATCAGCTAACTTTGTGACAAAGGTCATCAGATCAAGTTCCAAGAGTCCAAGTGCAGTATCCTAAAGGATGGAGCAGTAATCTTCAAAGCTAACAGAGAAAAGAACATGTATGTGCTCTATCTTGAAGAACTCAAGGATCAAGACGTTTGTTTAGCAACCAGCAAAGAGCAGTCAACTGAGCTGTGGCACAGAAGATTGGGCCACTGTAGTTTGGATGGCTTGAATAAGCTCAGAAAGAGAAGTCTTATAGAAGGTCTGCCAAAGGTCAGCAATAAATTGGATGGTATCTGCAGACCTTGTGTAAAAGGAAAGCACACTAAGAGTTCCTTCAAGTCAAAGACTGTGGTAACCACCTCTAAACCCTTAGAACTCCTTCACATGGATTTATTCGGGCCAATGAGGACCACTAGTCTTAAAGGAAAGAATTTTGGATTTGTTATTGTGGATGATTATTCCAGATTCACATGGGTTTCCTTCCTAGAGCATAAAGATGATACCTTTGATAGTTTCGTAAGCTTCAGCAGAAGAGTACAGAAAGACAAGAAGTTTTGCATTGTTGGAATCCGATCAGATCATGGAGGAGAATTTCAAAATGAAAAATTTGCAAAATTCTGTGATGACCAAGGGATTGAGTATAACTTCTCAGTACCAAGGACACCACAGAAAAATGGAGTTGCTGAGAGGAAGAATAGAACCTTATTGGATATGGCAAGAACAATGCTGTCAGAATATGATTTACCAAGGTATTTCTGGGCCGAAGCAGTGAACACAATAAGCTACATCATTAATAGAGTAATGATCAGACCCATCTTGAAGAAGACTGCATATGAATTGTTCAAGGAAAAGAAGCCAAAGATCAGTCACTTCAAAACTTTGGATGTCCATACTTCATTCACAACAATGGCAAAAGAGACATTGGTAAGTTGGATGCCAAATCAGATGAAGGCATCTTCATGGGGTATACTTCTAAACCTAAAGGTTATAGAGTGTTTAATAAATGCAGCTTGTTGATTGAACAGTCTGTACATATTATTTTTGATGAAACTAACCCTTCCTTAAGAAAGGAAGTAGAGAGTGACATTGATGATGCAGATGACTTGTCTAAGAAATTAAAGAACACATCAATTGAGGACAAGGAAGATCCACCTCTGGAAGACTTGTAGCAAACAGACATTGAACATGAAAATCTTCCAAAGGAGTGGAGATACAAGAAAGATCACCCACCTGAAAATATTATTGGTGATCCATCTGTAGGGGTAAGAACAAGAGGTAATGTAATCCCTTGTGATTATCTAGCATTTGTTTCTCAAATAGAGCCTAGGACAGTCAATGAAGCCCTTACTGATGAGTCTTGGATTCTAGCCATGCAAGATGAACTGAATCAGTTCAAGAGAAACCATGTATGGTCACTTGTTCCTAGGCCATCAGGTCATCCAGTTATTGGCACCAAATGGGTGTTCAGAAATAAATTGGACGAAACTGGTGTGATCTTAGGAAACAAGGCCAGATTGGTTGCTCAAGGCTATTCCCAAGAGGAAGGTATAGATTTCGATGAAACCTATGCACCTGTAGCTAGACTTGAGGCTATTAGGATTTTACTAGCATATGCATCTGCTCTAGATTTGAAACTATTTCAAATCACTACAAGAAAAATCAAAAATAGAGACTGAAATATTCGGTCTCTATTCGGTCCCTAAACAGCTCAGAGACCGAATAGGGACCGAATAGTGACCGAATATGTCGGTCAAAAACTTCTGGTCACAAATCTGTGACCGACTAAATTCGGTCCCTATTCGGTCACTAAATAGGGACCGAATAGGGACCGAATAAGATCGGTCCCTATTTAGGGACCGAAAGTATTCGGTCCCAATTCAGTCCCTAGACATAGGGACCGAATAGGGACCGAATTATTTCGGTCCCTAATAGTGACCGAAAGTATTCGGTCCCAATTCAGTCCCTAGACATAGGGACCGAATGGGGACCGAATAAATTCGGTCCCTATTTAGGGACCGAATTTATTCAGTCCTAGTTCGGTCCCTAAAATAGGGACCGAATTATTTCGGTCCCCACATAGGGACCGAATTTATTCGGTCCCCATTCGGTCCCTATGTCTAGGGACTGAATTGGGACCAACTCATTTCGGTCCCTATTTAGGGACTGAATATTCAGTCCCTATTCGGTCCCTAAAATAGGGACCGAATAGGGACCGAATTATTTCGGTCCCTAATCGGTCTCTATTTTTTAAATATTTTTTTAAAAATATATACATTTTTAGGAAAATAACCTGCTTAAATAAAATAAATAATATCCACAACAATAATAATTATCCACAATAAAAATATCTACAACACAAAAATAATAAAAATATCCACAACAAAACAATAATAAGATGTCGACAACATCAACAATAATAAAAATATCCACAGCACAACAATAATAAAATGTCCACAACATCAGAATAATAAAATGTCCACAATAAGAATAAAAATATCCACAACATCACAATAATATAATGCCAACAACAATAATAAAAATGTCTACAACAATAATAATAATGAAATGAAAATCATGATGCCTCGTCTTCGTCTTCATCCTCGGGTCCTCCCACTCGACCCGATGAAGGAACCTACAATACATATATAACAATAATAAGTTAAAATTAAATACTATTATAAGCAATAACTTATTTTAGAAGCATAAATTAAATAAAACTATAAGCAATGGAGGTCAATTAGATGAGTATTTCTAATTTTGGACCCTGAAACCGAAGTTCTTCATTTTTAACTAAACTAACTTGGTTAAGTGAACTATGTCAATTTCCACAAGTCACACTCATCGGCCCGACCGTGCTGGAACAAACCGGAGGCCAATCGGAAGAGTATTTCTAACATTGGACCCTCAAACCGAAGTTTTTCATTTTTTAACTAAACTAACTTGGTTAAGACGACTTGGAGCGTCGAGGTCAAATCGGGAGTCCGAATTGAACTCCGTCAGTTTCCACAAGTCACACTCATCGGCCCGACCGTGCTGGAACAAACCGGAGGCCAATCGGATGAGTATTTCTAATTTTGGTCCCTCAAATCGAAGTTTTTCATTTTTTAACTAAACTAACTTGGTTAAGACGACTTCGAGCGTCGAGGTCAAACCGGGAGTCCGAATTGAACTCCATCAGTTTCCACAAGTCACACTCATCGACCCGACCGTGCTGGAACAAACCGGAGCCCAATCAGATGAGTATTTCTAATTTTGGTCCCTCAAACGAAATTTTTCATTTTTTAACTAAACTAACTTGGTTAAGACGACTTGGAGCGTCGAGGTCAAACCGGGAGTCCGAATTTAACTCCGTCAGTTTCCACAAGTCACACTCATCGGTCCGACCGTGCTGGAACAAATCGGAGGTCAATCGGATGAGTATTTCTAATTTTGGTCCCTCAAACCGAAGTTCTTCATTTTTTAACTAAACTAACTTGGTCAAGACGACTTGGCGTCGAGGTCAAACCGGGAGTCCGAATTGAACTCCGTCAGTTTCCACAAGTCACACTCATCGGCCCGACCGTGCTGGAACAAACCTGCAGGCCAATCGGAAGAGTATTTCTAATTTTGGTCCCTCAAACTGAAGTTTTTCATTTTTTAACTAAACTAACTTGGTTAAGACGACTTGGAGCGTCGAGGTCAAACCGGGAGTCCGAATTGAACTCCGTCAGTTTCCACAAGTCACACTCATCGACCCGACCGTGCTGGAACAAACCGGAGGCCAATCGGATGAGTATTTCTAATTTTGGTCCCTCAAAACGAAGTTTTTCATTTTTTAACTAAACTAACTTGGTTAAGACGACTTGGAGCGTCGAGGTCAAACCGGGAGTCCGAATTGAACTCCGCCAGTTTCCACAAGCCACACTCATCGACCCGACCGTGCTGGAACAAACCGAGGCCAATCGGATGAGTATTCTAATTTGGTCCCTCAAATCGAAGTTTTCATTTTTTAACTAAACTAACTTGGTTAAGACGACTTGGAGCGTCGAGGTCAAACCGGGAGTCCGAATTGAACTCCGTCAGTTTCCACAAGTCACACTCATCGACCCGACCGTGCTGGAACAAACCGGAGGCCAATCGGATGAGTATTTCTAATTTGGTCCCTCAAATCGAAGTTTTTCATTTTTTAACTAAACTAACTTGGTTAAGACGACTTGGAGCGTCGAGTCAAACCGGGAGTCCGAATTGAACTCCGTCAGTTTCCACAAGTCACACTCATCGACCCGACCGTGCTGGAACAAACCGGAGGCCAATCGGATGAGTATTTCTAATTTTGGTCCCTCAAATCGAAGTTTTTCATTTTTTACCTAAACTAACTTGGTTAAGACGACTTGGAGCGTCGAGGTCAAACCGGGAGTCCGAATTGAACTCCGTCAGTTTCCACAAGTCACACTCATCGGCCCGACCGTGCTGGAACAAACCGGAGGCCAATCGGATGAGTATTTCTAATTTTGGTCCCTCAAACCGAAGTTTTTCATTTTTTAACTAAACTAACTTGGTTAAGACGACTTGGAGCGTCGAGGTCAAACCGGAAGTCCGAATTGAACTCCGTCAGTTTCCACAAGTCACACTCATCGACCCGACCGTGCTGGAACAAACGGAGGCCAATCGGATGAGTATTTCTAATTTTGGTCCCTCAAATCGAAGTTTTCATTTTTTAACTAAACTAACTTGGTTAAGACGACTTGGAGCTCGAGGTCAAACCGGGAGTCCGAATTGAACTCCGTCAGTTTCCACAAGTCACACTCATCGACCCGACCGTGCTGGAACAAACCGGAGGCCAATCGGATGAGTATTTCTAATTTTGGTCCCTCGAATCGAAGTTTTTCATTTTTTTAACTAAACTAACTTGGTTAAGACGACTTGGAGCGTCGTAGTCAAACCGGGAGTCCGAATTGAACTCCGTCAGTTTCCACAAGTCACACTCATCGACCCGACCGTGCTGGAACAAACCGGAGGCCAATCGGATGAGTATTTCTAATTTTGGTCCCTCAAATCGAAGTTTTTCATTTTTTAACTAAACTAACTTGGTTAAGACGACTTGGAGCCTCGAGGTCAAACCGGGAGTCCGAATTGAACTCCGTCAGTTTCCACAAGTCACACTCATCGGCCCGACCGTGCTGGAACAAACCGGAGGCCAATCGGATGAGTATTTCTAATTTTGGTCCCTCAAACCGAAGTTTTTCATTTTTTAACTAAACTAACTTGGTTAAGACGACTTGGAGCGTCGAGGTCAAACCGGGAGTCCAATTGAACTCCGTCAGTTTCCACAAGTCACACTCATCGGCCGACCGTGCTGGAACAAACCGGAGGCCAATCGGATGAGTATTTCTAATTTTGGTCCCTCAAACCGAAGTTTTCATTTTTTTAACTAAACTAACTTGGTTAAGACGACTTGGAGCGTCGAGGTCAAACCGGGAGTCCGAATTGAACTCCGTCAGTTTCCACAAGTCACACTCATCGACCCGACCGTGCTGGAACAAACCGGAGGCCAATCGGATGAGTATTTCTAATTTTGGTCCCTCAACCGAAGTTTTTCATTTTTTAACTAAACTAACTTGGTTAAGACGACTTGGAGCGTCGAGGTCAAACCGGGAGTCCGAATTGAACTCCGTCAGTTTCCACAAGTCACACTCATCGACCCGACCGTGTTGGAACAAACCGGAGGCCAATCGGACGAGTATTTCTAATTTTGGTCCCTCAAACCGAAGTTTTTCATTTTTAACTAAACTAACTTGGTTAAGACGACTTGGAGCATCGAGGTCAAACCGGGAGTCCGAATTGAACTCCGTCAGTTTCCACAAGTCACACTCATCGGCCCGACCGTGCTGGAACAAACCGGAGGCCAATCGGATGAGTATTTCTAATTTTGGTCCCTCAAACCGAAGTTTTTCATTTTTAACTAAACTAACTTGGTTAAGACGACTGGAGCGTCGAGGTCAAACCGGAGTCCGAATTAACTCCGTCAGTTTCCACAAGTCACACTCATCGACCCGACCGTGCTGGAACAAACCGGAGGCCAATCGGATGAGTATTTCTAATTTTGTCCCTCAAACTGAAGTTTTTCATTTTTTAACTAAACTAACTTGGTTAAGACGACTTGGAGCGAGGTCAAACCGGGAGTCCGAATTGAACTCTGTCAGTTTCCACAAGTCACACTCATCGACCCGACCGTGCTGGAACAAACCGGAGGCCAATCGGATGAGTATTTCTAATTTTGGTCCCTCAAACCGAAGTTTTTCATTTTTAACTAAACAACTTGGTTAAGATGACTTGGACCGTCGAGGTCAAACCGGGAGTCTCAATTGAACTCCGTCAGTTTCCACAAGTCACACTCATCGGCCCGACCGTGCTGGAATAAATCGGAGGCCAATCGGATGAGTATTTCTAATTTTGGTCCCTCAAACCGAAGTTTTTCATTTTTTTAACTAAACTAACTTGCTTAAGACGACTTGGAGCGTCGAGATCAAACTGGGAGTCCGAATTGAACACCGTCAGTTTCCACAAGTCACACTCATCGACCCGACCGTGCTGGAACAAATCGGAGGCCAATTGGATGAGTATTTCTAATTTTGGTCCATCCAACCGAAGTTTTTCATTTTTTAACTAAACTAACTTGGTTAAGACGACTTGGAGCGTCGAGGTCAAACCGGGAGTCCGAATTGAACTCCGTCAGTTTCCACAAGTCACACTCATCGACCCGACCGTGTTGGAACAAACCGGAGGCCAATCGGATGAGTATTTCTAATTTTGGTCCCTCAAATCGAAGTTTTTCATTTTTTTTCTAAACTAACATGGTTAAGACGACTTGGAGCATCGAGGTCAAACCGGGAGTCCGAATTGAACTCCGTCAGTTTCCACAAGTCACACTCATCGACCCAACCGTGCTGGAACAAACCGGAGGCCAATTGGATGTGTATTTCTAATTTTCGTTCCTCAAACCGAAGTTTTTCATTTTTTAACTAAACTAACTTGGTTAAGACGACTTCGAGCGTCGAGGTCAATCCGGGAGTCCGAATTGAACTTCGTCAGTTTCCACATGTCACACTCATCGACCCGACCGTGCTGGAACAAACCGGAGGGCAATCGGATGAGTATTTCTAATTTTGGTCCCTCAAATCGAAGTTTTTCATTTTTTAACTAAACTAACTTGGTTAAGACGACTTGGAGCGTCGAGGTCAAATCGGGAGTCCGAATTGAACTCCGTCAGTTTCCACAAGTCACACTCATCGACCCGACCGTGCTGGAACAAACCGGAGGCCAATCGGATGAGTATTTCTAATTTTGGTCCCTCAAATCGAAGTTTTTCATTTTTTAACTAAACTAACTTGGTTAAGACGACTTGGAGCGTCGAGGTCAAACCGGGAGTCCGAATTGAACTCCGTCAGTTTCCACAAGTCACACTCATCGGCCCGACCGTGCTGGAACAAACCGGAGGCCAATCGGATGAGTATTTCTAATTTTGGTCCCTCAAACCGAAGTTTTTCATTTTTTAACTAAACTAACTTGGTTAAGACGACTTGGAGCGTCGAGGTCAAACCGGGAGTCCAATTGAACTCCGTCAGTTTCCACAAGTCACACTCATCGGCCCGACCGTGCTGGAACAAACCGGAGGCCAATCGGATGAGTATTTCTAATTTTGGTCCCTCAAACCGAAGTTTTTCATTTTTTAAACTAAACTAACTTGGTTAAGACGACTTGGAGCGTCGAGATCAAACCGGGAGTCCGAATTGAACTCCGTCAGTTTCCACAAGTCACACTCATCGACCCGACCGTGCTGGAACAAATCGGAGGCCAATTGGATGAGTATTTCTAATTTTGGTCCCTCGAACCGAAGTTTTTCATTTTTTAACTAAACTAACTTGGTTAAGACGACATGGAGCGTCGAGGTCAAACCGGGAGTCCGAATTGAACTCCGTCAGTTTCCACAAGTCACACTCACAGACCCGACCGTGTTGGAACAAACCGGAGGCCAATCGGATGAGTATTTCTAATTTTGGTCCCTCAAATCGATGTTTTTCATTTTTTAACTAAACTAACTTGGTTAAGACGACTTGGAGCGTCGAGGTCAAACCGGGAGTCCGAATTGAACTCCGTCAGTTTCCACAAGTCACACTCATCGACCCGACCGTGCTGGAACAAACCGGAGGCCAATCGGATGAGTATTTCTAATTTTGGTCCCTCTAACCGAACTTTTTCATTTTTTAACTAAACTAACTTGGTTAAGACGACTTGGAGCGTCGAGGTCAAACCGGGAGTCCGGATTGAACTCCGTCAGTTTCCACAAGTCACACTCATCGGCCCGACCGTGCTGGAGTAAACCGGAGGCCAATCGGATGAGTATTTCTAATTTTGTCCCTCAAACCGAAGTTTTTCATTTTTTAACTAAACTAACTTGGTTAAGACGACTTGGAGCGTCGAGGTCAAACCGGGAGTCCGAATTGAACTCCGTCAGTTTCCACAAGTCACACTCATCGACCCGACCGTGCTGGAACAAACCGGAGGCCAATCGGATGAGTATTTCTAATTTTGGTCCCTCAAACCGAAGTTTTTCTTTTTAACTAAACTAACTTGGTTAAGACGACTTGGAGCGTCGAGGTCAAACCGGGAGTCCGAATTGAACTCCGTCAGTTTCCACAAGTCACACTCATCGACCCGACCGTGCTGGAACAAACCGGAGGCCAATCGGATGAGTATTCTAATTTTGGTCCCTCAAATCGAAGTTTTTCATTTTTTTCTAAACTAACTTGGTTAAGACGACTTGGAGCGTCGAGGTCAAACCGGGAGTCCGAATTGAACTCCGTCAGTTTCCACAAGTCACACTCATCGACCCGACCGTGCTGGAACAAACCGGAGGCCAATGGATGAGATTATCTAATTTTGGTCCCTCAAACCGAAGTTTTTCATTTTTTAACTAAACTAACTTGGTTAAGACGACTTGGAGCGTCGAGGTCAAATCCGGGAGTCCGAATTGAACTCCGTCAGTTTCCACAGTCACACTCATCGACCCGACCGTGCTGGAACAAACCGGAGGCCAATCGGATGAGTATTTCTAATTTTGGTCCCTCAAATCGAAGTTTTTCATTTTTTAACTAAACTAACTTGGTTAAGACGACTTGGAGCGTCGAGGTCAAATCGGGAGTCCGAATTGAACTCCGTCAGTTTCCACAAGTCACACTCATCGACCCGACCGTGCTGGAACAAACCGGAGGCCAATCGGATGAGTATTTCTAATTTTGGTCCCTCAAATCGAAGGTTTTCATTTTTTAACTAAACTAACTTGGTTAAGACGACTTGGAGCGTCGAGGTCAAACGGGAGTCCGAATTGAACTCCGTCAGTTTCCACAAGTCACACTCATCGCCCGACCGTGCTGGAACAAACCGGAGGCCAATCGGATGAGTATTTCTAATTTTGGTCCCTCAAACCGAAGTTTTTCATTTTTTAACTAAACTAACTTGGTTAAGACGACTTGGAGCGTCGAGGTCAAACGGGAGTCGAATTGAATGACTCCGTCAGTTTCCACAAGTCACACTCATCGGCCGACCGTGCTGGAACAAACCGGAGGCCAATCGGATGAGTATTTCTAATTTTGGTCCCTCAAACCGAAGTTTTCATTTTTTAACTAAACTAACTTGGTTAAGACGACTTGGAGCGTCGAGGTCAAACCGGGAGTCCGAATTGAACTCCGTCAGTTTCCACAAGTCACACTCATCGACCCGACCGTGCTGGAACAAACCGGAGGCCAATCGGATGAGTATTTCTAATTTTGGTCCCTCAAATCGAAGTTTTCATTTTTTAACTAAACTAACTTGGTTAAGACGACTTGGAGCGTCGAGGTCAAACCGGGAGTCCGAATTGAACTCCGTCAGTTTCCACAAGTCACACTCATCGACCCGACCGTGCTGGAACAAACCGGAGGCCAATCGGATGAGTATTTCTAATTTTGGTCCCTCAAATCGAGTTTTTCATTTTTTAAATAAACTAACTTGGTTAAGACGACTTGGAGCGTCGAGGTCAAACCGGGAGTCCGAATTGAACTCCGTCAGTTTCCACAAGTCACACTCATCGACCCGACCGTGCTGGAACAAACCGGAGGCCAATCGGATGAGTATTTCTAATTTTGGTCCCTCAAACCGAAGTTTTTCATTTTTAACTAAACTAACTTGGTTAAGACGACTTGGAGCGTCGAGGTCAAACCGGGAGTCCGAATTGAACTCCGTCAGTTTCCACAAGTCACACTCATCGCCCGACCGTGCTGGACAAACCGGAGGCCAATCGGATGAGTATTTCTAATTTTGTCCCTCAAACCGAAGTTTTTCATTTTTTAACTAAACTAACTTGGTTAAGACGACTTGGAGCGTCGAGGTCAAACCGGGAGTCCGAATTGAACTCCGTCAGTTTCCACAAGTCACACTCATCGACCCGACCGTGCTGGAACAAACGGAGGCCAATCGGATGAGTATTTCTAATTTTGGTCCCTCAAACCGAAGTTTTTCATTTTTAACTAAACTAACTTGGTTAAGACGACTTGGAGCGTCGAGGTCAAACCGGGAGTCCGAATTGAACTCCGTCAGTTTCCACAAGTCACACTCATCGACCCGACCGTGCTGGAAAACCGGAGGCCAATCGGATGAGTATTTCTAATTTTGGTCCCTCAAATCGAAGTTTTCATTTTTTCTAAACTAACTTGGTTAAGACGACTTGGAGCGTCGAGGTCAAACCGGGAGTCCGAATTGAACTCCGTCAGTTTCCACAAGTCACACTCATCGACCCGACCGTGCTGGAACAAACCGGAGGCCAATCGGATGAGTATTTCTAATTTTGGTCCTCAAACCGAAGTTTTTCATTTTTAACTAAACTAACTTGGTTAAGACGACTTGGAGCGTCGAGGTCAAACCGGGAGTCCGAATTGAACTCCGTCAGTTTCCACAAGTCACACTCATCGACCCGACCGTGCTGGAACAAACCGGAGGCCAATCGGATGAGTATTTCTAATTTGGTCCCTCAATCGAAGTTTTCATTTTTTAACTAAACTAACTTGGTTAAGACGACTTGGAGCGTCGAGGTCAAACGGGAGTCCGAATTGAACTCCGTCAGTTTCCACAAGTCACACTCATCGACCGACCGTGCTGGAACAAACCGGAGGCCAATCGGATGAGTATTTCTAATTTGGTCCCTCAAATCGAAGTTTTCATTTTTTAACTAAACTAACTTGGTTAAGACGACTTGGAGCGTCGAGGTCAAACGGGAGTCCGAATTGAACTCCGTCAGTTTCCACAAGTCACACTCATCGGCCCGACCGTGCTGGAACAAACCGGAGGCCAATCGATGAGTATTCTAATTTTGGTCCCTCAAACGAAGTTTTCATTTTTTAACTAAACTAACTTGGTTAAGACGACTTGGAGCGTCGAGGTCAAACCGGGAGTCGAATTGAACTCCGTCAGTTTCCACAAGTCACACTCATCGGCCCGACCGTGCTGGAACAAACCGGAGGCCAATCGGATGAGTATTTCTAATTTTGGTCCCTCAAACCGAAGTTTTCATTTTTTTAACTAAACTACTTGGTTAAGACGACTTGGAGCGTCGAGGTCAAACCGGGAGTCCGAATTGAACTCCGTCAGTTTCCACAAGTCACACTCATCGACCCGACCGTGCTGGAACAAACCGGAGGCCAATCGGATGAGTATTTCTAATTTTGTCCCCAACCGAAGTTTTTCATTTTTAACTAAACTAACTTGGTTAAGACGACTTGGAGCGTCGAGGTCAAACCGGGAGTCCGAATTGAACTCCGTCAGTTTCCACAAGTCACACTCATCGACCCGACCGTGCTGGAACAAACCGGAGGCCAATCGGATGAGTATTTCTAATTTTGGTCCCTCAAATCGAAGTTTTTCATTTTTTAACTAAACTAACTTGGTTAAGACGACTTGGAGCGTCGAGGTCAAACCGGGAGTCCGAATTGAACTCCGTCAGTTTCCACAAGTCACACTCATCGACCCGACCGTGCTGGAACAAACCGAAGGCCAATCGGATGAGTATTTCTAATTTTGGTCCCTCAAACCAAAGTTTTCATTTTTTAACTAAACTAACTTGGTTAAGACGACTTGGAGCGTCGAGGTCAAACGGGAGTCCGAATTGAACTCCGTCAGTTTCCACAAGTCACACTCATCGGCCCGACCGTGCTGGAACAAACCGGAGGCCAATCGGATGAGTATTTCTAATTTGGTCCCTCAAACCGAAGTTTTTCATTTTTTAACTAAACTAACTTGGTTAAGACGACTTGGAGCGTCGAGGTCAAACCGGGAGTCCGAATTGAACTCCGTCAGTTTCCACAAGTCACACTCATCGACCCGACCGTGCTGGAACAAACCGGAGGCCAATCGGATGAGTATTTCTAATTTTGGTCCCTCAAACCGAAGTTTTTCATTTTTTAACTAAACTAACTTGGTTAAGACGACTTGGAGCGTCGAGGTCAAACCGGGAGTCCGAATTGAACTCCGTCAGTTTCCACAAGTCACACTCATCGACCCGACCGTGCTGGAACAAACCGGAGGCCAATCGGATGAGTATTTCTAAATTTTGGTCCCTCAAATCGAAGTTTTTCATTTTTTCTAAACTAACTTGGTTAAGACGACTTGGAGCGTCGAGGTCAAACCGGGAGTCCGAATTGAACTCCGTCAGTTTCCACAAGTCACACTCATCGACCCGACCGTGCTGGAACAAACGGAGGCCAATCGGATGAGTATTTCTAATTTTGGTCCCTCAAATCGAAGTTTTTCATTTTTAACTAAACTAACTTGGTTAAGACGACTTGGAGCGTCGAGGTCAAACCGGGAGTCCGAATTGAACTCCGTCAGTTTCCACAAGTCACACTCATCGGCCCGACCGTGCTGGAAAAACCGGAGGCCAATCGGATGAGTATTTCTAATTTGGTCCCTCAAACCGAAGTTTTTCATTTTTTAACTAAACTAACTTGGTTAAGACGACTTGGAGCGTCGAGGTCAAACCGGGAGTCCGAATTGAACTCCGTCAGTTTCCACAAGTCACACTCATCGGCCCGACCGTGCTGGAACAAACCGGAGGCCAATCGGATGAGTATTTCTAATTTTGGTCCCTCAAATCGAAGTTTTTCATTTTTTAACTAAACTAACTTGGTAAGACGACTTGGAGCGTCGAGGTCAAACCGGGAGTCCGATTGAACTCCGTCAGTTTCCACAAGTCACACTCATCGGCCGACCGTGCTGGAACAAACCGGAGGCCAATCGGATGAGTATTTCTAATTTTGGTCCCTCAAACCGAAGTTTTTCATTTTTTAACTAAACTAACTTGGTTAAGACGACTTGGAGCGTCGAGGTCAAACCGGGAGTCCGAATTGAACTCCGTCAGTTTCCACAAGTCACACTCATCGACCCGACCGTGCTGGAACAAACCGGAGGCCAATCGGATGAGTATTTCTAATTTTGGTCCCTCAAATCGAAGTTTTTCATTTTTTAACTAAACTAACTTGGTTAAGACGACTTGGAGCGTCGAGGTCAAACCGGGAGTCCGAATTGAACTCCGTCAGTTTCCAAAGTCACACTCATCGGCCCGACCGTGCTGGAACAAACCGGAGGCCAATCGGATGAGTATTTCTAATTTTGGTCTCAAACCGAAGTTTTTCATTTTTTAACTAAACTAACTTGGTTAAGACGACTTGGAGCGTCGAGGTCAAACCGGGAGTCGAATTGAACTCCGTCAGTTTCCACAAGTCACACTCATCGGCCGACCGTGCTGGAACAAACCGGAGGCCAATCGGATGAGTATTTCTAATTTTGGTCCCTCAAACCGAAGTTTTCATTTTTTTAACTAAACTAACTTGGTTAAGACGACTTGGAGCGTCGAGGTCAAACCGGGAGTCCGAATTGAACTCCGTCAGTTTCCACAAGTCACACTCATCGACCCGACCGTGCTGGAACAAACCGGAGGCCAATCGGATGAGTATTTCTAATTTTGGTCCCTCAAATCGAAGTTTTTCATTTTTTAACTAAACTAACTTGGTTAAGACGACTTGGAGCGTCGAGGTCAAACGGGAGTCCGAATTGAACTCCGTCAGTTTCCACAAGTCACACTCATCGACCCGACCGTGCTGGAACAAACCGGAGGCCAATCGGATGAGTATTTCTAATTTTGGTCCCTCAAACCGAAGTTTTTCATTTTTAACTAAACTAACTTGGTTAAGACGACTTGGAGCGTCGAGGTCAAACCGGGAGTCCGAATTGAACTCCGTCAGTTTCCACAAGTCACACTCATCGGCCCGACCGTGCTGGAACAAACGGAGGCCAATCGGATGAGTATTTCTAATTTTGGTCCCTCAAACGAAGTTTTTCATTTTTAACTAAACTAACTTGGTTAAGACGACTTGGAGCGTCGAGGTCAAACCGGGAGTCCGAATTGAACTCCGTCAGTTTCCACAAGTCACACTCATCGACCCGACCGTGCTGGAACAAACCGGAGGCCAATCGGATGAGTATTTCTAATTTTGGTCCTCAAACGAAGTTTTTCATTTTTTAACTAAACTAACTTGGTTAAGACGACTTGGAGCGTCGAGGTCAAACGGGAGTCCGAATTGAACTCCGTCAGTTTCCACAAGTCACACTCATCGACCCGACCGTGCTGGAACAAACCGGAGGCCAATCGGATGAGTATTTCTAATTTTGGTCCCTCAAACCGAAGTTTTTCATTTTTAACTAAACTAACTTGGTTAAGACGACTTGGAGCGTCGAGGTCAAACCGGGAGTCCGAATTGAACTCCGTCAGTTTCCACAAGTCACACTCATCGGCCCGACCGTGCTGGAACAAACCGGAGGCCAATCGGATGAGTATTTCTAATTTGGTCCCTCAAACCGAAGTTTTCATTTTTTAACTAAACTAACTTGGTTAAGACGACTTGGAGCGTCGAGGTCAAAACGGGAGTCCGAATTGAACTCCGTCAGTTTCCACAAGTCACACTCATCGACCCGACCGTGCTGGAACAAACCGGAGGCCAATCGGATGAGTATTTCTAATTTTGGTCCCTCAAACCGAAGTTTTTCATTTTTTAACTAAACTAACTTGGTTAAGACGACTTGGAGCGTCGAGGTCAAAACGGGAGTCCGAATTGAACTCCGTCAGTTTCCACAAGTCACACTCATCGACCCGACCGTGCTGGAACAAACCGGAGGCCAATCGGATGAGTATTTCTAATTTTGGTCCCTCAAATCGAAGTATTTCATTTTTTAACTAAACTAACTGGTTAAGACGACTTGGAGCGTCGAGGTCAAACCGGGAGTCCGAATTGAACTCCGTCAGTTTCCACAAGTCACACTCATCGACCCGACCGTGTGCTGGAACAAACCGGAGGCCAATCGGATGAGTATTTCTAATTTTGGTCCCTCAAACCGAAGTTTTTCATTTTTTAACTAAACTAACTTGGTTAAGACGACTTGGAGCGTCGAGGTCAAACCGGGAGTCCGAATTGAACTCCGTCAGTTTCCACAAGTCACACTCATCGACCGACCGTGCTGAAACAAACCGGAGGCCAATCGGATGAGTATTTCTAATTTTGGTCCCTCAAATCGAAGTTTTCATTTTTTAACTAAACTAACTTGGTTAAGACGACTTGGAGCGTCGAGGTCAAACCGGGAGTCCGAATTGAACTCCGTCAGTTTCCACAAGTCACACTCATCGACCCGACCGTGCTGGAACAAACCGGAGGCCAATCGGATGAGTATTTCTAATTTTGGTCCCTCAAATCGAAGTTTTCATTTTTAACTAAACTAACTTGGTTAAGACGACTTGGAGCGTCGAGGTCAAACGGGAGTCCGAATTGAACTCCGTCAGTTTCCACAAGTCACACTCATCGGCCCGACCGTGCTGGAACAAACCGGAGGCCAATCGGATGAGTATTTCTAATTTTGGTCCCTCAAATCGAAGTTTTCATTTTTAACTAAACTAACTTGGTTAAGACGACTTGGAGCGTCGAGGTCAAACCGGGAGTCCGAATTGAACTCCGTCAGTTTCCACAAGTCACACTCATCGGCCCGACCGTGCTGGAACAAACCGGAGGCCAATCGGATGAGTATTTCTAATTTTGGTCCCTCAAACCAAAAGTTTTCATTTTTAACTAAACTAACTTGGTTAAGACGACTTGGAGCGTCGAGGTCAAACCGGGAGTCCGAATTGAACTCCGTCAGTTTCCACAAGTCACACTCATCGACCGACCGTGCTGGAACAACCGGAGGCCAATCGGATGAGTATTTCTAATTTGGTCCCTCAAACCGAAGTTTTTCATTTTTTAACTAAACTAACTTGGTTAAGACGACTTGGAGCGTCGAGGTCAAACCGGGAGTCCGAATTGAACTCCGTCAGTTTCCACAAGTCACACTCATCGACCGCGTGCTGGAACAAACCGGAGGCCAATCGGATGAGTATTTCTAATTTTGGTCCCTCAAATCGAAGTTTTTCATTTTTTAACTAAACTAACTTGGTTAAGACGACTTGGAGCGTCGAGGTCAAACCGGGAGTCCGAATTGAACTCCGTCAGTTTCCACAAGTCACACTCATCGACCCGACCGTGCTGGAACAAACCGGAGGCCAATCGGATGAGTATTTCTAATTTTGGTCCTCAAACCGAAGTTTTTCATTTTTTAACTAAACTAACTTGGTTAAGACGACTTGGAGCGTCGAGGTCAAACCGGGAGTCCGAATTGAACTCCGTCAGTTTCCACAAGTCACACTCATCGGACCCGACCGTGCTGGAACAAACCGGAGGCCAATCGGATGAGTATTTCTATTTTGGTCCCTCAAACCGAAGTTTTTCATTTTTAACTAAACTAACTTGGTTAAGACGACTTGGAGCGTCGAGGTCAAACCGGGAGTCCGAATTGAACTCCGTCAGTTTCCACAAGTCACACTCATCGACCCGACCGTGCTGGAACAAACCGGAGGCCAATCGGATGAGTATTTCTAATTTTGGTCCCTCAAACCGAAGTTTTTCATTTTTAACTAAACTACTTGGTTAAGACGACTTGGAGCGTCGAGGTCAAACCGGGAGTCCGAATTGAACTCCGTCAGTTTCCACAAGTCACACTCATCGACCCGACCGTGCTGGAACAAACCGGAGGCCAATCGGATGAGTATTTCTAATTTTGGTCCCTCAAATCGAAGTTTTTCATTTTTTAACTAAACTAACTTGGTTAAGACGACTTGGAGCGTCGAGGTCAAACCGGGAGTCCGAATTGAACTCCGTCAGTTTCCACAAGTCACACTCATCGACCCGACCGTGCTGGAACAAACCGGAGGCCAATCGGATGAGTATTCTAAATTTGGTCCCTCAAACGAAGTTTTCATTTTTAACTAAACTAACTTGGTTAAGACGACTTGGAGCGTCGAGGTCAAACCGGGAGTCCGAATTGAAACCGTCAGTTTCCACAAGTCACACTCATCGACCCGACCGTGCTGGAACAAACCGGAGGCCAATCGGATGAGTATTTCTAATTTTGGTCCCTCAAATCGAAGTTTTTCATTTTTAACTAAACTAACTTGGTTAAGACGACTTGGAGCGTCGAGGTCAAACCGGGAGTCCGAATTGAACTCCGTCAGTTTCCACAAGTCACACTCATCGACCCGACCGTGCTGGAAAACCGGAGGCCAATCGGATGAGTATTTCTAATTTTGGTCCCTCAAATCGAAGTTTTTCATTTTTTAACTAAACTAACTTGGTTAAGACGACGAGGAGCGTCGAGGTCAAACGGGAGTCCGAATTGAACTCCGTCAGTTTCCACAAGTCACACTCATCGGCCCGACCGTGCTGGAACAAACCGGAGGCCAATCGGATGAGTATTTCTAATTTTGTCCCTCAAACCGAAGTTTTTCATTTTTAACTAAACTAACTTGGTTAAGACGACTTGGAGCGTCGAGGTCAAACGGGAGTCCGAATTGAACTCCGTCAGTTTCCACAAGTCACACTCATCGCCCGACCGTGCTGGAACAAACCGGAGGCCAATCGGATGAGTATTTCTAATTTTGGTCCCTCAAACCGAAGTTTTTCATTTTTTAACTAAACTAACTTGGTTAAGACGACTTGGAGCGTCGAGGTCAAACCGGGAGTCCGAATTGAACTCCGTCAGTTTCCACAAGTCACACTCATCGACCCGACCGTGCTGGAACAAACCGGAGGCCAATCGGATGAGTATTTCTAATTTTGGTCCCTCAAACCGAAGTTTTCATTTTTTACTAAACTAACTTGTTAAGACGACTTGGAGCGTCGAGGTCAAACCGGGAGTCCGAATTGAACTCCGTCAGTTTCCACAAGTCACACTCATCGACCCGACCGTGCTGGAACAAAACGGAGGCCAATCGGATGAGTATTTCTAATTTGGTCCCTCAAACGAAGTTTTTCATTTTTTAACTAAACTAACTTGGTTAAGACGACTTGGAGCGTCGAGGTCAAACCGGGAGTCCGAATTGAACTCCGTCAGTTTCCACAAGTCACACTCATCGACCCGACCGTGCTGGAACAAACCGGAGGCCAATCGGATGAGTATTTCTAATTTTGGTCCCTCAAATCGAAGTTTTCATTTTTTAACTAAACTAACTTGGTTAAGACGACTTGGAGCGTCGAGGTCAAACCGGGAGTCCGAATTGAACTCCGTCAGTTTCCACAAGTCACACTCATCGGCCCGACCGTGCTGGAACAAAACGGAGGCCAATCGGATGAGTATTTCTAATTTGGTCCCTCAAACCGAAGTTTTTCATTTTTAACTAAACTAACTTGGTTAAGACGACTTGGAGCGTCGAGGTCAAACCGGGAGTCCGAATTGAACTCCGTCAGTTTCCACAAGTCACACTCATCGACCCGACCGTGCTGGAACAAACCGGAGCCAATCGGATGAGTATTTCTAATTTTGGTCCCTCAAACCGAAGTTTTTCATTTTTTAACTAAACTAACTGGTTAAGACGACTTGGAGCTCGAGGTCAAACCGGGAGTCCGAATTGAACTCCGTCAGTTTCCACAAGTCACACTCATCGACCCGACCGTGCTGGAACAAACGGAGGCCAATCGGATGAGTATTTCTAATTTTGGTCCCTCAAATCGAAGTTTTTCATTTTTTCTAAACTAACTTGGTTAAGACGACTTGGAGCGTCGAGGTCAAACCGGGAGTCCGAATTGAACTCCGTCAGTTTCCACAAGTCACACTCATCGACCCGACCGTGCTGGAACAAACCGGAGGCCAATCGGATGAGTATTTCTAATTTTGGTCCCTCAAATCGAAGTTTTTCATTTTTTAACTAAACTAACTTGGTTAAGACGACTTGGAGCGTCGAGGTCAAACCGGGAGTCCGAATTGAACTCCGTCAGTTTCACAAGTCACACATCGGCCCGACGGTGCTGGAACAAACCGGAGGCCAATCGGATGAGTATTTCTAATTTTGGTCCCTCAAACCGAAGTTTTTCATTTTTAACTAAACTAACTTGGTTAAGACGACTTGGAGCGTCGAGGTCAAACGGGAGTCCGAATTGAACTCCGTCAGTTTCCACAAGTCACACTCATCGGCCGACCGTGCTGGAACAAACGGAGGCCAATCGGATGAGTATTTCTAATTTGGTCCCTCAAATCGAAGTTTTTCATTTTTAACTAAACTAACTTGGTTAAGACGACTTGGAGCGTCGAGGTCAAAACGGGAGTCCGAATTGAACTCCGTCAGTTTCCACAAGTCACACTCATCGGCCCGACCGTGCTGGAACAAACCGGAGGCCAATCGGATGAGTATTTCTAATTTTGGTCCCTCAAACCGAAGTTTTCATTTTTAACTAAACTAACTTGGTTAAGACGACTTGGAGCGTCGAGGTCAAACCGGGAGTCCGAATTGAACTCCGTCAGTTTCCACAAGTCACACTCATCGACCCGACCGTGCTGGAACAAACCGGAGGCCAATCGGAGAGTATTTCTAATTTTGGTCCCCAAACCGAAGTTTTTCATTTTTAACTAAACTAACTTGGTTAAGACGACTTGGAGCGTCGAGGTCAAACGGGAGTCCGAATTGAACTCCGTCAGTTTCCACAAGTCACACTCATCGACCCGACCGTGCTGGAACAAACCGGAGGCCAATCGGATGAGTATTTCTAATTTTGGTCCCTCCAACCGAAGTTTTCATTTTTAACTAAACTAACTTGGTTAAGACGACTTGGAGCGTCGAGGTCAAACCGGGAGTCCGAATTGAACTCCGTCAGTTCCACAAGTCACACTCATCGACCCGACCGTGTGGAACAAACGGAGGCCAATCGGATGAGTATTTCTAATTTTGGTCCCTCAAATCGAAGTTTCATTTTTTAACTAAACTAACTTGGTTAAGACGACTTGGAGCGTCGAGGTCAAACCGGGAGTCCGAATTGAACTCCGTCAGTTTCCACAAGTCACACTCATCGACCCGACCGTGCTGGAACAAACCGGAGGCCAATCGGATGAGTATTTCTAATTTTGGTCCCTCAAACCGAAGTTTTTCATTTTTTAACTAAACTAACTTGGTTAAGACGACTTGGAGCGTCGAGGTCAAACCGGGAGTCCGAATTGAACTCCGTCAGTTTCCACAAGTCACACTCATCGGCCGACCGTGCTGGAACAAACGGAGGCCAATCGGATGAGTATTCTAATTTTGGTCCCTCAAACCGAAGTTTTTCATTTTTTAACTAAACTAACTTGGTTAAGACGACTTGGAGCGTCGAGGTCAAACCGGGAGTCCGAATTGAACTCGTCAGTTTCCACAAGTCACACTCATCGACCCGACCGTGCTGGAACAAACCGGAGGCCAATCGGATGAGTATTTCTAATTTTGGTCCCTCAAACCGAAGTTTTTCATTTTTAACTAAACTAATTGGTTAAGACGACTTGGAGCGTCGAGGTCAAACCGGGAGTCCGAATTGAACTCCGTCAGTTTCCACAAGTCACACTCATCGGCCCGACCGTGCTGGAACAAACCGGAGGCCAATCGGATGAGTATTTCTAATTTTGGTCCCTCAAACCGAAGTTTTCATTTTTAACTAAACTAACTTGGTTAAGACGACTTGGAGCGTCGAGGTCAAACCGGGAGTCCGAATTGAACTCCGTCAGTTTCCACAAGTCACACTCATCGACCCGACCGTGCTGGAACAAACGGAGGCCAATCGGATGAGTATTTCTAATTTTGTCCCTCAAAACGAAGTTTTTCATTTTTAACTAAACTAACTTGGTTAAGACGACTTGGAGCGTCAGAGGTCAAACCGGGAGTCCGAATTGAACTCCGTCAGTTTCCACAAGTCACACTCATCGACCGACGTGCTGGAACAAACCGGAGGCCAATCGGATGAGTATTCTAATTTTGGTCCCTCAAATCGAAGTTTTTCATTTTTTAACTAAACTAACTTGGTTAAGACGACTTGGAGCGTCGAGGTCAAACCGGGAGTCCGAATTGAACTCCGTCAGTTTCCACAAGTCACACTCATCGACCCGACCGTGCTGGAACAAACGGAGGCCAATCGGATGAGTATTTCTAATTTTGGTCCCTCAAATCGAAGTTTTCATTTTTTAACTAAACTAACTTGGTTAAGACGACTTGGAGCGTCGAGGTCAAACCGGGAGTCCGAATTGAACTCCGTCAGTTTCACAAGTCACACTCATCGGCCCGACCGTGCTGGAACAAACGGAGGCCAATCGGATGAGTATTTCTATTTTGGTCCCTCAAACGAAGTTTTTCATTTTTTAACTAAACTAACTTGGTTAAGACGACTTGGAGCGTCGAGGTCAAACCGGGAGTCCAATTGAACTCCGTCAGTTTCCAAAAGTCACACTCATCGGCCGACCGTGCTGGAAACAAACCGGAGGCCAATCGGATGAGTATTCTAATTTTGGTCCCTCAAACCGAAGTTTTTATTTTTAACTAAATAACTTGGTTAAGACGACTTGGAGCGTCGCAGGTCAAACCGGGAGTCCGAATTGAACTCCGTCAGTTTCCACAAGTCACACTCATCGCCCCGACCGTGCTGGAAAAAACGGAGGCCAATAGGATGAGTATTTCTAATTTGTCCCTCAAACCGAAGTTTTCATTTTTTAACTAAACTAACTTGGTTAAGACGACTGGAGCGTCGAGGTCAAAACGGGAGTCGAATTGAACTCCGTCAGTTTCCACAAGTCACACTCATCGGCCCGACCGTGCTGGAATAAACCGGAGGCCATCGGATGAGTATTTCTAATTTTGGTCCCTCAAACCGAAGTTTTTCATTTTTTTAACTAAACTAACTTGGTTAAGACGACTTGGAGGCGCGAGGTCAAACCGGGAGTCCGAATTGAACTCGTCAGTTCCACAAGTCACACTCATCGACCCGACCGTGCTGGAACAAATCGGAGGCCAATGGATGAGTATTTCTAATTTTGGTCCCTCCAACGAAGATTTTCATTTTTAACTAAACTAACTTGGTTAAGAAGGACTTGGAGCGTCGAGGTCAAACGGGAGTCCGAATGAACTCCGTCAGTTTCCACAAGTCACACTCATCGACCCGACGTGCTGGAACAAACGGAGGCCAATCGGATGAGTATTTCTAATTTTGGTCCCTCAAATCGAAAGTTTTTCATTTTTTAACTAAACACGGTAAGACGATTGGAGCGTCGAGGTCAAACCGGGAGTCCGAATTGAACTCCGTCAGTTCCACAAGTCACACTCATCGACCCGACCGTGCTGGAACAAACCGGAGGCAAATGGAGGAGTATTTCTAATTTGGTCCCTCAAATCGAAGTTTTTCATTTTTTAACTAAATACTTGGTTAAGACGACTTGGAGCGTCGAGGTCAAAACGGGAGTCCGAATTGAATCCGTCAGTTTCCACAAGTCAACTCATCGGCCCGACCGTGCTGGAACAAACGGAGGCCAATCGGATGAGTATTT